>BMAO01032936.1:0-577571 GCA_019973975.1 Trichonephila clavata
CTATTAAGTGGAAATTTCATGCATCGGGATCCTTATGCTCGGCATAAAGTTAGAGTTTGAAAGGGAAGGGGGACAGTATTGGAGAAAGCCACACCAGGGGAAGAGTAAATATGCCAGGTTTGGGTTGATCCGGGGACGAAGTGGAGGAAAGAACCACGACGAGAAAATAATGAACTATTAACACTAATATCAATATTTTCCAGTTGCGAGGAGAATTATGAATGTTACAATGGTCATCAGATATCATACGCTTGAAAATTAAAATTGTATCCTATATGTGAAATTTATCATATAGGATACTGGTATAGAACAGCTAAAGGTAAGCAGTGCTTAATGATTTATTTTATATGGAATCTCTAACTTTATTCACGACCGTAGAGCTTTTTAACCCTTTTGTGGGTCTTGAGAAGAGATGTGGCGTGCCTCGGCACCCACCTGATTCGTATTAACTGGAACCAACTTGCGAGCAGAGAGAAGTGAACTGATATGAACGGACACTCAAAAAACCTGTCTTCTTTCGGACACTCGCACTCACTTCTCTCTCTGACTCACACGAGGAAAGACGTGCTTTGCCTTTATTCAATTTCCATGTTAATAAGTAATTATTATAATATTCTAATGCTGTAAATTAAATATATGTTTAACCTTTTTAACATTCATTTTACTATTTATATGGCGTGGAATAAACCTTAAATAGACACTCACATTCAAGGCTGCACTCAAAATCTGTATGAAAAAACTATATTCACTACTTTGGATTTGGCCCGAGCGTATCATCAAATAGCAATAAATCCACCCGATATTCCTAAAACAGCCGTAACTACCCAATTTGGTCTATTCGAGTATACTGCTATGCCCTTTGGACTTCGAAATTCCGGTCAAACATTTCAGAGACACATGCACCAAGTCTTAGCTCTTCTAGAATTTTGTATTCCATATTTTGATGATTTACTCATAGCATCTTCCTCCGAGGACGAACACCTTGACCACTTACATCAAATATTTTCTTGTTTAAGAGATTACGGTCTCAAGTTAAACCCCAATAAATGTGTTTTAGGCAAAACATCTGTAAAATTTCTGGGTTGTCTCATAACAGCTGAGGGTGCTAAACCACTTCCCGATAAAGTCGAAGCCATTGCAAATTTTCCCAAGCCAGATACTATTTCACAACTAGCGCTTTTTGGCCATGTTAAATTTTTATAGACGTTTTTACCCCATGCAGCCGAAGCACAAACACCTCTTAACAAGTTGCTTACTAATTGTAAAAAAAAAAAAACGATAAACATCCCGTTCCTTGGAACGAGGAAGCAGAGACCGCATTTATGCAATGCAAATCCTCATTGGCTAATGTTGCAACCCTGAATTATCCTACCCCCGATCAACAACTCTGTTTACTGGTTGATGCGTCCAACTCCGCAGTTGGAGGTGCTTTAAATTGCTTGACGGAAAATGGTCCTCAACCTATCGCGTTTTTCTCACGTAAACTGAGTGCAACAGAAACAAAATACAGCACGTATGACAGGGAATTTCTTGCTATATACTTAGCAATAAAACATTTTAGGCTCCAGCTGGAAGGATATAATTTCATAATATTCACAGATCATCGCCCTTTAACTTTTGCGTTTAATAAAATATCGGACTCGTGTTCTCCCCGTGAACTCAGGCATCTTGATTTCATATCGCAGTTCAGCACAGATATCAGACATGTTTCAGGATCTGATAACTCCATGGCAGATGCCCTCTCAAGAATTAATGCCCTTAATCTTTCAACCACTGATCTCCAACACTTAGCCGATAGTCAAACCAAAGATAAGGAACTTAAAACCTTAATTTCTTCCAATGACTTATCCATTAAATTAAAACCTTTAAAAATGGGAAATGCTCTTGAAATCTTCTGTGATGTCAGTAGAGAAAAAGTATGGCCTTATGAGCCAGTGGAACTTCGCTCTCTCCATAATCTCTCCCATCCAGGTATTCGTGCCACAAAGCTCCTCATCCAAGACCTCTTCGTCTGGCCGTCCATGCTGAAGGACATTGCTAAATGGACACGATGCTGCATTCCATGCCAACGATCCAAAGTCCAGAGACATACCGTGAGCCCCATACAACCTTTTGCTCCAACCGTTGAGAGATTTCAGCACGTCCATATCGATCTAGTTGGACCATTTCCACCATCTGATGGCTTCACCTTCCTGCTAACATGCATTGATTGCTACACCCGATGGCCGGAGGCCATTCCTGTCAGTGATATCTCCGCTGAAGCCGTGGCAAAAAGCTTCATCGCTAACTGGATATCGCGCTTCGGTGTACCTGCCATCATAACCACAGACCAATGAGGCCAGTTCCAGTCTCGTCTTCTCTACAGCCTGAAACAAATGTTGGGAATACAACGAATTCGAACCACTCCGTACCACCCTTCTTCGAATGGTATGGTTGAACGTCTTCATCGTACCCTCAAGTAAGTTATTCGATGTCACGATACCAAATGAACAGAATCGTTACCAGTGGTCCTGCTGGGCCTGCATCAAGGAGGACCTCAATGCATCCTGCGCTGAAATAGTATTTGGAAAAACCATTGTGCTTCCAGGAGAATTCTTTGAGCCTTCAAGTCAGACTCGAACTGATCCCTCTGAGTTTCTCTTAAGGCTGAGAGAAACATTCCGGACTCTTAAGCAACTCCTGCTTCCTGTCATTCATCTACCTCATGTTTCGTGCACACAGTCCTCAAAACCTGCTCTCATGTCTTTGTTAGGGTAGAGGGATTAAAACCATCATTGACAGCACCCTATCAGGGACCATTTGAAGTTTTGAGTAGGACCGACAAGCACTTTACAATCAAAATAAATGACAGGACATCCACAATCAGCATTGATCGGCTTAAGCTAGCTTTTCTGTTGAATGACACCGACTTGACAAAGGAAGTGCAGAAAAGTAACCATCCGGTTGTACTTCCTCCTAGACTTGATCAAAATGTGCCCATACCAGCCACGACTCGCTCTGGTAGAAGGGTCAGATTCAACCCAAAGTACTTGTGAATTTCATAGACTGTGAATCAAAGGACTTTCACCATATGAAAAACTCTTTAAGACTTTCGTACCTTCGGTACTTGGGGGGATACTGTGGCGTGCCTTGACACCCACCTGATTCGTCTTAACTGGAACCAACTTGCGAGCAGAGAGAAGTGAACTGATATGAACGGACACTCAAAAAACCTGTCTTCTTTCGGACACTCGTACTCACTTCTCTCTCTGACTCGCACGAGGAAAGACGTGCTTTGCCTTTATTCAATTTCCATGTTAATAAGTAATTATTATAATATTCTAATGCTGTAAATTAAATATATGTTTAACCTTTTTTAGCATTCATTTTACTATTCATATGGCGTGGAATAAACCTTAAATAGACACTCACTTCCCGCCATAAGAGAGATCACGTCCGGGTCACCAGTTTGTAGATGAGTTAGTCACGAACAATATATGAGATAAAATAAAAATATTACTTAGAATTGATTCATTCTTTTAAAATGATTAAAAATAACAGAAGAGAAATATTTTCGACCGCAAGCTTGTTATTGGTGTTCTTCCACCAAGCGCAATATCGACAACTCTTTTGTTGCCAGATCAGAAAAACTAAATTTACAAAAACAAAGATAATATATAAATAGAGATGCAACAATTACTTTTCATCTACATGATTTTACAAAATACACCTGTGGGAAGCGCAAAACCTATTACAGTATATTGGCTTTGCTATTATAACGCTAGGAAGACTATGCTTCAGTTTTATGCTATTGCACATAAGCCAGCGATTATGACATCTGTAAATTGGACAAAAAAAGACAGTACTAATGATGTACCTTATCCAAAAGCAGTCGCTGTATACAACGAGGTCATGGGAGGGGTTGATCGCTTCGATCAAAGAAAATAAAGATAAATAAGATCTGTAAAATGGTCGCATCGTATCTTTTATTTTCTTATTGACCTGGCCATCATAGTTTATATTGTGGCAAGTGAACAAACGAAACAGACCAGCTAACGTTCCATACAGCATTAGCTTGTCAGCTAATGGACAGATATTCCTTAAGAAAAAGGAAAGGACGTTCTGCAAGCTTCAAAACAAAGAATTGTGTAATTCTGGATGGATGTGCGCTTAGCCAGTGTAGGAAAGATGGTTTCCAAATATAGACAATGTAGCAGAAAGGGACAAGAAAGAGGAAGCGCTGTATAGGTGTAGAATGTGATGTCCCCTTGTGCACTGCAACACGCTTCTTATGGCAAATAATCACCATTAAATTTATTTTCTTTATGACGGTGAATTGTTCCTCGGGAAATATTCTCCCCACCCCTAAAATTTAAATCTAAACATAAAATTCGGGAAAATAAAATATATTTCCTTAAATGCTATCGTTTATATATATATAATATATATATATATATAATTGTTAATAAAACATAAATAACTGTGGGAGAAATTAAGGGTTCATGAAAGGGTAAAACCTATTTCTGTGCTTTAAAGAATGACTTTTAATTTCATCGATCTCTAGTAAGGCCTTTTTGAGAGTTTTCAAAAAAAAAAAAAAAATAGCCTGATTTTTTTGTAATTTAAATAGATAAAAATATTTCTGAGACGTTTAATGGGGCTGCATAAACGTAATACAATTTCTTTATTTTGTGATTTCAGTTTGAAGCTTCTACAAAATGGGAAAATACAATTCTTAAACATTATTGCAAAAATTCGGCATTTTTATACTTGAACACTATTATTGATCTCAGATTGTACTTAATTTTGTTTTCCAAAAAGAAATCTGTGACCTTTTATTTTAAAGATAATCTTTTCTTTTCTAAGATTATTGCTTCTATTTCTTTTAAAAAGAAAATTCACTGGAAATAATCAAGTAGGGAACAAAATTTAGAAAAATATATTTAATAGAGAAATTTAAGTGAGAAAGATTTTAATAAACGCTTCAAAGGTGAAATAGAAACATGTATTTAACACATAAAGCAATAATGTAAATGTTTTAGTAACCCAAGAAAAGTTTTCTGTGTTAACATTTTATTTTTGCTTAACATTCCAAAACGCTGTTTCATGGTTGCACAACAAAATATTGCTTTATATTCTCAACCATTGTCAAATTATTTACTGTTTTAAAATGAAATGTAAAATAAATGTAATATTGATGATTTGTGTTCAGAGTTAAAAATAAAACTGATTAATTATTAAGAAGATATTTAATTATGTCAATCAAAAATAATTAAGATAAACAAAATCTTTTATTTGAATTTATTATTTCACAAAAACCAATAAAAATACATAAACGTACCATACTCCAGTAAGATTAATAAAAAATATCACATAAAATTCAGAAAATGATTTTTTTAATAACAAATTTAACAATAATCAAAATCAAATTCAAATAACAAACTGATATTATTAAAACATGAGCTAGTACATAATTTTTCATAATTATTTCTATATTTACTATAAGTAATTGAAAAAGAAAAAAATATAATAAATTTTATACATATTTTTCTAAGCTCAAGAGAATTTTATTTTCAATTCAAAGAGGGGGGGGGGGAAGAAATATTGCTCAAATTAAACTCAGGAACTTAACTGAGCAACTTAAATAATATGTATGTAGAAAGAACTTGAACTTATATAGAAACGCTGTATCAATATAGTTTATACATATATGATTGGTATAATATTTAAAATTTGTTATACCTCTTAAGCAAAATGTCCTAACCCCATTTAAAAAAAAATTGGTATTTATTTTAGGTTGGTTTTTGCCAGGCATTTATTTCTCTCTGTTCACATTTGAATTAATGAATTGTCACTTTGAAATTACATATTTTACACCAATTGCCTTCTTAAACTAAAAACTGAGTTTTATAAGCATCTAACAATTTATAAATGACAACCTAAAAGCATGATTTATCCTCTTTTATAGCAAAACCTCAAATATTTTTTTATCATATGACCTTACTTTACATGAGAAAACATTTCCATTATCTGGAATATAGTTATAGATAAAAACAATGAATTTTTTCTAGATAATTGTAAAGCAAATTTCTTAACAAACAGTTCTTTGATTTATGACTACGTCATTCATTAAAGACAAATGAGAAAAGCTGTATTAATCTAATGAGATGAGTACATGCTTATATTAAAGAGAATTAAAATTTTGGATGGATACTTGTTAATGCAAAACACAGAATTTTTTCAACTGTAAATGGATTTTGAAAATTTTAATTGTGATTCTAAAAATTTGTTAGCTTTGTTAAAATTTATGTGACCCCAAAATTGAAACAGGACCATGACTCACATTTTGAAATTAATTGATCCTAGTAATTTGACAAAAAATTTCAGTGAAGACCTTTTGTGCTGTATTAGAATTAGAGATCCAAATTATAAAAGCTATACATAAAAAAAACTTATTTATTTTTAAAATTTCATGAAAATTATTTTACTTTAATACAGTACTTAAAACAATTACTTTACATTTTTTAAAAGTATGCAAATAAAAGTAGTTGTAGGATACCTTTTTTTGAAAAATTTAATTTTCTTTATAATATACTTTTTTATCATATGCACCCTACCTTTTTATATAAAGAGCTAGAACAAACCCTGGCAATTTCATAAAATAATGAGCAATATTGCTGCATAATAAATGAAGTTGGGTTTCACAGTTGTTATTATGGTGTAAAAGTTAGGTGAGTCAGGTATCATTCACAATAGCTGTCCATAATTCAAAATTATAAAAAAATAATTATCACTTTTGAAGGTACAGTTTAAAAAATTTATTAGGAAATATATATATATATATATATAATAATAATGCACTTTTTGTCAGCACTCAGAATCAATTGACATATGAATTAATGCTTTATTAATTTTCAAATATTTATGTAAAAGGAATCAAATTATTGAAAATCTTTATAATCAAGGTCACTGCAAATAAAAGCTCTAAGTTAATGAGCTGATAATTATGATGATAGGCAGCTTGAATGAGTAAATGATTTCTGCTTATAAAAGTAAAGATCATAACTAATAGTTACAGGACAATATTGGACGGTTTTAAGCAAAGTGATCATATTCAACAAATTTTTGTACCATATATATCAATAACAAAAATTTAGGAAAATATTAATTTTGAATGAAGTATATAAACTGCTAGGTAACATTTATAAATATAAGTTATTACTGTAAATAATTTAATGCAGAGTTTTAGATATAATTCAAATGAACTTATTAAGAGAAAAAAAATTATTAGTGGATTATAAACATATATATTTTAAAATTAACTAGTTCAATTGTCACTTTAAATTATAACATTTTCATTAATTGATTCATTTCAATAATATTTTTAATTCACAAAGAAATTTTTTAAAAAAAAAATCTGCAGAACAAAAATATTTTTCTATAGAATATAATTAATAATTTTTACAAACTTATTTCAAATGATTTTTCATTTTAGCATATTATACTTCAATATTATAGAGACCTATCTACTACAGATTATATTTAAAACATATAAAGCATTTGATAATGCTTTAAAATAATTCAGCAAAATTTCTCATATATTTTATTATCAGTTATATTATGCAAATACCAATATAATTAACTGATATATTATCTTAGGAAAATAAAATGGAAATGATTAATAAGAATTTGTAAACATGCCAATACAATTGCAATTCAGTACTAAAATTTGCAAATAAAGATAGTAAAATGCAAAAAAAAAAAAAAGCTTTCAGTTGATTACTAAAAAGAATAGTAAATGTTGCAGTTTTATGTTAATACGAAAAGAAAAAAAATCTTCAAGAGCTGCAAGAAAAATGAAACAATTTTATTATGAAGGAATCAAACAGGAGTAATATCTGATAAAATAATGTTTTTTAGTCATAATCAATAGTAAATTATTTCTTTTAAAAAAAGATTTGAAATTTATCATGAGAATTAGACACATAAATTTTTAATTATAACTTGAGTAATGTTCAAAAGTTGTCGGTGAGAAATTAAAAAAGACTGTGAACATAGCCTTTTTTAATTGCAAAGAAATAACCTGTTATACCATATTGACTGCATTGATTTATTAACTAACTCAAAAATTTCTTTTCAGTATTGCAATAATTTTAGCTACAAATAATTTATATTAAAATTTTTTTATTCTGAAAGTAATATTAACTTTACCAATTTCAATTTTATCTCTTACCTTTTCAAATGATTTATTTCCTTAGCTATTTCATTTATCAAATCCAAATTAATTTTAAATGTTATCAATGAATACAAGTTTCTTGATATTATCAATGAATTTATAATAAAATATGCAAGAACATGAAATGAAAAGGATTTAATGTTACCTTATTCCCCAAAGTTGCACCCTACATTATATTTTACAATTATACAAAGTAACTTTTGTAATTCAATTCATTAAAGTTTTCTTTCTTGTAATAAAAATTATTGAATTATTTATCATTTTCACATACTCATCACTACACTAATTGTGCAGTGGAAAAAAATGCAATATACTGCTGTTTTATTAAACGAAATTTCTTTCAAGGACCTGCAAGTTAACTTTGCTACAGACCATGCTTTCGTTCAAAATGATCTTGTTTATATATTTTTGATAAAATAAATTAATTCGAAATATACACATTATCTGAACATTTTTTCAATCATCAATAATAATCAAACAATGAATTTTTGTGATTTCATATGTTTTAAATGAGTGTAATTCTAGTTTTTGTGCACATATTGTTTCAGTAAATATCATAACATATAATTCTTTTAATTAGGTATAAAGAAAAAAAAGACTAAACATTTTTCTTCAAGAAGTAAATGAATAAGATTTAAACAACAAAAATGTTTTGCTAAAATCAGCAGTGAAATACATGGAATGATAATAACAAATGTATGGTGGCTTTTTTTTAAATGGACCGAACACCAAATTGTCACAAATTTTACCTTTTACATTCAAATATAAAGAATTTTTTTGATAAAACTTGACAATTGCACTTATTTAAGTCATGTTAATCTATTCTAAACTGCTGTTGCAACATTTTTCTGTTTATTTCTGAGAGTATAATACTAAATTGCTCCTCTTTTTCTTTGGACAAATTTGCAAACATGTCTACTTCTTCCTCTTTATCAGCCTTAGAATCAGATTTATCCTGAGAGAAGTTTTTCTTTGGTCGACCCCTTTTTTTATGTTTGGTGCTCAAAGAAGATTGAGCTTGGTTGGTTGCCTCGCTTCCTTCTTCACTATTTGATCCCTCGCCATCTTTTTCATTTGCACCCGCAGAATCACTTTTCTTGCGAGACTTTTGCTGATTTTTCATTTTTTTAAGCTCATTATCAATCTGCAAGGAATTGAAATAATCTGGTCTTTCTCTTTTGGTACGCTCTGTGCGACGTCTTTTTACTTCGCCTTCATCAGTACGACCAGTCTTTTGAATGCTGACTGCACGTCTTGCCACAAAAAATACATGTCCGCAAGGGCATGCTTTACACGCCACAGGAACATGTTGTTGGCAGTTAGGGCATTGTTTGGTGACCATCATTTAAGCTACGTAAAAGTTGAAAAAAATTTAGTAAGAAATATAGATATTCAATAAATCATGTTTATTACCATCATTTACATGAAAATTTGTTTATTTTGATTTTTGTTTTGCATTAAATATAAAATGATGCCAATTTCAGAAAAATAAAATTTCAAATTACTTCTGGTGGCTTGTTTCTGAAGGCTCTACTGAAGTCAATATAAAGCTCTGCATCAGAAAGGTTGTTTACGCTAAGAATTAATTCTATCTGTTGTAATAAAAAATGTTAAACAATATAATAGAATTTTGAAAAATATTTTGTGGAGGGAATAATTTGTTGGTCAAAAAAGGTTTTAATTTTTTCCTTAGATGCACCACAAGAAAATGTCATTCCTTGGAAATCAATGAATAACTTTGACCGTCACTGCTGTGTATTTTTCACTTTAAAATCGTATTTGATTATGTTATTTGTTTGGTATATAGGATCGGTATTAAATATGGAAAATCGTCCACTTTTTCAACACCTAAGTACGAAATGACATTATCCTTCTACGGGGAATAATTATTTTTTTCAGTAAGTAATATTACAATGCCTATGGAATAAGATCTGGAGCGCTGAATTTTCCGCCAAATGAAGTGCAGTGGTAACATAGCTTGACAGAAAATGTCCTGTGAATGCATCTACATTATAGTTTATAAACTGTAGTGTTTTGTGTATTATTTGGCGCCGCTTAAATTATGTAATTTTCGTTCTCAGTTATGTAAATTTCGCATTGTAACTTTATTATTCTGGTAAAATGCAATCGAATATGATTCTATTCCCCCCGAAACTATTAGCGTGCTTATAATTGGTGACAGTGTATTGAAGTCCACCAGTATCTCAGCTATCGAACTTTTTATTCGCTCGCTTCAGACTACTGTTCTAATGCATCTGGTGAGATTGTTTTCATTTTTTTGTGTCATTTTCTAAAGTTTCCTTTGTATGAGTTCATAATGCATAATTTAAATGTTGAGCGATTTTTATCGAAGGTAAGGGACTTCGTAATAAATTTAAAATTCAGTTGAATTATATATTTTTCTTTTTTTTTAAATGAAATTCTGGAATTATTATTACTGTTTATGTGAAATAATATTCTTTTCTGAAGTTTTTGTGATAATAAATCTTGACTGAAATCTGTTTTTCAAGGTTAATATAATTAACCTTGAAAAAGGATTTGAATCATTTTTTTGAATTTTTAAAATTACTTGATAACTTAGAATGTGTATAATATTTTTTGGAAGGAAATTTTAACTGCATAGTTTATTTTTGATTTTATTGCTGCTTTGTAAATTTATCAATATTTTTTTGTTCAAGCATTCAATTATGCTCTCATATCTGATATTTTTATTCTGATTACAATACGTAGATTTTGACAAATCCAAGTATATTGAACATGATAAAATGAATATACACACAGAAAATTCATGTACATATATAACCCTTTGCATTCTGTGATTATATTTATTTTTTTAATCAAGTAGTTCCATTATTTTTATACTTTGATTTGTAATGATTTTACCTGAATTAAGTGGTGCATTATATGCAGATGAAGAAGCACATAGAGATATTATGCATGTTTTATACGAAAAAAACGGTTCAGTCCTAGGAGAGCCCACACCCTTGGCGCAATTTGTTTTGGTTGGCCGTAATTGTGCCATCTTGGTAACCCTACTTTGAGACACAAGATATGGGATACCTAACTATTTCTGGAATTTTTGTACTTTGTCAGCGGTCATTTTGGATTTCGTCATTTTGTTGTTGGGCACTGAGTTGGAAGTATGGCTGAGTGTATGAGTGAATATACCTTATAATATTTTTTTACTATTGATTGAATAGTGTAGAAGGAAGGATTGCTTGCTTCGAGTTATGAATGTCCTAAATGTAATGAGTAAATGGGATTATACGAACCAAAGAGTGTTTTGGATGGATTTGAATGGAGATGTCGAAGAAAAGGTTTGAATACGCATGATGTGTGCAGAAGTATAAGAAAGAATTTGTGGTTTTTTTAATACTAAGTTAAGTATGTATGATATTTTGCGTGTAAGTAAAATGTGGTTTGGGAGATGTATGAATGATTATGTTCGACAATTACCTTGCAGAATATATATGGCACCCCGCCCACGATCATTCGCTTAGCAAAGAGACCTTCAAGGTACATTAAATATATTTGATTAATTTCTGTATTGCTACAAATATTTTCATTATGCATCCACCGTGTCCCGTTATATTCTCTTGCAGCCATTGTCGGTTCGCTTGGCACCATCTCGTTCTGGCTTGGCGCTTTTTTCGGCTTGTCGTCAAGGGTGTGGGCTCTCCTAGGATTTTACAGAAAGAAACTGAATATTTGATTTGAAGCAAAGATACAAATGATTTTTTAAAATTGCTAAACTATATGTGTGTACTATTAAAAGTGAAACAAAAAACAAAGGTATAAACATAATGTTTGGATATGATTTATATTTGTATCTCATGGCTATGTATTGATGTTGATTTATATTTTATTCATTATATTTTCTATACTATTGCACTTGCATGGAAATTAATTGGATGTATTACAAACTAATCTTTATTTTCTGAGTGGAAAATTGTCTGTTAGTGTTTTTCTTTCTGACCAAAAGACAATCTGATACTCACCTCATACCAAATAGCTTTTTAAATTGGCAAGGTTGCTTGAAAGTTATATGTATTCCAATTAAAAATAGTTTGAGGGACAACACACCATCTGTTACTTTGTATACTGTTGAACTTGTGAATTCTAATGTTTCATTTATACTATTTTCTTGCAAAAATTAAGATTAGATAAGATTTGTAAGTATGTGTAACTTTGAATTCTTAAATATATATTTCTGGTACTTACATATTATCGCAACCTATTAGCGATATTATATGAACTGAAGAACATGATTGCCAATTCAGTACATATGACACATACGTACCATATTTCTCTATTATTTAAATTATTAAAATTTTTTTAAGAAGTAAAAAAGGAAAGTTAAAAATGTTTTTTTTTTGTGTGTGTGGTATAGTTTGTTTCATTGAGTTTGACATGATATGAAGCTCCTTTCTTTCCCTTTATAGTTATTCTATAACTTTTTGAACAATTTTTAGTTAATTGTTATAGTTACACATTAACTATTGATTTAATGATAACATGTAAAATTTTAATACATTTAATCGTTTTTTATCAGAACTGATCAGCTCTTTTCAATGAATTAGAAAATGATTTTTAAAATATAGGAATCGAGACAAACATGTCCAAAAGATTTTAAAATCTTTCAAATAAAGAAAAATACATTAAAATTAATAAATGTAATTATCTTAAGTGCTGTAAATTTTCTTCATTAATAATATTCTTTAGTTTTATGGATTTTCAAATTCTCAAGTAAAATTCTATATTTAAAAAGAAGTATCAATGTATTATTTTTCATACTAAATTCTGATATAATTTGTAAGTAAATACAATTTGAACTTTAACAAAAATCTCATGACAAAAAAAATAAATAAAACAAGATAATGGGAGCTACTTATACTCTACTTTTTTTTATAAATAAATTCATTTAAGATTAAAGATATTTGAGATAAACCAATTAAAAATTGCATAAAAAGTTTCTTTGCTTAAAAACCTTTTTCTGAAAAGTTTTTTAAAAAATATGTATAAATAATCTATATAACTCATTCATCTTTTTGTCTCAGTAAATTTATATATTAAAAAATTAATTTATAAAAATTTACAAAGATATATAAAAGATAGTGTTTTTTTTTCTAGATTCCTATTTAAGATACTAATTAAAAAAATGTGGCCCATGTATGTTGATTATACAGATGAGGAATGCAAAAAGATTTTGCGAAGTTTGGGTAAGACTGATTAATCCTTTCGTATCATTTTTGAGTATTGGAAAATATGTTTATTACAATTAATTCAGTTTCATATAAACATTTATTTTATTTTCTACAGAATTGGAGGCATATTCCTCAATTGTCACTGCTTTTCGTGCTCAAGGTACCTTAACAAAAGACAGGAAAAAAATGTTATTGGAATTATGCTCTGCTTTGAGGTAAATAATTTTGTATTAACTTATAAAATTAATGATAGATTCTTGTATGTGCAATGAATTTTCATAAAATGAGAAAGAAAAATGAACATTAGGTTGAAATATGAATAATAGTGTTATTCTTTAAAGTTCTTATATATATATAAAAGATCTATCCATAATAAAGATATTCTCTAGTGTCGTCTAATTCATTGGTTCAATTAGGGATGGTTATTCATTTTTTGAGAACCAAAAATGTTTTGATGAAGATGGCTGGAATTTAGTTTTTAAATTTTTATTATAAGGACAGATCAATGAGGTTTTCTTTTTCATTAATGCTTAATTTGCTATCCTTAATGTTTGCTGATAATGGATCTATTATCCACATACTTCTATGTCTAGGATCATCCACCCGTGGGTGAAAAAAATTGTCAATGATTGTACGTGCTGTTGAATAATGGAAACCACTTGCTGCTTCAGATCCTTCTTTACCATATTTCCATTAATATTTATAAACATCTGTAGTTCTCCTTCTGCCAACAGCATTTGCTTCAGTGATATATATATATATATATATATTAGAGTACATATTTTACCACATACCATAAACATGTCCTTAAGTTGTTCTTGCTGGGAAATGTTTAACAGAAAAAAAAACATCTGCCAGATTTGCAAGCTTGGCTACCCACTCATTGCTACCCCAGATGAACTATATTTTATCTTCATAAAGTACACTATAACCTAATTGACTTATATATTATTTATATCTATTTACATTTTCGTGTCACTGAAAAGGAACTTAACGAAAAGCATGAACAAACTGGCAACACAAAGCAATGTCATCAAACTGATGTGTTATGCGGCTAATTTACTATGATTGCCAACTCTCACCTTCAATTGTTGGATATACCTTCAAGAGTAGATAAATAATCACTAAAGTCAGAAGGAATTTCACTGAAATTACTAGCTAAAATTTTATGAAGTATAATTCCATATTACGTTTTGTTACTTGGGATTTTTTTAAATGGAATCTTCATAAAAATATATAAATGTCCCCAATTTTTCTGCAGACCATCATAGGCTATTGGCTGGCAACCGCTGGTCTAGTTTAGACACTTAAATATTATTATTGTTGATCTTAGTATTTGTTGTATATTTGTTACCGAGTGCAATTTTGTTTTCTGAATCTGAATGAATAACTTTTTACAGGAATGATTAATAAAAGAACAGTTAACTTACTTAGAAACAGTTAACTTAATTAGGAACTCGGATCTCGTGTAGCAATGATCTGAAAATTTATATAAACATAGAATTTGTTTGGCTAATAGAAGTTTTCATGGCCTATAAAACCAATTCAAGTCTAAGTTGAGCATATATGAAACTTTTATCAGGCCTTTTGCTCTGTATGGAAGTAAATGTTGGATCCTCAATAAAGCAGAGGAAGAAAATTGGTTCATTTTTGAAAGAAAAATCTTAAGGAAAATCTTTGGACATACTCAAGAGAACAATGAGTGGAGAATTCTTCACAATCATGAAATTTACAGGAAATATAGCGGGACTGACATTGTGAAAACTATAAAAGCATCACCTATCAGGTGGCTGGCCCATCCCATTATGTTGATGCTTTTCCTACCAAAAAAGTAACTTTTTCGAAAATTGAAGGGACCTGACATAGAGGACAACCACCTACATGATGGTTAGATGATATAGAAATGGACCTCAAACTATTGGGAATGAACCAGTGGAAGGGTGTAGTGACTGATAGGGTCAACTGGAGGATCAGCGAGTCAGCCTTGGCCTGCAAAAGGCTGTGGAGCTAATGAAGGTTTTTTTGTGGTTCTTTAATAGTGTTGGAGCAGTAGAAAATAACTCATAAATTTACAGAGTTTTAAACTTTTTACTCTATCCTTTAATTTTGTAAAATCTTTACTTTTTTGTCAACTGAAAAAATTTTAATGTTTTGACATTTTGAGATAAATTTAACAGGTGTACTCTGTGAATGCAGGTCGAAGAATGACCACACAAGTCCCTTACTCAGTCACTCCTATGAAATGTAAACTTTTGTCCATTTAGCAACCATTGTTTCCATTAGTCTCCTCAAGCTCGTTGTAAAATGCCTTCTGACATGCACTCCACAAGATTAAAGACTGCTATCACATGTTCACAGGATTTTCATCACTAAATTTTAGTTGACTTTGGAATGTTAAAGGACATTTTCCAATAAAGGATTGGCTGAGCTATAGAGGTGGACGAAATTGTATGAATCAAAAATGTTGTTTGGGATTACTAGGGCTATCTCATTAAAAGCTAGTTATACTCCCATAGACTTAACATTGTACCAACCAAGTATTTCCAGTTTTTTCATTGAATTTGAGTTCTTGTTAAATTAGGGCTTATTATAATAGGGTTCTCTACTGTGTATTTAAAAGAAGAGTGCAAATAATTTTCAATTAGGACAAGTTCTGTCTAAGTAGTTATTAAAATATTTGGTGTTTAAACATATAATAAGTATAATTTTCCTTTTTTAGCAATTTTTTTTATAAACAAGTTAATTTTTCTTCAATTTTGTAGCATATCGATGGAAAGGCATAGGGCCGAAATAAGACGTGCTGTTAATGATGAGCATTTAAATACTATTGCAGAAAGGTAAATTTATAGCATTCACTTACATAATTTTTTTTTTGAATTCAGGAATAATTTTATATTTTCTATATAAAAATTTTAAATTCTTCATTTCTAAATTTATATACACTACTGGCTATTAAAATTTCTAAACCAGGAAGGTGATATGCTACACATGTGAAATATATATGACAGGAAGATTCTGTAATATGCAACTGATTAGCACTTTATCACATTATTGCAAAATCAGGCATTGGTCTACAACAGCGATACTATACCTGCAGCATGCAGCCCACCAAGCCTTTTTAAGTGCCACCAAACCTTTTTAAGTCATGACCCATTGCTCTGAGAAATTCTTTTATTTAGACAATGTATTAAAAGTTTGGTGGGAAATTCTTTGACAAAAAATCAAATACATCAGTTTTGCTGTCGATGTCGTACAGCTGCGAATTGATATTCTTTTTCTATTTGTAGAATGGTTATGGTCAGTGATAGCAGACAACAGTGGAGTAGCACAATTGTATAGGTGGAACTAATTTTGAACAATTTTTCATGCCTTGCAAGGTAAAATATTTGAACAATTTGGAGGTTGACTGTTTTGTAGTGAAAAACTAACATGGATCAGTACTTGTTTGATTTGTCACAAAAGTACTGTATTTAAAAAATACCAATAAACAGGAATCATTCTATGACACTTTTCCTCTTTCAAGAGGTGACAAATAGGCTTTATTAAATATTCTTTTGCAACAAAGTGTTTTGTGAGTGGTAATGTCAAAGTACTAACAAAGACATCTTAAGAAGTTTGTCATATTATTGGTAATCATATGAAACTGTTTACTGATGCAAAAATTGTGAAGGAGTGTTTCCTAAATTCTTTTAATTTAGTGTTAGTGACAAAAATAAGAAATATAAAAAAAATAATTAAGAAAAGCAAAACACTAGTTATATTTTGATCAATTTTCCGTATTTTAAATTTCCAATGTTATCTTGGTCTTAAAGCATCCCTCCCCCCATTTAACCTCATGTTGCAGCCCGTGTGAAGTGGCTGACATATGCATTTGGTCCAGCAGAAAAAAAAGGTTAAGTACTCCTAGTGTACAATGTGCTGAAGTGAAGAAATTGTTCAGCAGGTTTCTCATATACAAATTGCATTTGAATGAACTGCATGGTGCCTCATGTTAGATGGAGAAATGCTTACCAGCATGTTTCTGATTAATAGAGGTGAAATTATAATCTACTGGGACTTATCAATTTGCAATGTTGCTGCTGGTGTTGGTTGAGTTCCCATGGCTGTCCACAGAATCAAAGGGTCCAGAATGATCATATGGATCTCAATGGTGCACTGTCATTGATGGCATAGAAGATAAATATGTTACCTGTGTGGTCTTAACCCCTTAATTGCTGCTGGCATATATGCCTGTCTTGGTCAACCTGTGTGTTAAGTGCCCTGGAGATGTATATGTATGTCTTTCCAAAATAAATTCTTTTCTTTTAACTGCTATCAGCAGAACTATTCCAAAGGCTTTGGGATGTAATAAAGTGACCTTGACAGTGTTTGCAAGGGATTTACTTAATTCAGAGAAAAATTTTCTTCTCTGTTATTCCTTCCCCTCTTCCAATAGGCTGTACATGTGTGCCTATGTAAAAAATGGTGGCACTGGGGAGCTAATTGCCAAACTTTTAATGGGCAGTTAAGGGTGTTAATGGATAATACAGCCATATCGCAAGTCCTGAATTAAGAAATGGGGATTGTTTGCAAGACAACAAGTGTCTGCATAAATAGTTAAGCAATGTTTACAGGTTGCAGGGACTGTTAGCTTGACAATCAAGACTTCGGCTACCCTTGATGTTACATCACAGACAAAAACACCTTCAATGGTGTGATCTATGATGAGCCTGGATGCAGCAATGGCATGACATCGTCTTTTTGGATAAGTCCACATTCCATTTACAGTATCATGTTAGTCTCATTCACATTTGGTGACATCATGGAGAATGCACATTGGTTGTGTACATTTGACATCATCATACTAGCCTATTTCCTAGTATGATGAGCCGGTATGACAATGAGTTGCTGCATTGGATGTATGTCTTAGTCACCTCTTGTTTGCATTGATGGCACTTTGAACAGTGGCTATCACATTTCTGTCGTGTGAAGGCCTATGGCTCTATTTTTTCTGAGACCTGTGAATTTGCTTTGTTTTAGAACGATAATGCACAACTGTATGTTACCAATATTGTACAGACCTTCCTTGATACAGAAAATATTTAGTTGCTGACCTGTCTTGCACATTCTCAAGATCTTTCACTAATAGAAAATGTTTCGTAAATGGTTGCCTAGCTACTGGATCATCACCATACATCAGTTACTATAGTTGATGAATTGTGGCATGGGCAGCTGTGCTTTGTTTGTACATGCCATCCAATCTCTGTTGACTTGGTGCCCATGTATATTAAAGCTGTTGTTGTCAGAGGTGGTTATTCTGGGTACTGATTTCTCAGGATCTATGCTTTAAAGTTTCTTGAAAATTTAATTACTTGTTATTTCCAGTATAATTTATATGTTCAATAAATGCCGTTTTGTTGTTTGCATTTCTTCCCAGTGTAGCACTTTTAATAGCCAGTAGTATACAATTTATTCTTTTATTAATATATGTTTCTTTTTTCTCTTGAATACTTATTTTTGACATACTTTGCATAAAGCCATGTATTTTTAATGTAATCACATGTAGTTTTTAGTATGTAATAATTTAGAAAATAATAATCTTTAGTATAATATTTTTTTAATTTGATTAATGTGAATGTATTATTAATTTTTTTACCCTTTTTTTAAAATCTGAAAGACAATTTTTTAAGATGTACTTTAATTTATTATTACAATATTTAATATTGCATGTATTATCTAATTTATGCATTAGTTAATCTGTCTGTATGGTGCATAAATGTATCTCTTACACACTATCCACATGAAGCATACCACACAGATTATTTTTAATGTAAAAATAACCTAAATGGATATTTTAAATGCTCCACCATATTTTTACAATTGAAAAATTTGAAAAGGGATGAAAGTGACAAGTAATACTTTCCCACTCGAAACTAATCAATGTTTTGTTTTCCACTAAAAGGTGTGAAAAATAAGAAATAGTTGGCACAAAACTAAAAAGGACTTTTAAATTGAAAACAGACAGTTTACCTTAAAAAATATAAAATTCTAAAATGAAATTGCATTATAAATTTTCTATATTTTAAAAATTAAACGACCAGTTAAACTTGAAGACGTAACGATATTTCATGGGGAGTAAAATCTCAAGTAAACAGTATGAGTTTTGGGACACCTAATTTCCTTAATTTTTATGTGTTTTATTTGCATGTTCATTGTCGAAAACTTACATTTTTTTTTATAAATTTTAGTAAATACACTTGTAAAGTAACATGTTTTTTTTTTTTTTTTAAATAAGATTGTTTTAGTAAATATATCTAAAATTTTTTGTCCATTTTTATAATTTTTACTGTATTTTATATTTTATAACCTATAAATAAACTATATTTTGATGTTTTTATCTCCCTTCGGTTATGTTTGCTGAGCTATTTTGCAATTGTTTCTGAAAATATTAAAAATGTATAATAATTTAAGATTGAGGGTCTTTAAAAGAAAGAAGTTATAACTGATTAAAAAGGTACTGTGTTTATGAGTTCATCATAAAGATATTGTTTTATTCCTGTAATGCAATGCTTTATTATAATTTGTAATCTTTTATTATATCTTTCTTCTTTTTTTAATGGTTATTTCAATTCCTATGAAATCCTTGTTATACAAAGTACATATATTTAAAAGTATATATTCCATGACAAATCACATAATCATAATTGTTTTGATGTGTAATATCTTTCTTCTTGGTTGCGGGATATTTGTGTTAGTGATTTCGTGAAAAGGGACGGAAATGTGTAACAGGAAACTGGTGAAGTGCACGCTATTTGATTTGACCAATGAGCATGCGCGGTGGCGTCGATCGACTTGGCCTGCCCCTCCCTTCATAGTTTCTTTACTAATGATGAGTTGCTTTGGGCAGGGAAGGGCTTACACACTAAAATATCAATCCCCATGTTAATCCTATGGTGCAATTTTTTTGATGATATGGGGTTGATATTTGGGGGATCGATAGTACTACCTGTTTGGTTAGGAAGTACAAGGACTTGACCCCCCCCCAAGTGCCCCGCCCCCGGATAACATTTTGCCTATAGCTTGACACCTGAGCCTCTCAGTCCGTTCTGACCTAGCTCATTGGATCCTTCTGCCTCCATTGTATATTCTCGCCAAATTTCTTGCTCTCATAAGGTCATTCCTTGTATTTTATTTCAACTTTTTAAAACTTCTTTAAATCTGTAATATCTTGAAATGTATTTGAGTCTCTGCTTTGAGATTTGAACCACAGGTTCACCTTGGCAAGACCCATCCATTTATCCACTTAACCCTCTTTTGGAAGGCCTAGGGGGGCTCCAGCACTAAAATGTCCTGTTCCCATGTTATTCCTATGGGGTTGGGTAAAATTTTTGCTTCCCTTAGGAATTGAGCTAGGGTCTTGATATTTGGAGGTTTGATAGTATCACGTCATATCACGAGAAAAACGAGAAATCAATCTCAGGTGCTCCCCCCCCCCCACAGGGCTATTTCTTTATCTCTAATCCTAGGCCACCTTGGTCATCCATACCTGCCTGATTCAATAGATATTCCTATGAGCTTTCTGCACTTATAATTTTATTGCAATAATCCTATTTCTTCCTCCCACATTTCACGTTTTTTTAAGTATTTTAAATTAAAATTTTTTTTAAATCGTTATCTCTCTGAGGATTTTTGAGTCTGTTTTGAAACTCAAACCAATAGATTCTTCTCGTCAAGCTAATTCTTTTTGTCCAATTTGTTCTATGGTAGTGGGCCAGAAGGGGGCTTCGTCGTTAAAATTAAAAACCCCATGTTAATCTTATGGGTTAGAAGGTTTAATGATGTCACAAACTAAGTGAGATGGTAGGATGATACTTGGGGAATCCCCCCATCTTTGCTTAGTTCGGTGCCTAGTAGCCAGTTGAAAGAGTCAGACTTCTTCTCAATGCCATTAGCTGGGACTGCAAGAGGCAATTGGTTTAGATTTCTGTTGCAGCAAAAGTATAGCCTCTAATTTATGCTTAGGGGAACACAAAATAATGGGTTAGTAATAAATATAGAATTTAAATAGCGGTGTGTTAACATCTCCATCATAATTATTAAAATGCAACTAAATTACTGTCAAAAGAAGAAAAAGTACTATGGATCAAAAGGAGAAATGAGAGTAAGCACAGTGGGTTCTCTATAGTGAAGAAGATAGTTTTTATATCATTCACGGAGTTGAAAAGCAATAGTTAGTATGAGTGAAAAGTGAAAAAAAGATTTTAATTTCAGTTAAAATTATCACACCAAAATGTGAGCTTAATAAAGCAAGTATATTAGTATCAATTGAGTTGGAAGTTTGAAAAAGAGTACAAATTTAAAAACTCTTCGGGGAAAGAAAAAAAAAATTCCAAGAAAATTATAAGATCTTTAATCTATGGAGTTTTCTTCTTTTTTTTCTTGTCTATATATAAAAATAATTTTCAGAAGATTTTTGGATATAAACTTATATTTCCTACTTTTTTAAATCTCACTTAGCATTTTACCCTTTTCATTTATTGATGTGTTGTCAGTTATGTATTGATTGAAATATATTTTATATTCTAAATGAAAGATCACCATTATATAATTAAAATTTTTTTTCACATTTTAGTTTGACTTTCATTATTGAATTATTTTATTCCTTTTATGAAAGAAAATATCCCCTTCCCCTCAACTTTCACTTTATTTTCTTTTAAGACCTAAGCGTATCAGTGATTATTTTTATTAGTTTTGAAAAAATTTCTTAACTCTAGGTTTACACACTTAGCACATACTAACTAAAACACTCTTACTAAATTGTTTGTATGTTTGAATCTCAAGTAATTTTTTATCACTTTCAATTGAACATATTCTCTTAAACTTTTTCTTGAAAGACTTTTTGGTCCCAATACTGCAACAGAATGGGCTATTGAAGGAAGACGAGTTGTGCCTTTAATGAATCGTTGTGCTCCACAAACACTTTTCACTGAAATTGCTAATTCAGCTGCTACCGCTCAAGCTGCTAAAAATGCTTCTTTGCCTCTACCCGGAAAAACAGGAAGCAGAGAAAGTAAGATTTGATACCACTTTTTCTTTCAAATTGGATATGTTTTATCAATTTAGAAAAGTGCATCTTCAGCCTTTAAATTCAATTGCTTTATAGGTTATAGAAGATTTGATTCTATATATTATTTAACTTTAAACAAATTTAGAAATGTTTTAAATGTTATGCAAAACCATTTTAAAATTTATTCAGTTAGTCAAGTTTAATGAATTGAAATTAATTGCAAAAAGGAATGTTTGTAGCTTGTTTTGTATTATTTGATTAAATTGTTATAATTAATAAAAAGTACATGAACAAGAAGAAATATACATAAATTATTAATTTGTAGGAAATTTGAGTATTTCATTTATTTTTACTCTGAAAAATACCATTTTTTAAAACATATATGTATTTCAATTTTGATAAATTAATTTTCAGTACTAATAAATAAATGTACTTTAAAAAATACAGTTCATATTCTTAAAAATAACCTAAGTTTAACTGGCTATTAAGTGATTTGTTAGCATTTTTTTGAAAATTTTTTTATCTTGAACTATGAATTTTTAAAGATGTAATATGTATTTGTGTAGTCCAAATATTAAAAAAAATGTATGTGGATTATTTGCTGCCGCTGTCGTGATGTGGAGTGTATTTTAATGTGATTTATTTAAATTTGAATAGATAATCGGTTATAATAATCAGTATTTAATTTTTTTTCATTTCATTTTTCAAATGGAGACATACTTGACTAACAATGTGAATGACTTCAATGCAACTTTGGCTATATATACAGTAATAACTTGACTCACACTACTCTGATTTATGTGAACCCATAGTTATGCGATTTTCAAATCTTGCCAATTTGTCTTTTGTTTGAGTGCTACACAACTTGATTACTCACTCCACACTTCCATTACATTGTTCGAATGGATCACCCAGAATTGATGTTTAGCCATAATTTATTTTGTGTTATTTCTTTTTTGTGGAGTGTGTATTTGTTATTACATTAAACTAATTACAAAAATAAATACTTGATTAGAAAATGACAATAAATAAATCAAATCCGTGTTAGAATCACTAGATGTTCTGAACTAAAAAGAAATTTAGTTAAAATCTTAACACTATCTTTTTGAAGTATAGTACAAATCTTACTGTTATGAGCAGGAGTACAATTTTTATACTACTCCACATAGCATAAATTCAAAAGAAAAGTCCTTGTAAAACAGAAGTAAGTTTATTAATGGTGCATCTCAAAGCCTATTATTTATGGATAATTCTTTCGTAATAATAAACTTTCAGAAATGCTTTTGCCGGAGTTTCTGGAAAATATCAAGAATGAGCAATTTTAAAATAGTTTAATTACAAATAAAATATATAAAAAAATTGTGATAGAAATGTTTTACTCTGAGGGGGCAGGGTGTGTGCGCATGTGGCTGTTGCAGTGTCAACGTTATTTGTGTATGTTTGTGACATCTTGATATAAATTTTCTTGATATTCATTCTGGAAGTTTTGTTCCTTGTCATTAAGATTATTTTTTCTCCACAATTATCAAAGAAAATTTCTTCTGTATTAATTTTAATGAAGAGATTTTTTTTTTTTAGTGAGCAATGGGACAGAGACCATGGCTAGTCGTAAAAGGAAAGACTGTGCTTTTGATACATCAGTTTCACCCCAGAAAATGTCTGCCTTAGATAGCCAATATTTTCACAATTTGCTTCCTCTCGATAATTCTAATTCAGGGGTTCCTGAGCCTATGCAAGTACCTGAAGTTTCAATGAGCTCTGAAAATCTCCAAACTACTGAAACTACTCCCCAAATTACTACATCAGTTACAGATTCAAATACATCAAGAAATGTATCACCGGTGGTAGCAAATTCTGTGTCGGCTGTAACAACGACTAAACCTTCATCAAAGGTGCATTTTAAATTTGTTTAATATAACTGTTCCAACTTTAAATTTGCATTTTTTTTTGAATTTTTTGTTACATTAGCTTGCTAAAGAATGGAAACCTAAAACTCAGATTTTTATTTCAAACAAAAATAAGGAAGCTGCAATACTAGCTTTGTATATTGTAAAGACTAGCACATTTCTACACTTTTGTTGCACTCGTTTATTTTCTCAATGCGTTCACATTTTATTATGTATTTTGTAAATAGATTTTTCTTTATGTGTTTAAGTAAGAAATGAAATATTTAGTAAATGTTTCTCAATTTTGAGAAAACTGGGATAAATGGATTATATGCATTATACCTGCATGAACTTGTGTTGTTGTTGTTGCTTATGCCACCTGATCGACAGTAACATCAGATCAAGGTCCACAAAATTCATCGCAGCTAAGGGCTAGAATTTTACACCTGTCGTTAGCCTAAGCTTTGAGCCCCCAAGAAGGTGACAATGCAATTTTGCTCAGAACAACATGATGGATGGCGACACCATTCGGACCCACTGATTTAACGAGCACGTTCTCCGTTTATACTCGATGGGCATTTAGTGGCATCGGGCAT
Source organism: Trichonephila clavata (assembly GCA_019973975.1). Lineage (NCBI taxonomy): Eukaryota > Metazoa > Arthropoda > Arachnida > Araneae > Nephilidae > Trichonephila > Trichonephila clavata. The sequence goes on from BMAO01032936.1 coordinate 24,948, forward strand.
CGAACCCAGACCTTCCGGTCTGGAGTCCAATGCTCTAACCACTAGGCTACCCACGGCCTTGCATGAACTTGTTATACAGTTATGTAATACTTTTTCCCCCAAAAGGAAAAAAAAAGCTGTAAAACATTTGACAAAAAAAAATCAAAAAAATCCTAATGCATTATATGTTCAAGAAAATTCAGTGGAAACTAATTTGATGTAGGAGTGCTATGTGCCATTCCTATGAGCGATTCCTTAATCACACCAAGTAGTGTTTATTGTTGAGTGATATGGAATCTAAGATTGCGACCTAGCGGTAATAAATCACCAGGAAAATAATTTTAAAGAACTGTTTTGAAATATATTTCAAATGAAGAGTATAGGCATAGACTGAAAATAACCAATATCAATTGATACTGAATATCAATATAATATAATAATAATTTATCGATCAGTAATATTATGATAATGATTGTATAATATAATTTAATAGTGATTATTATATATAGTATTCGTATAATATAATAATTATTACATATAATAATCACATAATAATTATAAATAAATAACATAATATATAGTAATATTTATAAATCAACAAAAAATAATTAGAAATAAATAAAATAATTGTATTTTAATATCATATTGTAAATAAAATAATTACATAAATTATATTAAAATTAATAATGAATATCCATTAAAAAGTGCAGTGATAACTTGCAGTATTTAAAAAATTGTGGGTTTCTATAATGAATTTCATCAAAAAAGGAACTTTTAAAAATGCATTATTAAAAAGTAAAATAAAGTTGTGCAGCAATAATTAAAAGCACAGGCCTCATAGTTTTTAAAAAAATATCCTGGTACTTACCAATATTAGAAAATCCATATTTGAAAATAGCACAAAATACAAAGAAGACTAAAGCTGGTTTGAGGAATGATTGCAACTTAAATGGTTAAATTTTCTAAGAAACTGAATTAAAATTGTCTGAAATTAAAAGGGTTACTGTGGGGTGAAAAACAATAAAACTTAGGTTTGATATATGTTATTTCCATGGAAGCCACATTTCCAGATGATAAAAATATCAAGGTAACTATATTGTAATGTTATCGCCCATCTTGGCGAACATAAGCACCAATTTGGTGCATAGCGCTCCTGTATCATATTAGCACCAATTCAATGTTTTATTAAATTGTTATAATATACATTAATCTATCAACTATTTCTTAATTTTATTAATTAAGAAATTCATTATTAATAAATGCAAAACCATCATCTAAGTGTTTTTACATCTTATTACATAATATGTAAATAATATATTGATTTGAATTCTCTTGTACAATTATTTACCATTTTGTTTTGTCTTATTTCATAATTCATTTTTTTAAAAATTATTCAAAGTGTGTATCTACTTCGGCTAATTTTGTTTTGTTTGGATTTAATCCAGGAAGGTTTTACGCCAATTTCATGCTAATATTTGTTTTAGATTTTGAAAAACTGTTAGTGTAGAAATTGGAATTAATATTATAGTTGGCTTATTCTCAGTTAATGTTTTTTGCATGTTACCTCTCTAATTATTTAAGCAAGATGTGAAATGATAACAAAGTAGTTTTTTAAGCAAGTTTCATAATAAATATTACATTTTCATACATTTATTTGCAGAAGTTGCATTTTAAATTGATAGTTGATAATTTAAAAGAAAATGCTTTAAATTAAGAATATTTTTTAGTGTTTTTCTATAACTTCCTAGCTTACCTTTGTAAATTTTCTTTTTTAATTTGCCCTTTTTAGTTTAAATAAGATGGATTTAAAAAAGAATTATAACAATTATTATTCTTTAGGCAGAGCTTGTTCATGATGTATTTTGAAGGTATAATTCTTAATTCTCCCAATTATTTAACTATTTGTCTTGTTTTATAGCATCCAGTATTGAAATCGTCATCTACCGTCACTACTTTTTCAAGTTTTGACCAATTATCTTCAAATCTAATAGCAAGTAGAGGTGTAACACAAACTCCTGTTCCTGTAACTACTCATGAAGAACAAGTGTCACCTGCATCTGAAATTACTAAACCTCCCAGTGAAATAAAAAGCACCCAGAGACCATTATCATCTATAAGTTCTGTGAAATCATCAACTATTGTAATACCTACCACTGTACCTTCTACATGTAAGTACTTAAAACAATTATTTTATTTCATTTGATCACTATTAAATTTTTTAGCTGCTTATTTAATAAATAAGTTGTGTGATTTTGCATTCTGCAGTTATAGAATTTAAAAAAAAAATGTTTAAATAATTTTTATGTGTCACATATTGATGATAATAGTAGCCATTTTTTGTTTTATAATATTCAGTGTGCATTATTTAATTAAAGTAATACATATAAGTTGAACGTATTTTTCAAAAAATCTACTTGCCATATTAATTTTTTAATGTGAAGCTGTAATCTAATTTTAATGCTAATTTACATCTCTTTCATATAGTATTTGCTAGTTTAATGTTACTTAATATTTTTTTTATCAAGAGTTTTTTGATGAAGTTAAAAAAAATCTATTCAACTTGAAATTTTCTGAATCTAGTTATAATTCTGTGAAGCTGAAAGTAAATTACTAACTTACCAGTTTGATTAATTTGGCAATCAACAATCATCACATAATTTTTTTTAATATTTAAATCATATGGCAATCTCAGATGCTTCACTGCTGTAAAGTTCATTAGTTTGCTTTCTAGAACACAAATTGTTTGTATTTATTCTATAGTGAAATACTGGTTACATCTAGTGTATTTTCATTGTCAGAGGAAAGTATAATGGTTTTTCTGATTGTAAAACAACCAGGAGAAATGAGTAAAAAAAATTAAATTCAGATTTCTTTTGTAATTTTTGTAGTTGTTTAAATTAAACATCTTGGAGCAAGTTTTCTAGAAGTGACAAAATGCAATGAGGTAATTTAAGTTTAGTTACTTTTGTCATATCTCCTGAAGCATTGCAACAAGTCTTATGGGTTTCAGTATCCGACAAGATCTTTCTGCAGTCTGAATGATTTCATTTGGTATTCATCCCTTAGTCACTAATATAACGGTGGAGTTATTTTTAACCTTTATCCGTAAATAAATGATATATGTATGTAAATGTCTTTGAATTATATTCTATATAATTAAACTATTTTACCTACCTATCTAAAGATTATTTTTTAAATGGTTGTATTTTTAATTTCATAATACATAAAAACTTAAAAGGAATTGGGATACATTGATGTTCACTTTTTTGAATTATAAATTGTTAGTGTGATAAAGTTCAGTTTACGTTCAAGACTGCAGTGATTGCTTTTGTGAATGTATATGGTAAAGTGGCAGTTAATTTCAACATTTGCATGCTTTTAATCTGATTGAAGCATTTTATTAAAAAAAAAAAAATATGCTTATATATAACTTTCTTGTGTCACCAAAATTAAAAAAAAAAGCTTTGGATGTTTAATTTCTTATAGTTTTAAGTATTTTCCCCCTAGAATTATGTTGTCTATTTTTAACTGTTAATGTTAAAATAGGAATTACATTAATTTTCAAATCATTTTTGAATTAATTTTTTAATGTTCAATAACATAATGTATTATTCTTTACGATGACCTTGTAATGTCTGAAAGTTTAAAGAATCTTGAATTTTCAGTGTCCTGAATTTTCTCTGAATTTTTCTGAATTAATGTTAAAAAATTACCCCCTCCCCCTTTCTTTTCTGATTATTTTGTTATGTATAACCTCTAAGAAACAAATTAAAAAAAATCTGTGTATTTGTAAACAAAGATATGCCCAGTTTATTTTTGCAAGTGTTAAGTTGAATATAAGTTAAAAATATCTTTGTAATCTTTCTTACTTCTTAGTTTAAAATGTATCAATAATTTTTATTTAAAGAATCGTTTTCAAATAATATTCAAATAAAAATTTAGTAATATTATTTTTAGATTTTATTCTATGAGTATTATTTAAAACAATGTAAACAGTTGTGAACTGCATTTTTTTTGTTGTGACTTAAACTCTTTCACTTTTCTGTTCTAACTTTGGTAGGAGGTGTGTGTGTTATGTATATACATTTCATAACCTATATGTTACATTGCAGGTTTTTATTAAAGTTGTATTTACTATATGAACTTCTTTTCAGACTAAATAATTCTTATGATTTTCTGGGGGGAGGGGGTTTCTATTGTCTTTCTTTCTTAATCTAATGTGCTGTATTTTGGCAGCTAAGCCTTTGCAGACAAGACAGGTCCCCAAGTGTGGGAGCCATTTTTTTCATTGGTGGCATTATCTAGTGGTGGTTCCCACCACCAAATTTTTGATGCTTGAATTTATTCTATTCAAGTTCTCATTGGATGCTAAATATTGTCATGATTTTTCATTTTGCTTAGAGTACCAGAACCTAATTGATACCCAAGAAATCTTTTATGTGCCACATAATCATTTGACATGTGTTCCTACGATTTTCACATCCAGATTTGTAATCTTATTCATAAATGTTTCTGGGAATGTCCATGAAATACTTTGTATCAACATTTCTTGTTATTGACAAAAATCTTCACTAGAAATTAGTATCAGTGGACAGAGACAATAAAATTTAGTTTTTCCTATATTTCTGTTCTTAATACTCTTTATTATTTTTTTTCCAAATTTTAGAAAGATGGGTAATTTTCTATCCTATTAAATGGAATTCCATTACTAATGCTTTTCTTACAAACAAAATGTGATCAGTTGTTTTACCAAGCAGTCCTTTTTTTTCCAAAAAAGGACTTTTTTGATATAATTTTTTTCGATTCATTATTTCTTAAAGAAAAGGAGTATAACTTTTCTTCTTTTAGGAAATTTTTATTAGAATGTTTGTCTTTTATTCGTATATTTATTAATAGATGAAAAAACAATGTTTTCACCCCATTATATGGTATTAATTGCAATGAAATATGAAAGTTTTACTAACCATGGATAATTATATTTTTAAATCTTTTACATTAAATTCATCAATGTAAAAGTTTTAAAGTATTGACTTTATATGTTCCATGAATTTTAACTGTACTGTTTTATGTAGGTTCTGCATCCTCATCTAAAGATCGCTTATCAACATCATCTTCAACTTCACATAGTAAATTTTTATCTCAGATACGATCATCAAAGACTCCAGGGCATACAAGGCAAAATCTACCTGCTGGTTTAGGCATAAAATTGACTCCTCAACCACAGATGAGTCAAAAGGCAACTGTGTCTCCAAAGTCACCTAGTTTAAAAGTGAAACAAGATAGTTCAAATATTTTTAATAAGAAAACTTCTACAAATGTATACCCTTCACCACCCGTATCTGATAATCAAATATCTCCAATTCCAATACTCACCTCTGGTGAGACAATAGCTCTGTCTAAATCAACCTTATCTACCCCCAAAGTAAATTCAAAATCTGAATCCCAGACTGTAGCAAATCAGCAATCCACAGCAAAACAGACTACAGTCTCTAAAAATTTGCCAAAAACGACAGTAACAACAACCACTCCCCCTTCAACAACAACTCATACTTCTCAATATATTTCAAGATCATTGTTCTCCACATCTAGTAAAGGTGGTGCTAAAAATTTGTCACCAATGATATTCAACGTTGCAACAACATGTTGTACTTCACTTCAGACCGCTACTAAATCAACTGGGCCTACCCAATCTGAGGCTGGAAAGCATTCACCTCAGTTACTTCCAAAATCAACTGCTGTTGGTATTAATCCAGGTCATTTGAAAATAAGTACCTCTAATGCTCAAACAATACAATACAGAAAAGATGGAGGTAAAGTTTTTTGTTCTTTAAAAAAATTGTTTATTTTTTATGGTTTTTTATTTTTAGATTATTTGTTATTTTTATCAAGGTAAGTAGTACTTATAAGATTAATTTTGGATATAAAAAAAGGGCAGGATTAAAGAAATGGTGTAATTTCTTATAAAAGTAGTGTTGTATGAATTAAGATGAACTTTGTAAATGAGATCTTAATTAAAACTTAACAGATTATTAACATTTACCAATAAAGACATACAACATTTTAAAATTAGATTTTTTTTGAAAATTCTCCATAATTGTATTTGGAATTTAAAGTTGGATATTAACTTGTTAAGTTCTGAGATGCATTTGTGGTTGCAATAGCCAAGTAATGAATGGTCGCGAACACATGGCAGATGTGTCGGGGGTTTGAGTCTTGGTACTTCTGAAGACCACTGTGTAGAGGGGGCTAAAGCATGTTAAATCTGTCATGACCCAGTGTCCTCCCTTTGGTGTGGTGTGGTAGCTTGGAAAGGGAGGTGCCAGCTTAGGTGTCGTCTTCATCACTTGACCGAGGTTTAAAATTATGAAGTCTGTCGTCAATAGCCCTCGATTAGTTTTACATTGCGACATTAATATAACTCTCGCACTGAGATGCATTTTTTTTCATTTTTCAATGCATACTTTAATATTCTGCATTTGTGTGTGTATATATATATATATATATATAATTATTATTAGAGAATGTTTTGTTTAAAGAAAAGTTGAGCTGTGTATAAAGAAGTTTTTAAAAATTAGATGTATCTTTGGTCAGCATTGACTGATGTATCCCAAATCAAAAGTGTAGTACCAATCATTAGTGAATGATATGTTGCTTTGTGTATCAATGAGATTATTATGTCTATCAAAATAAATTTCCTGTTCCTCCTTCAGTTAAATGTTAAAATGTATAATTTTTTACTTCACATTGAAAATTTAATTAAATGAGAAGCATTAACTTAGGACATATTTCAGGATAGCTTAATTAATAATGAAAGTTTGTTAGTTTATCTAAAAAAAAATCTTTATATAAGACAATTTGTTTTAGTTAATAGATATTCTTCAGTATGGGATTTTTTTTACACTGCTTGAAAACTAATCTAGAGCAAAATATTTAGCTTGTTTCATAGAGCGAGACATTCGTCTAAACCTTATTTAGAGTAAATTCTGCCAGTGTTTTTATTCAATGGGTTCATTATGAGGGAGATTATATCAATGTTGAATACACACATCATATATAAATAATTAACTTTATAGGAAGATTAGTCTAGACTTTCATTTTTTTTTCTTTTATATTTTAAAAGAATTTTAAATTATCTCTCCTAGCTCATTTCCATTGACAATATCTTTGTGTAGAATAATGATCCCCCCCCCCCGAAAAAAAACCGTATTCTGCTCTTAGAAATGGATTCTGTTATCCTTTTAAATAAAGCCTTAGTTTGTTTAGTTAAAAAAATGAAATTAAAGGATAGGTTATTTTTCCTCTGTTTTTAAAATATTGACAAAGTATTGTTATATACAGTAGGGCTGAAAGTCCTAGGATACATTCTAATATCATGTGGGACTTCCTTTTCCTTGGTGGTTTAATAGTTTGATGTAGCACTAACTCAATAAGTCATCAGACGTCTACATGAAGAAATATTCAGCCTTGCTCCTTTTTCAATCGTCCATAGTTGTAAAAGTACTTGATTTGTATATGAGCTGATCATTTAATCATGTTTCATACATGTTCAATGAGGTTTATATTTAGCAATCTAAATGTCCACATTTGCTGGAATTGTCCAAAATGTTTCTCAAATCAGCCATGTGAATTATTTTGGCTCATTTACATGTATCCTCCATCATTGCTTGGGAAGATGAAACCCATGAGAATGAAGGCAAATGGTCTTTAAGTAACTGAGCATGACTATTTCTGGTCAATGATTGGTTCAATTTGACCAGAGAAAGTCCATGCTATGTAAAAACTGCTCGTAGCATCTTAGAGCCATCACCAGCTTGAACAGTATTTAGTTGGCAGCTTCTGTCAATGTTCTTGTTGAATTTGCACCTCTTCTCAAATCCTACCTTCAGTTCTTATCTACTGGGTTGATCTATCTTTGATGGGTATGTTAATGAGCCAAGCAGAGGTCTGTAGCCAATGGCATGTCCTTAGAAAAGACGTTCAAGTGGGTTTTCTGCTGCTATATCCCATTAACATAAAATTTCATTTCACTGTTTCACATCCCACATGGATTGTTATTTGATGCAGTGTTACTTGACTCATAACACCGATTATGCAGAAATCTGATCTAGTAGATGTGGTTGGCCATTTTGTTGTCTATAGTGGTGGTGGTGGGAGGAAGGGTGGTTTTTGAAATTATATATTCTTAGCTTACTTCTGATACTATGGATTGAGAAATGTAGAATTCAACAATTTTTCAAATTAATTTCTACATGCTTTTAGCTCCAACTAGCATTCAATATTCAGTTTTTAATTCATTTCATGAGACAATAATCATGACGGAAAACTTTTTGCAAGAATCGCTGGAATGTAAAGGAAAGCTATGATAATACACTGTTCATTTATGCATTTTTTACATGATGCTACTATTGTCTGGATGTATGTTTATTGCAATCACTTTACTTTTGCATGTATAATTGTTTATAAATGAAATTTAAACAAATATAAAAGAGCAATGTGTTGTTTTCAGATTTTAGAAATATATGAACTGTTTTTTTGAATAAAGCATTGTTATTTTATTGAAGTTCAACATTGTGTTTGACGATTGTGTATGATATCCATAAATATGATGAAAATGAGTGTTATATACATTGTGTGTGTTTAGGAAATAGATGGCGCTGTTTCAAAAGCAGTGTTATGCAGTTGTATCCTCAACACAATGAGTGATGTGTAAGATGGGAGATAGAGGAGCGCATTAGAGTCCAAGAGTAGAATTTGCGAGATTATATGAGGTGTGAAAGTTTAGTTTTAGTAGATGCAAAATAAAGTTATTTGTTGAGAAAGCGTCGAAGTTAAATTTAGATAGTGATATCCACAACAGTAAACATTGTGTTTAGTATTGGAATACTATTTATATATATATGCATTGTTTATTAAAATTAGTTAATTTGTTTTTCATGCTTTAGTTAGTATTAAAAAAGTGTAAAAAAAAGATATACCGTACTTACTCGAATCTAAGCCACACTTTTCCCCCACTGTTAATTCTGCGGAAAATCAAGTGCGTCTAGAATCGAAGGGGAAAAAATTGTTGGATGGGGTATTTAGAGCAATTACAGGTTCATGTATGCATTCAAAAGTTTATCTGATAAAATTAATTATAGTTTCTTATTAGTTCTCATTTTAAATTTATTTTAATTTCGTAAAATTGGATACCGATAAACCATTTTATACTATTTTTCCTTTTTCACAAAATCTTGGTGAGAGTTTGGGATGTAGCTTAGATTCGAATAAGTATGGTAATTCTCTTCTGAGAAGTTATGCTAATTTTATGATTTTGTTGTAATATATTTAACATTTCATTATTTAAATTTGTGTGAAAGTATATAATTTTAAGGTATATACTTTAACATAGGTAGATCTAATATATATATATGAAAAATAGCAAGGAATAGTGCTATGTAAGTAATTAGAAATTATTTAAAAAATTTTCTGGGAATAATTCATTGTTTATGCTCTACAGAGTTTTGTTTATCTATGCTTGAAGAATTACCGCAATATGTTTTGAAACATTTTTTTTATGTTACATAGAAAATGACAATTCACATGATAAAACATTTGTATTTGGTAAATAAGTTTCTTTTTAAAAAAAATTTCCTCTATAGAGTTTAACAAATGTTTTTTTAAAATTTTATAATTATTGATGAACCCAGAATAATTTCCCGACTACGATTTGCTAATAATTGAAAAACTAGCCCCCTTGTAAGTTAAAAACAAACTAGAATTTTTTTTACACCTTTATGATACTTTCAAAATTTTTATAAAAGTTAATATTAGCATTACGTTTTTTTCACAATTTGATTTTATCCATGTAATAGTTTATTATTGTTCTATTATGGTTCAATGTACATACTTTAAATTTATGCGTTTAATTTTCAAAAACTCGAGTTGATTATTCAAATAGAGGAATAATAATTTATATATAGTTCATTATCATGTAAAAAATTGATTTTTAGTAATTTTTTTTAAAAAATTGGTTTGTAAGTTAAATTTTTACTCTTGTTTTGTATAGATATATGTTCAAATTAGATTTTATTTTAGAAATTTACTAGTTTCTATTCTGTTCTTGTTGATTGTTTCATATTACTGTAGCAATGAGAAAATTATGTTTAATTATTCTTTTTGTTAGTTATATAAATAAGATAATATCCTCTTATAAATTAGGAAATATTATTAACCTAAAGGAACACTATTTCCTGTCCCTACTCAGGGAGACTGCCTCTATTTTAAAAGTTTGTAGAATTCAATTAATTTAGAAATCACTAATTAAATAAAAGTAACAATTATATTTAGTGTTGTAATTCATTAATTGTGATGCCTGCAATTTATATCATAAGGAGCTCTAAATTTTGTTCCATTTTGATCAGGTCTTGTGAGAAGTGCTCGAATAGTGAATATTTCTCAACCTGTTGGGTCTCGCCTTCCTTGTGCCATTTCATCTTCTGCCATCTCAGCTCTAGGTTTGTCAACTAACATCTCCTCAACTGCTCTTCGAGTCACTTTGCCTGCTGGAACCTTGAATACCACTAACTCAATCAGAGTATCATCAGCAGCTAAGCCTAATGTCATTGTTGTTCACAAAGCACAAATGTGGCCCAGGGCACCACAAGGCGCTGCAGTTATCATGAGCTCAGCTCCTTTGACTAAACTTTCTAATGAAATTGTTGTAAGTATTATAATATTTTTAAGTATCATCTACTATGTTTGTAAGTTTTCTAGAATTTTTAAGACATTTTTATTTTGAGATTAATAGTTTTTTTGAGGGGTAGTATTTGTTCTTATTAAAATTTTGGATGTAAAATGTCTTTATACCTGGCTTTGTGTTAAATCCTGGGCTGGGCAGGGCAAGGTGGACTCAGCCTTTCATCCCTTCAGTCGGTTGATAAAGGAGTATCAGAGGCTTGCTTGGGAACTAAAAACTTGGGGTTTCGTGTCAGGCTGACCACTTGATCAGAACTTTTGCACCCAAGAACTCAAGGTCATGAATGGGCACAGTAGGCCCTGGTCTGCCATGGGCCTGTTGCACCATTGAGAGAGAGAGAGTTATTAATGTTGTTTTTAAGTATGTAGTTGAGCAATTAAAAAAAATTCCTTTTTAAATAAAAACAGTAATGAACTAGAACATTTAACTAATTAAATTTAAATTATCTATCACCTCTGTTCATGAAATTTTTTTTGTACAATTGTTGAACTGAAGATTCTGGTTAATTTTTTAATGTTTCTTAACTTCTTAAATTAGCTGACATTACATAATGAAGTAACTTAATTTCGACTGGAATATTTTGACTATTCGTATAAGTCATAAATTTTTTAAAAAATAAGTGAATAAAATACTTTGCTACATTTTGTGAAATGCATTAAACATTATAATTGTTAATCACTTATTAAAATGGATTTTGAGGTTTATAGATTTTTTTCAATTTTCGATGCTTTTGCCTATTTCAAAATTAACTTTACATATTTTAACATCAAACTATGATAAAATAATATCCATTTATAATTATGTACATATCAGGGAATTAAGTTCCTTTTTAATAGATTTAGGAAAAATTAACTACTATCTTTTATGTTAGAAAAATATATGGGGACTTTCAGAAAATACATAGTATCTATTAGATTTTTTTATGATAATTTTTAAAATTCAATTATTATAAAACTGAAATGCAACTCAATTGTATTTTTTTCAGCAAGAAACTATTTCCATAACTCAGAAACAGGATAAAAACAAGACCACTACTGTCAAACCTATTCCCAGAGCCATTGCTCCTGCAAGGCCACAATCTCCAGCTGTATCTATTACTTCCATTAAAGCCTCAGAATCTAATTCTGCTCCAAGCTCCAATACAGTTACAACAACACAATCAGATAGTTCTCCTTCTGAAACCAGAAATTCCAAACCTACAGAAAATGTAAGAATGTTTTAATTCCTAATTTTTATTTTCATTAAATATTAAGTTATATTTTTTTAAATGTATATATATATAAATTTGTCTAAATAATACATTTAAAATTACAATAGTTAAATTAAAAATATTTATAAAAACATTAAATATTATTGAACGATGTTTGTGTGTGTCATTATGCATTTTCTAAAATGTACGTTAGACATTAAGAGCTTTTGCTATTAGGCATTTCTGATTTCAATATTTCAAAAATAGCATGTAATGAAACATATCATTGACTCAGATTCAAGCAAACTATTTTTACTTCCTAATTTGATTTTCAAATTTAACTGCTCAACTATATGTAGAAAGTGTTGTTTTGTGAATCAACCCCAAAGCTCGAATTGACCTAATTAAGTCTAATATGGCCTAGAATAGGTTTATACTTCATGCTGTACACTGGATCTTTTGAGGGAGGGCTTCCATTTATTGATAAAAAGAGTTGGTGAAAGAACATTCTTAACAAATAAGAATGATCTCTGTTTAAATAGTGGGCAATGCTAGCTTATTGGTCATAGTTGTGTATTTTCAGACAGTAATGGTTTTTTTAAAGTTTGTTGTTTCTTATGCCACCTGATCTAGACTGCATCAGATTCAGGCCCACGAAATTCATCTTGGTAAGGGGCTTGATGTATGCCTGTTGTTAGACGTAGCCTTATGTTTCATACAGGTGACAGTACAGTTTAGCTTGGTTCCACCCCAATTTTTAGGGAGAATACCTTGGGGGTCAGGGGCCTCCCACCTCTTCCCCTTCCACCAACCTCATTAGTGAACTTGCGGCTCAATGGCTATTTCGAGTACCCTCTTGCCGCAAAGGCACTATACATTTACAAACATCCATGCCTTCTCCGGGATTCGAACCCATGCCCTATGGCACAGCAGTCAGCATCACTATACCAGATGGGTGACTCTTTTTAAAGTTTGATGTGTAGAATTATGGTAGCTATTGTACACATACATTAGCTTCAACTGGATTTTGAAGTCATTAAAAGAAGTAAAGGTGTTGAAATAACCTTGTCATGAGATATTTCAAAATTATCTGGTCCTTTGTGAACAACTCTTGTTTTTAAAATTTCATTACAATAATTCTATATAGCCCCTTACCAAATAGGTAATTGTATCAGCAGAGTTGAAACATCAGTTCTATGTTACTTACAATATATTGAATTTACTTTATAAGCTTCATGCAGCTGTGCCTTATAACTTTAAATCTTTGTAAAGTGAGAAAAACATTATTCATGCTTGTATCTTGCTGTATTAATTTTAAAAACTAAGTCACATAAACACTAAAAAATCCATTTTAATAAATGAAAGGAGGCTTACAAATAAACTGGATTTGTTATTTAAAAAATATTCAAGTGCATAAAAAAAACTACTTACAAACAGTTTTCCTGCATAATCTACTTAACTGATGTATTTTTCCTAATGTTTAGGCAGTTTTTTTTTATGCCACTGTCTTAAAAAGATGATGGCTGGTCCTGAAGATGTTGGAGTTCACATGACTATTTGTGCAGTATCATATCAGTACTCTCGTTAGTCTTTTTCTGATGTGTGAAGTGATGAAAATATTGCACGATGACAAACCATAAATGTAGTGGGGATGTTCTTACTGTTTCATGAGGATTTGTTCAATTTTTTTTGTCATTAAAGCAACTTTATGGGATCAAGGATCATCATTTTTTTTATATGAAAGGATTTTTCTGCTAATGAACCATGTTTCACTTCATCTAAAAGTTTTCAGTAATATACAGGATTGATTATGTATTTGTCCTTTGTTGTATGTGATGCTGGTCAGGGTTTCCGATTTTCCCTTCTTGGGAATACATCAAAATTTCAAAAAAATTATAAACAAGTTATTTTTAAATAAAATTAATAAATATATAAAATAAGGATACATATAAATTCCAAAATTAATACATATTTATATAATGAGTTAAATATATAATAAACTGATTATTCATTTTTAAAATAGGATTTCAGATAGCATAAGCAATTTATACTTTTATCACTCAGCCTAGTTCTAAACTTTCTGACGAACAATCCGGCAGCCGAAAATGCTCTCTCGGCTTTTCGACTACATAATTTTTCTTAGCCAATTTTTACTGGCTTAAAGCCTGCTGCAATTGTAGTCATAGTTTCAAACTCTACATTTGCCATCATTTGTTCTTTAATGTCAATTAATGCTTTTAAAATTGCTGACTTTATTTATAAAAATTTTTCAAGCATTGCCAACAAGCTATTCCAGAGTGCTTTGGTATCCAAACAAACCACCTTTTCCCAGCCAAACTCTTCTTTAACATATTTTTGTAAAATATTCTAGAGAGGTGATTTTCAGAATAATTTTACTGCATTTCTAATCTTTTTTTTTAGTTTCATTTATGTTAGTTATAGAATTATTTTTCTGCTTAAGTGATATGAAACAAAGCATCTGTTTCTACACCGCTTTCAAACTCTAAATCTAATCTTTGCGATTCCCGGGAAATCCCAGGAACGGAGCATAATTCCCGGGAATAGAAAAAGTACAAAAATCTTATGATTTCCTGGGTTTCTGGGAAAGAAACCCTAATACTGGTGGATGGACGATGGTCATGCTTCACGTTTTCAGTTTGTTCTCTTCTTACTACAAATGACTTGTCTTAAGAATATACTTTTATTTTTGACAATATCTTACCATAAACTTTTATGTCAATTTGTTATATAGTATTTATTTATATATAAATAAATATATTAATGTTGTAAAATTTTAATTGTTGTTGCAATTCACATTGTACAGTTTTTCTGTTATCTTATGAGTGATGTCTTTTTTGTTTTATGTGTAGACATCTGAAGCACAGTGTAAAAGAAATTTATTAGCCGACATAATGGAAGCATCTGGAATTCTACTTGAAAACAATTCTCTTGATAAATTTTCAAAAGACAAGGGTAATTATTTGCATTTTCTGATATTACTGAACATTGTTCTATACAATTTCTTACATTTATGGTTATTGATTTTGAACATATTTTTATGACTTGCTAAACTTTAATTTAAATGAAGTTTGAAGAATGTGGTGCCAGCTCAATTTTCATCTGAGTCACTTAACTGTGCTTCAAAAGTACAAGGCCCATGTTGCTTCAGAGGACAATGTTACTAAACAACCAGTTATTTAATTTAATGTAACCTAAACTCCCGTTAATGTGCCCTTCTCGTGGCAAATACAACATTTTAAATGTTAGGAATGTTTGAAATAAATATTTATATAATTTAAGTTTTTTCCTTAAAGTTTAATTTTATGCAATAAAAATGGTAAATTGTGGAATATGAAATATACAGATGTAATTTGTTATGTTTTAGAAGAAAAAGTATTTGATAGCGACTTAAAAATTGTATGAAATCAGTAATTCATAAAAACTTAAAGTAAACAGGAAAGGAAAAAAGGGAAAGGAATCTTATATTTAGGAGCAAAAAAAAAAAAAAATATTTCAAATTTTATGTGGAAATAAGTCTATATTCAAAAAAGACACTTTAATGCTTGTATTGCTCTAAAGCTGATCAAGGTACAAAAAATTTCTCTGTGATGCAAATAATTCATTAATATAAATAATACTTGGTACTTACTGCAATTTAATATTTGGAAGCATTTAAAATATTTCATGTGGGAAAATTGCTTTGATAATTACATTAATTCATGGTGTAAATTTTTATTATTCTACCCATTTCTTAGGTGGGGGGGGGGAGGGGAGAGATTGTGATGTTGAGAGTTTAGTGTCAAAACTTTAAAAAGTATTTTATATAATCCTTTCAGAAAAGAAAAAAAAATTAAAATTTGCTTCTTTTATTGATATTAGTGGTGTGGGCTAGTGATGTGCTTCTACTCTTAAGTTGTTTTTTGTTTCGTGTATCATAGTCTTTAAATTTGCAGAAATATATTTGAATATAATTATGCTGTCTGTATAGAACAGTAACCAGTCATTTCTGTGTAGTTTATGTTTAATATTTATCACTTATTTTTAAAATTACAATTACTTTATATTTTAGGTGATTTGAAAAATAAGGAAATAGTTAGTCATAGTAATCATCAAGAATTAGAAATAACTGTTTCTCAAAAAAGTCCTGTTTCCTCATCTCTTGCTAGTGATACTACTCACAATAAATCATCTGATTCAAATACATCAAAAGGGGATAATATAAATAGCAGAGGTATTTTTTTATTTAAATTTTTCTCTAAATGACTTAACATATTTCTGAGAAAATGGTTTGCAGAACAAAGGAATAGATCTTTTTTTTAAAAAAAATTAAAGAATATTAAAGTTTTTTTTTACTGCATTTATAACCTCAATAACATTACAGCATTTTTGTTGCACCTATAATTGCAATCAGTAATCATTTTGACTGCTTTTCCTAAATAAAATATCAATTGTAGTTTTTGCTAATACTGCATAAAATTTAAGCTTAAATTTACTTTATTTAATAATTAAATATAACATGTATTAATAAAGGATAATTTAACATAAGATAAATAAATAAATCATCCTAAATGTTTTTATTCCAATTTACATTTAATGAATTTAAATTGCACAATAGTTTTCACTATGAAATAAATTTTAAAAAATTGATAAATTTACTGACATTATTTGGTTTGATAGTATATTCAAGATTTAGTTACCTTTGGGCATGCATTTACTTGACATTGCTTGTGTTTAAGAGAACGGATATCATAAACATTTATTCTTTGCTTAGAAATGAAAGGTTTGATGGAGCATTTATCTTGCAAAGCTCTTTAGCTTTAACCAATATAAAATGCTAATGTATGATGTTTTTGTATCCAATTACTCTTTATAAATTTTCCATGCATTTATAGCAATTAAAGTGACCAATGTCTAAGTAAGGATTTGACAAAGTATTTTTTGGTCATCTGGTTTAAAACATCAACTCCATATTTAGTTAGATGTTGGCTCGGTGACTTAGAGGTAGCATACTTGCCTTGTTAGTCCAAGGTTGTGGGTGTGATCCTGGTTGGAGTCGATTGATTTTCTAGGTGCAAAAATTGTAGGCACATATGTCATATGATTATGTGGCATGTAAAAGATCCTTTGAGTATCAATTTAGCTCTGGTACTCTTGGCAATAACTTAAAATTTGACGAGAACTTGAATTAGATAAATTCAAGCATCAAAAATTTGGTTGCAGATGCCGCTACTAGAGGATGTCACCAATGGTCTTTGAACTCTGAGCTGCTGTCCCATGACATCCCAAATGTGTTCTATTGGATTGAGATCCTGTGAGTTAGGCGGCCAGGACATAATTGGAATTCAGCATCATTATTATCACAATTTTAGCCTTGTGACATGGGGCATTGTCCTGTTGAAACATTCCATTTCCAGCTGGAAAAACAGTGGCCATGTAAGGGTGCAACTGGTTCGCAATGATGTTCAGATACCCTGTAGCATTCATGGTCTGCTCTAACACAAACACGGGTCCCAGAGATGCCCAAGAGAACGTTCCCCAAAGCATAATACTGCCACCACCAGCCTGTGTATGACCTGCTGTACATTGAGGGAGCAACTGTTCACCCGGAAGACGGCGTATCCTGACTCGGCCATCGGCGTGATGAATGGTAAACTGTGATTCATCTGACCAGGCAACTCTCTCCCACTGATCCATGAACCAATCGCAATGTTCCCAGGCCCAGCGCAGACGCAGTTGGCGATGACGCTTGGTCAGCAAATACACACAAGTGGGACGTTTGCTGCATAGCCCCATATCCAACAGTGTGCTCCGATACTATTCTACTTGGCCCCGCATTGTATTGGGCTGCCAGCTGAGCCACTGTCTGGCTCCGGTTTTGCTTCACCTTGCGAGACAGTCTCCGACGACCTTTTTCTTTGATAGCGTGTGGATGTCCAACACCATGTCATCTACTGCTGGTTTCACCGTCATTCATCCACTTTGCATAAGTACTAACAACTGTAGATCGTGAACAACCCATGAGTCGTGCATTTTCAGAAATGCTTGTTCCGGACCTTCGAGCTATTACAATCTGCCCTCTATCTGCTTAGATCCGCAGCCTTTCCCATCACACACAGAAGTAAGTGAAAGAATGATTCTTCAGACTCTCCAGCAGCAGTTAAATACCACTCCCACCTGATCACACGACTTCCACGTCATCCAGGCAAATTCATTGCAAAATGTAGGAGTGGTCATAATGTTTTGGCTCTTGAGTGTATTTTTCTGTATTTACATCTACCCAAATTGTTGCCATAATATGTTTTTCATATTCTTTCCATCATTTCAAAGAATTAAAGCACCCATGTAATATTTTTTTCATTGCATTTTAATACATGTATACTTGCCCTTTTATGCTTAAGCATGGCTGACTCTTGCTTGGATTTCTTCACTTCTATGCTTCCTTCTCTTATCTTTTTGAGCATCATTAAAAAAAGCTGAATTTTTAACCTTGGAAAATTTTCAGTAATGCTAAATTTTATTATTGCTTATTAATGTCATATAGACAAATTTATAATATTTTTTTGTAGATTTTTTTTTTACAAATGAAGATTTTCATAAATAAGAGATGTAACTAACTTACAGAAATGTAACTAATAAATAATTTGATAAGCAAATTTTAAGTAATAATTTTTCTCCTTTGCAAAAATAATAGATTCGACCTTAACTGTGACACCAATTGAAAGAAATGGAAAGGAAAATGCAAAACATACATCTTTGCAGCCAGAGGTAATATTTCAATTTGTATTCTGATGAAAATCTGTTTTGTCTAGAAGAACAGTTTTATGTATGTAAATAATAATTTAAAACATTTGATATTAAGTAAATTTAAAAGTTTTTTTATGGCTAAAATGTAAAAAATCTGAAGAAAATTTCTTATACTCAATTTTTTAGGTACAATATATAGTTTTTAGAATTGCTGCTTCTTTATGTTGTAGTTCAAAATATTGAAGACTTAATAGTTTGAAGAAATTATTACTTTAATACAAAATTCATTGTTTGTGTATCAAAATGTGTAATTATCTTGTAAATTAAACTTTAGTTTTAGCAATTCATTATTAAAAAACCCCGCTTAAAATATAAAATGTTCAGTATTTAAGTACTGCTATATAAATGTTCATGAATTATCTCAAAATATTATAAAAATGTAATTATTAAAATAATGATTTCCATATTTGGAAATTAAGTTATGATTTTTTTTTGTTAAAAAGAGATTATGAGATATATATATATATATATGTAACTAAGGGACATAATTTTAACAGTAATAATAATACTTTATAAATTAACTCAGTGGCGCAATAGCCCATGAGAGCCAAGGCCTACTCTACCCAACTCAGTATACAGGGCCCAGGGCCCTGAGGTGCATGAGCAGATGTTCCGGTCAGGTGGTCAGTTTGATGCGAAACCCCCAGTGTTAAGTTCCCAAGCAAGCTTGGTGCTCATTTTCTCGACCCACTGGAGGGATGAAAGGTGAAGTCAACCTTGCCCAGTCCGAAGTTTGAACCTCGGACCTGTGGTGTGAAAGCGTGATGCACTAACCACTCAGCCACTGGGCTTCACTTTATAAATTATTTATTCTTATGTTTTTACTTATTTTCATTTTACAAACACTAGTTGGAAGAGTTTGGATATTTACTTAAATATCTTTAAAAAAAGATACACATAGCATAACAAACATTTTTTAATACATGTTAAAATATTATACTGTTAATATAAAAGAGATAAAAAAAGAAACGAGCCTTACAGTAGTCGCATACCATGTGTAGCATCTGACATGTTATCGTGGTAAATTCCCAATAGCAACTTAAATCCTGAAAAAATTAATCGAGTATAATTTGAATATTTTATTTAACACAAGGAGTAATGCAATTTTTTATCAAAAATAATTATTCTGGTTCAATTTGGAGAAGAGCGGAGACAATAGATTTATGAAAACTAAAATATGACACATATACTTGTGATTTCAAAGTATTTAAAAACCGTTGTCAAATAGCGTCAATAACAGTACCACTGTTAGTTGTCGAAACATTTCGATTTGTGTTCATTTTGAGCTTGAGTTCATCATTCAAAAAAGCTATGAGTGGCTCGGCTTCTAGCAAACTGAAGTTAACTTTAAAATCACCACTCAAAATCATGGGAAGCGAGTGATAGTTTTTTTTTAAAAAAAGAGCAGAACCACCTTCGGTGTATGGTAAAAATAAAAAATGCAGGAAATCTTTCATTTTTTGAACCGTTTGATTCGGAGAAATGTATACGACCACCGAAATCAGTGTTTGTCCATTTTCAAATAAGCATTTTGCCGCACATATGTCCCCAATATCTTGACTAACAATACCCAGTCCCCTTGTTTGACGATAAGTAATATCCATATGAGGAACCACAACATGTGAGGTGTTCTGTTTGCGATAGATTGCAACACCAGCTGCTCTGTGGCTCGGTCGTTTAAATTGTACGCAGCAATCGAAGTCAGGTATCAAAACACGTTCGTCATTGTCTAACCACTTCTCTGCTTAAAGCATTTAGCTTTTTCTCTGATCCTAAAGTGAGAAAACAAAAACAAAGATCCCACGGCCTAGACCGCAGGGGGTGGGGGCGGAGCCCCTCCCGAATGAAGGAGAAAAAACAGAACCTCACTGAATAGCGCGCGCTGCCCCAACTTCCTGTTACGCATTTTGGTCCCTTTTCACGAAATCACTCCCACAAATCTCCAGCAATTGAGAGGAAAGATGTTACACATCAATAAAAGCAATATATTTCAGCAATCTGTTACCAATAAAAATTGATATTAAGTGCTTTTTTAAAGTTAAAAAAAGACTTAAATGTTAAAATGAAAATTTTTGTTTTGTAATGCATTACAACTAAAAGAGCTAATACTCCCTTCATCAGAAATCTTATTAAGCCTAATCTTGCTGCATTTTAAATTTGTTTGGCAGATTTTTTTGGAAGCATAGTTATAATTGACTCCTTTACTGTTCAACTTATAAGGATTATATCTGGCTGAGAAATTATAAAATTTGTGTATGCAATTGTTATAATTTGAAAAAGTTAAACATGATTCACAAAGAGTGAATTTAACATGCAAAATCGCAATTGAAATGCCTACTTTTTTCTCCCTAAATAAAAAAAAAAAAACAATTACTGTAGTATATATGAAACTTTTCATCTGTTTAATTTACTGTTTGACTAACAGAGGGAGGGCACAACTAAGGAAATTCATTTGGGGACGAGACTTTGTGTGTTAGTTGTGCTCCTTCATACATTTAAATTTCCATTAGTGTCAGACGCAGTGGTATAGATGATAGCGTACCTGCTTACTACACCGACGGCCAGGGTTCAAGTTGCACAATCAGTTCTGTTTTATTTTTTCAATTAATTTAATTATTATTACAATAAATCAATTTACTTAAAAATGACTAATTACAAGTTTTTAAAATTATAAAATAATTAAATTAGTAATTTTTATATTTTTATTATAATATTATACATGATATACTATTTATAATATATTGTGTTTCATGTTCTAAAATTATTTATAACTAATATGTAAAATATCATTTAATAAGGATTATATTTATAAAATATAAATATTTATATAATTACAGTAATTATTTTACTTTTTAAAATACAAAATAATTATCTAAAATATCATTTGATATTTAATAAACCTTTTAAAAAAAATTTAATTGTTAAAATTAAATAAATTGAAAAAAATAAAATACATAAAAACTGATCATGCGACTCGAACCTTGGCTTGCCACATAGTAAGCAGGCACGCTATCATCCATGCCACTGCATCTCTGATGCTGACGAAACTTTAATTGTTTTTTAGCTAAGCATGAATTTTGAAGGCTATTTTCTCCGAATTGACTGGCCATTCGGCGCTTATACATTGAGGATTGAACACTCTAAAGGAGTACTACTATTACACTTGTCTTGTCTCCCAATGAATTTCTTTAGTCGTGCCCTCCCCTTGTAAGTTTATACTGGATAGCAAGTTAATTTTAATCAAAAGAATTTGTCATACCATAATTTTTTTTGCATAGAAACTTTTAAAAGATGTTCGAGAATATTTCGTTTTCATAATTGTAACAAGTTAATGTTTTTCTGTTAAATTTTTTAGACACAATCTAAAGAAACTGTGTCTTCTTCTAATTCTACAAATGAAAATACAACAAGTAGCAAAGAAAGTGGTTCCAAAGCTCAGAAAGAAGTTTCTAAAGAAAAGGATTCATAAGACTTTCTTTTTTACTTGCTTTATATGACCCAAGAAAGTCTTTTTAAACGGTATGTAATATTATGGATTGTTGGTAAATTTTGTGATTTTCTATGTGTACATTTTACTGTATGGTGAGAATTCTTTGTAATTTTTGTGCTCACTGCTTGTACATTTTTGGAATTTAAAAAGTGTGTAAATAATAAACACTTATTGTATTGCATCAATGGCCTTGATGTAAATTTCAGCAACTGCAGAAGCCCCTCACATTGATATAGTGTAGAAGTTGCCAGCTCAGGTATGATCCTTGACATTTAACTGAAGTTAAAATTTCAGTCTGTTTCAAAGCAATATGAGGGCTATTGACAAGAAACCATTCATTCCATTAAATTTTAGGAATAAGAAATATATTAAACCTATTTTTCATCTTTGATGCATTTATTTTATAATTTAAAGTATTAGTCTCAAAGAAAAATTTAATGCTCTCTCGTATCTAATAACTACCAGAAATTTTTCTTTGAAGTCCAATTGATTAATGAACATATATCGTGGCTCCTTTTTAAGTCTTGTTAATGTAGTTTGGGCAAATATTAAAATTTTTTTTATTATAATTTTCCATTTTGGTGTAGTAAATTTTCTCAGCATAATATAGGAATTTCCTTTCTCATCTGTGAAACATTTCTAACATGAAATTAGGCAGTTCCTATAATACATGAAAAATACATATCTCAGTTTTAATACATTCTCAAAAATTTACTTGTGGGGTAAATAAAAATCTACCTTTGTAATTTTTTTTATACACAAATTTGTAATTACTCGAAGGAAATTTCATTAAATTGTTTATTACTAACTTTTTGAAACTGACTGACTACTGAGACAGATATATTCATCTCTTCCAGAAAAAAATTACAGTAAAATGTTCTAGATAAATTATAGAGTTGACTTCCGAATGGTGGTGCCAATGTATAACTGATATTATAGGAGTAGTACATTTATAAATTCCTACCTTCAAAAGCACAACAGCTCCTTACAGGCCCTGGCTGCCTCGGCCATACATCCTCTATTTTTAGGGACTCCTCAACAGTTTTTAATGTATTTCTCAATGTTATACAACCATCCAGTTGGTTTTTTAAAAGTCAAGATCTTAATGGAATTATCTTCTGAGCTGCTCCAAATATGTCCAAGCCATCTTAATCTGTTACCATGGATGACATGTAATTTGTGGTTGCTGTAAAGCCTGTACTGTTCAAAGTTATGTGGTTTTCCTCTGTCCTCCTTCCTGCACTAGGCCAAAGATAACTGAGAATTTTGCTTAAACATGTCCAGTGAATGTGTTATATTTGTTTAAGGTCCATATTTTACTTGCATTAAGTGAGACAGGTAATACTAGTGTTTTGCAGCTGATTGAATTGGATCTTAATCATTTTATTAGCCATTTTGATTCTGTTATCAACTTCTGCTCTTTATTTTTATCATATTATTGTGTCAAGGTATTTACATTCATCAACTTTTTCAAAGGTGTAACCATTAATACTCAAAGGGTTAGAATAATTTCCTTAAATTTTATTTTATCTTCATTGACAGTGAGGCCCATATTTGTGGCAGACGATTCAAGAGCTGTAAAAGCCTCTTTGACATTCTTTCTGTAACTAAATGATTTAAATAAGTTTACAAAGAGTGAAATTTATTGAATTTGGATAAGATTTTATTAAAAAAAGAGTTTTATATAATAGTATATTTCCATTATTTTTTTGTTTCATAAAATAACTGGTATAAAGACATTGCATTCGATTTTTGTTAAAATTGCTTAACTGTTTAGTACTTTGTATCATAAGGCGAACTATTTTATCTGCATTTTTGCTGGGAAAAAATAACATTTTTTATGTACTTGAAAGATTCTATAAAAATACATTAAACTTTATTGATTAAGTTAATTCCAAATTTTTATTCATATGATGCATTTATTTAATTTGTAAGTGAAAAGAGACTGCTCATATATTTTTGTTTTTAAATAGGTTGCCAGTAAAGTAGATACGGGAACAAACTATTTGAATATTCCGTGAACTATTGGATGTGGTTGTTTCAAAAAAGTTACAATGTACATTTTCTTAGAATGATAAATTTCAAGGCTTTTGAATACCAAGTAAAAGTTTTATTGCATCAAGCAAAATTAATAAAATTTCTTTTTGGGAACTTAAATATCTGTCTGACTATATGATACCAAAACAGTCTTCAAGATTTAACATCTCATAAAAACTAGGCTTTTGTGTGCAGTAATTTTTTTTATAAAACTTTAAAAATAACACATCAAAAGAGGAGATGCTTGGTAAAGATTAATTAGAAATGTATTTTTAATGATGTATAAGAACTTATTCTATGTATAAAAATATCCAGCAACTGAGAAGAAAGATATTTACAAATCAGATATGTCAATATTTCTTTTATTGGAAAAAATTACTGAATAATCAAGGAATATCAGTCTTTTTAAAATTACTTGGGGGGGGGGGACTAATTTTACAAGTAATGCTTTTTTAGTTATCTTTATATATAATATCTCGGTGAATTGGATAATTTTAATAAGAGTCAAGTTTGTTGTATCAACTTGCAAAGTGAGTATTTTATCACAAATGGTTATTTAATCAAATAGTTTTTGTATTATACTAGTGTTCAATATAAAGTTGAATAAATTGCATTAATTTGTTAGTTCTTAATATAAAAAAAGAACATTGCCCTCATTCATTCACAAAATAAATTTTACACAATTAATATTTATTTTTTTTCCCTTACAGGAAGGAGATGAATAAATTATGAAGTCTGACAAGTTTTTTTTTACTGTTTGATTTTAAATTTGTGACCTTGTTTATCATTAATACAGAAACTGTTTTTAATTTTATATTGCTATGTATATAGTATTGTTATTAGGAATAAAAAATAAGTTTATGTGCTTTACTATCTGATCGAACAAGATTCATGTGTAAAAAGTTTTTACAAATGAAACAAAGGCAGGTATAGTCTAAATTTTTATACTATTTACATAATTAAATTATTTCTACATACACTTTGATACAAATAATACATTACTTTGTCAGTCTTAGTAAAATACATAATGAATAAAATTATGGCAATTTATATGTATAAAAAGAAATATTTACAAGTTGCAGATGTAAATGAAGCAAAATATCACATGCTGTTGAAAAGCAAAAGCGGTTAGAAAGCAATAAAAATGTAATAAATACAAACACTATGAACAATTCTTACAATAGTCAGTCTTTAGCTCTAAGTTTATATGTATAAAAAAAATATGTTCACATTTGGAGAGATGTTAATTGGAAGAAAGGTTAGATGTTTAAAATATACTCTGAAAACAAATTGCGAATTAAAAAGAAAATAGCACCTTAAAATATACTATATATACTGTACATTTTCTACATTATTAGCTATAAAAATGCGTAAGAATGATATTATACCCGTAGATAAAAATAGATGTTAGTAATATAAAAGTAAACGATTCAAAGAAATACTATGATACAAATTGCACACCTTGCATGATTGCTTTTTTTTTAAGAGTCTAAACCACCTCAAAAAGTTTTCACAGAATGGCTTAAATGGATGCCTTTCTCACAGTAAAGGCACTTTTTTTGGCTTATATTTTTAAAAATGTTTTAGTCATGATTACGCATTGCTAGATCCAGGTGACCCACTGATGTAATTGAATACATCCAATGAGGTTCTTTTCAGGCACAAAACATCTTTTTCTTGATAATATAACTGAAAAATAATAGTTTAAAAATATAATAACTCTGTTATAAATTAACTTACACATAGGTAACTTATTTACATATTTGAAAAGTTATATTTTTATTGTCAAAAGATACTTACTTTTTCATGCAACATTCCAGATAAAGCATCAACTAATTCTTGGAAATTTTTCTTCAGTGACATATGGTATTCATACTGATCAGAAGTTACCATACGACCATTCAACTCCAATGCCTCTCTACAAATCTTGATAAATCTCCTAAAAATATATGAAAGATTTTGTAAGAATTATTAACTTACTCAACATCAGCAACAATATAAAAAATGAAATTAACTAAATGCTTTTGTTGAATTTTATTATTTTTAAATGTTCTGAATTGCCTTTCCATTTGGGTTTGACTTAAACAAATTAAGGAAATATTGCTGCACAAAAATATTTTATAGATTTAGCTTTTCACATAATTTGTCAAAAAGCGTATCTATCACAGCCATAACTTCAATACAAATATAAGAGAAAATCTCTTTTGTCTCAAGATAATCAAAAAATTTTTTATTTAGATTTCTTTCGTGTATTTGGGAACCAAGTTTGCAATATCAGTGAATTGTCATAATTGCATTTATCACTTTTCTTTTAAAAGCCTTTAAAACTTACAAAACAATGATGGATATTCATATTATTGGGTGAGTGGTGAATATTAATGTCGCACTGATTAGCAACACAAGGGCTTTTGGCGACGGTCCGCATAATTTTGAACCACGGTCAAGTGACGCGGACGACAACCAAGCTGGCACTCCCCTCTCCTAACGTCTCGACAGATTAAATGTGCATTGCTCCGCTACACGGCAGGTCTTTAGTGGTACTCGGATCAAACTTATGAATGTGGTCTAGGCATCGGATCATGGCTAGTGTGTCATATTATTGGATAAAATAACTTAACCTTTTATTCACTTAGAACTTATTTTAATATTTCAAAAATAAGAAATTGAAAGAGAAAGAGTTTCTGTATTAAGACTATTTTTTGAGAAATAAATAGACAAAGTTTTAATGACGGAAGAGAAGTATAAAATATTCAAATTTTGCACTTTAGGTTTTTTTTAGTATATGTGATATATATAGTTATTAAATGATTATAACTTACCTGTAAACTTCTTTTAAAGACATTATTTTATCGGTAGGATACTTTTCTGGTTTTTTACCCTCCAGGAAAGCATTAGCATATGCAAGAGGACCAGCATTCACCTTACAAGGGGGAGATTAAAAAAATTACTTTTAAATTAAAATTGGAATATATATTTCTTTGTAACTATTGTGCTTTTTTTCCCACTGGAAATCAGGCTTGTTCGTATCAATTAACAATAATAATGGGCCCAAATAGTAATCAGTACTTCGCACTTGTAAAATATTTTCAATAATCAGTAAAAGAAATCATGCATTAAATTTAATAACAATCCAAGAGTAATTTTAAGAAATTAGGGATTTTTCAAATGCATTTACTTAATAGAAATAAAAATTCGAATCATAATTTATTAAAGGTTCCATTAATGATAAATCAATATTTGCACATTGTGGATATAAATTTGAATGTTAATAGAATTAGTGGACTGTAAAGTTAAAAAAATTGATGAAAAGGAATGAATAGTTTTAAATAAATCATTAAGAATAGAATTTTTTTGGAATAAAAATTTTAGCATTAAGAATTCCCCAAGAACAAAGTTTCAACATACTTCACTCTATTCCATGATTTGATTTGAATCAGAACAATCACAAATAAAACAAAATCAATCTGTTGCCAGATACACATGATAAAAAAGTAATTAAATGCATTGGTGCAGCTTCAGTTCATGAGCCAACACACATTTCAAAATGCAAAGTCATCAACATCTTAAGTTGTAACAAGAAAATCTCTTTAAAAACTTTTAAAATCACAATTGTGCCCTTTCTCAATTTTTATACTCATTATATTAGCTTTTAATTTTGAGACATTTTTCTGTTGTGTAAAAATTTTCAAGTCTCCAATCTCAAGTTAATATAGCCAAAAATATGAAAAAAAGATTTGCAAAACAATTAGTTCAAAATAACTACATATATAAATAGTTGTATGAATACAAATAAAATTAGATTAGTTTTTTTAATGCACAATTGTTTCTGTTAAAGCATCAAATAAGAATAATTTTTCATAAAAAGCTTTGTTTTAAACAAAAAATATGAAATTTTGAATTTTTAAAAACATGCTCCCTTTTTTTTTTATCTACAAACCTGAACACTGATGCTTCCTTGTAGTTTAAGTTGCAATTTCTTTATATCTGTTGGCTGTAATCTCACTACTTCTTCTAACTCGTTAACACGAGCTTGCATTTCATCAATTGCAACTTCTATTGGACTTAAAACTTGAACACTTTTTGAAAAAACAGGGATTCTTTTTTTCACATATGGAAAGGAATATAAAGCTGCAAATAAATTTAAAAAAACTTATTTGAACTTTATTATATTTTCTGATGCAAATCTCTAAACCAGGGGTGTCAAACTCGCAGGATGCATGTGGCCCGCAGCTAACATTTTTGCGGCCCAGCCAATATATCAGCACACAATAATATATAAAGTAAAAAGATTTCACCCAAAATAGGAAAGATAGTCGCAGAGAAGAGATGTAAAGTGTCAGGACATAATCATTAAATTTTTCTTGTTCTTTTACATATGTTTATTATCAAGTATTTTTCAAAATAAACCTACATTTCTATAAATATTGATTTTTTTTTGTGGCAGGCTGAAGTTAAACCTTGTTTGTTTGGCCCAAGTTAACCTTTGAGTTTGACATGCCTGCTCTAAATAAAATATAATGAATGAAGAGGAAAATTAAAAAGAAATGTCAAAAAACTCTAGTATTTATCTTGCACAACATTTAATTGTCACTAAATTACAAGGTAAAATACATTTTATTCTGAATATGTGCTGGAATCAATATTTAATGCCTCTGCAAAATTGCATTTAAATAACCTATTTTTTTTAAAAAAATTAAATACAGAAAGAGAATATAAATTTTTGTAATAAACTGTTCATAACATAGTCAACATTTAATAACTAAAAAAAATGCCCGATGAAAAAAATTATAACTATATATAATGCTTATTACCTCTAATTATTTTATTTTATTTGTAATTTTTTCATTTTCTCCAAATTTTAGCTATCAAGTGAAAATGCAAAAGTTCATTAAAAATAGTAACTATTTACAAGTGCAGAGGGAAATAAATTACATTTTACTTGTAACATCAAAAAATTTAATTTTCTAGTACAAATATACTATAAAAAGCCAATAAAATGTACAACAGATTAATTTTATATAGTATTTATAATTTAAATATATTGACTGTCAGCATGAAGATAAATCATAGTATTTCAAATATAAATATGAATCTTCTAATATTTGTATAATAAATAATTTACAAATATATACTGCTTTTTATACTGGAATCCTCAAAAATATAATGGCAGTCAAGGTGTTGAAATGGTAAATTATCTACAATAGTTGATAAAACCATAAAATTATATATAAAACCTACTAGTTAAGATGGTTCGTCTTTTGCATTGTTCTTCAGGTAAACCACGAATTTTATTACTATCAACTGTAAATGGTGTCTCAAACATAAATCTACGCAAATTGTTATTTCGTTCAAATTCTGTTGGCCTTAATCTCAATTCATCTTCATCAAAATAGGGTAAAACATGAGTGACTTGTATGTATGCATATTTTGATTCCAGATCTTTTGGGTTTACCTATTTAAAAAAAAAAGTATATTTGAAATACAAGGTACATATAACCAATAGGAAAGGTAAATATATATGAAACAATTAACTTAACATCTAGTTAGCTTGTTTTTAAATGTTAAAACTTAAAAATGGAATTCGAATCTATCCAGTAAAAAAAGGACTTATTATATAACTTTAATCTTCCATAGACTCAAGCTGAAACATTAATATGGCTTAAAGTCTACTTAAATTAATAATGGGATTTCCTAATGGTTACTGAAATAAAAAATACAGTGATGTCACTTTTTTTTGTAAACATAAAAAAAAAAAAAAACTAATTTAAAAATTAAAGTTTCAAACAACTTTTATTCAAACTTTCAGTTTTTTATGTTCTTACATAATAACTCCATGTTAGTAATGTATCACCTAAGATTTTACAAGTTGCAATCCACTTGATTCGAAACGTTTTAGTGTTTAACGTATAGTTTAACATGTCGATCTTCTCGTTTAGAAAATAACTTTCCAAACTCCAGAGGGGAAAAAGGAATAGAGGAAGAGCGAGAACCAGGTGGAAGGATAAACTAAAAAAGTAGCTGAAGGACTTGGGAGTTAACAGATGGAAGAACAGTGAGTGAGAGAATATTAACGTCGCACTGATTAGCAACACAAGGGCTTTTGGCGACGATCCGCGTAATTTTGAACCATGGTCAAGTGACGCGGACGACACCTGAGCTGGCACCCCCTCTCCTAACTACCACACCACACCAACGGGAGGACGTTTGAGCTCTCGACAGATTTTAAGTGCATCGCTCCCCTACACGGCGGGTCTTTAGTGGTACTAGGATCGAACTCATGACAGGCTAGCCATGATCCGATACCTAGACCACTCGGCCGACAGATGGAAGAACATAGCATCAAATAGATCAAAATGGTCTGTACTGACTGAGACAGCCTTGGGTGGTAACTGGCTGTAGTGCTTGGAAAGAAGATGTTGAGCTAGTGACTAATATTTTTTTCACTTTTTGCAATGAAGTACATTTGTATGGAATGTTATTTTATATAAATCTGTGAGATTTATCATGAAATGGATTCGAAGCTGTTAGTTATTTCTAAGAATACATGTTATTGAAAAGTCGAGACTGTCATCTTTCACATTCACAGCAATTTGATAAGACTGCATTTATTGGAAGTTTATACATGTTGAAAAGTATCGGGATACATGCTGGAAACTGGTTCAAAGGAAACCTCATATCATACATATACAAGAGATTTTATGGTTTTCTTATTGCTATTCTGAACAACTTACTTCAGTTAAATTCTGCCAAAAGCATTTACAAATGGCTGACAAAACTCTAACAGATTGGAGTAATTATTGCCAAAAAATAAACATGGTATTGTGGAGATACATGGCATACAATTGTATTGTGGAGATTGATGAAAATATGTTCACAAGATGTAAAAAAAAAATGTTGGCAGAATATTTCCTTTTTAATGGATTTTTGAAAGAATTTTTAATGAAACAATTGGATCACTTCTTGACTTCGATCTATATCCTTGATCATAGTGCTACTACATTAATAAACAAAATAAAGAGAAAATTGAAAAAGATTGACTATTTTTTCCTGACTCTTTGAATAGGTAGAAGACAGAAGAATTGGATTATGCACACTGCAAAGTTAACTAAAAAATATAATTTCAATGATCCTGAACTTGTACCAACAAATAAAATATAAGGCACACCTGGACAAATGCAAAATGGCAAAGTAAACAGCACAAAACACACCGTCTTAAAATTTAACTCGAGGAGTACATCTGTTGGAGGAAGAGACGGACAAGAAAAGTGTTTGATATTATCCAGAGGATAATTGTTAAACATTTTCTGCATAATTAAATATTTGTTGAAATTTGTCAATGGCATGGAGTTAATACTAAGTATTGTCCCCCCCCCCAATTTTTAGATAATATAATTCAATGAGAATTGAAATTAAAGAGCATCTTTTTTAAAATTAGTTGATATTTCAAAAATTGTATTTTTATAAGTTTAAGTTATAAACAGAAGGAGTTAATTAAGTCAATATACATACTTTATTAGAATCCATTATCATCCGAACTGCATCTTTACCAAATTTTTCACAAAATAAGTGATACAGACGCTCTGATATTTCTGCTAATGATGTTACTTTTGGTTCCTTATAGATATATTCTTTCCCAGCTTCTTCCACAAAGTAAGACTACAATTAAATAAAAATTTCTACTTTATAACTATGTTAATTAAAAAAGTATACATGGTGTAATATATAAAGTTCTCGATACTCACAGCTCCGAAAAATGCTACACGGTAGTACTTGCCCAATAATCTTCGCCCTGTCCGATTTACATCCACTATTTTAGCATAAGCAGAATGGAGTGTCTTGTAACACATTAAAAGTGCCTTAAAATAAGTTTTAAAAAAAAGATTACATCTTTTTTTAAAAATTTATAAATTAAAACAAAATTTACCATTCAAAGATATATATACTTACTTCATAATTTCTTTGTTCTTCATAGATGGGTACAATAAGCTTATATACCTCAGGCATTATTTCATAACGTTCTGCTTGTTCTAACATCTTGACACATACTTCAAGATTTTTCAATAACGTTTCCTGAAAAATGTACAGAAATTTAAAAATGAAAAAAAATTTAATTAAATTCCAATCTTTGTTATGAAAAAATTAACAACGGATAGAGAAAATTTTGAGTTGTGACTAATAAACATACACTTTCTAAATATTTCATTCTAAAATATAAGCATGAAAGTAATATAAGTTCATAATTCTCAAACAGACTCATTTTTAAATGCAATATAAAAATATTACAAAGAAGATAATAGAAATACTACTGAAGCATGTATGAAAGAGCTGTAGTGAAAAATGAAACAAAGAAATGTTTTGGAACATTTAAAATTAAGACTAATATTAGCAGCATCATAAAGTTTTAATTTATTTAGAAATAATCGAAATATCAAAATAATTTTTTTTCTGCATATTAATTGCTCCTTATGCACATAATGTAGTAAATTACAGCTGTTTATGTTTGTTTCAGGATGCTCACAGTATAGAGAAGGTAGAGGCTTGAGATGTGATTAAGTTCCTTCATTTGAAAGGCTACAGTACCTAGAAAATCCATGATGAAATGATGGTTTATGGAAATTTGTTTATGGAAATGAAGGCTCATTATATGACACTGTTGTGAAGTGGATACATTATTATCAAACCGACCACATGTCCTTTACATATGATCTAAGAAGTGGAAAATCATTACTCATGGACAATGCTACCACATTGAAGAAAGTGGACTCAATCCTATTAATCTAAAATCAAGCGTCAAAATGATCATAAATGAGATTGATCTGAGTCATGACAGTATTTGGAAAATACTTCGTGAAAAACTGTTCATGTCAAAGATGTCAGCATACTGGGTTCCACAGTTACCGATTCCTTTTCAAAAACAAACACAGACTAATTTATCAAAGGACATGTAGAATATTTCAGAACAAGAAAAAGAGGATTTTTTTGGTTGCCTGGTAAATTATGGATGAATCTGATTTATCAGTTGATCCAAAGATAAAAGAGATAATTAAGAAGTGGAAGCACAGGCAAGCTTGAGCAATCTCTTCCTTGAAATAAAAATCCTGTAAGGGGACAAAATCTTCAAGACAAATGAGTAGCTTCAAAATAATGTTCAGATTCATCTCACATCATTTGCATAAACATTCTTTGAAGAGAGCAGTGGAAAAATTATCCATCGATATGGCAAAAGTCCAAGCTTTCAAGGTGATTATGTCAGAAAACTACAAGGTTTGTACATAATTTTTGGTAAAAAATTCTTAATTTGCTTTATTTTCGTTTTTTTTTTTAAACGGTTCAGTGGAGTTGAAAGAAGCTCCTTTACATTTTATGTCTATTGGTGAACATAAAAAATTATTCTAAAATCAAAGAATATTTTGATATTAAATAGATATTTTGAAATATAACATAGAGCAAATTTATAATAAATTTATTGTATCTATTTTTAAAGATTTCGTTTCCAGCAATCTTTCATATGTCACATAATTGTATTGAGTAATATATTAAAAAATATTCTAATATAATTAAAACATGCTTAGCTTCAATGATTTCCAATCTAATTTCTATGCCATAATATAAATGGATTTAAAACTTGAATATGCTTTTCAGTATAAAGATTTAAAAATATATCTGAAAAAATAAATAATCAATACCTGAGAATATTGTATATCATGTACTCCTGAATCTTCTTTCAAATTAGACTCATCCTGCTCAACATTTGGTGAAATCGTTTTAAATGCAGTACATCCATCAGAAAACATGCCTGTGTTTAAAATACAAACATGAGACATTTCTATTACTTACAACGACTAATATTTCAAAAGAACTAAATACAAACGAGACATTTTACAATAAGTAGAAACTTGTTAATCTATTTATTATTTAATAAACTCACATTTTTGTCTTAAATATTCCGCTTCCATAGCAGCTATATGTATATAACAATGAGCAGCCTAAAAAAGATGTTACACTACATTAGAAAAAGTTCTACTTATTCTTTTCTGCATATTATTTTATAATATCCAATATAATCAGAATTAAACAAATCACAATATAAGGAACTTAGAAATAAAATAGAACACAAAACTATTTAATTCAGCAGGAAAAAAATTAATTTATCTCGCTACTAAAATTTTTAAAATTGGTAAAAAATTTCTGCTTACAACCTTTATTAAGTTTTATAAAAAGCATTTTGATATTAGAAAAAAAAATTCAAATAGTTAAGACACTGCCCACATTTTTGGTATAGGTACACACAAACAAAAATGTCTAGAACTAGAATTAAACTGATGATTAG
Organism: Trichonephila clavata; assembly: GCA_019973975.1. Taxonomy (NCBI): domain Eukaryota; kingdom Metazoa; phylum Arthropoda; class Arachnida; order Araneae; family Nephilidae; genus Trichonephila; species Trichonephila clavata. The sequence continues at coordinate 59,512 of BMAO01032936.1, forward strand.
AGGGGAAAAAATTGTCGCATATTACAGAATCAAAACTACAATTAAAAATTATATTCTAAATTAATTTATCAAAAATATTAAGCAGAAACATTCTTTTTCATATAAACAGTTCTTACCTCAGAATTATCTCCATTTTTTAAGTGATTTCGGGCCATGCTTTCCAGCCATGTTTTTCGCAACGCTGGTGTTGAAGCATAACTGTTGGCAAGTTGGTGCTGTAAATCTACTAGCATCTCTGGATCATTTTCATGCTCTTTCATTTGCATTGTAGCCATCAAAACCGTTCTAATGCGCTTGGTTAAATCTTTTACTTCAGTAGGAAACACTAAAAAAAAATTTTCAACCACAAATAAATGAGAATTAGCTCTTTGCACAAATATAGCTATAATTTTATATTAATTTTTTTATCCACCTTATTGCAATGCAGCAATCCCAAAATAGGACCCTGAATGAAATTTTCTCCAAAAACTTAATAGCAATTTTTATTTTTATATGATATTAATGAATGAAATGTTCCAAGATAGCAAATGTTTCTCTTTTATATCCACTACACCTGACAATGCCATGTTTCGATGGTTGTGCACAGTGATCAATATTAAATTAATCAATATACGTAACATTAAAGATTTGTAATTAATTATATTGGAATCACTGCTATATGTAAATAATTTATTTTAGCAGATCAACAAAATTCCACACATAATTCATAATTTAGATCAATACATATTTCACAATATTCTTGCTGTAAAGAGATTATTAACTCCTTGATATATAATGTATAGGCAGACATTTATTTCTCATATGTCATTATAAACATCTTTGAGTTATCCAGAACTGTCTCTGCCAAGAATCATGTATCATTTCTGTTTTGTTTTGAATCCTCAAGACTCTTCCGAATTCTCAACAATACCAGAAATCCAAACTCTCAGAAAAAAGGGAAACTGTACATAAAATTCAGTTTCATTTGTATATCAATAGGTTTAATAATATATTTTTTAATATCATTACCAAGGACAATATTCTGGAAGTAATTAAAAATATATTACAGCAACATACTTATATATGCAGATATTTGCAATTGCATTCACCTGGAGTATTTTGACCGTGTTGTTGATCTTACTACCTACGTACAATCCATTTCAACAAATAAGTTTTTGTGTGCAAAACTAACAAAACTATACCATTTTTCTTACAGCCTCTCAATTTTATTCTCTCATTTTCTCCTATCTAACTCACTATTGGTGCATTCAGCTTTGGAAGGGATACAATTGTACAATATAATACTGTACCATATTTCTCAAACAAATTATTTTTGATTTCTTAGAAGTGCAGCGTGTGTCTAGCAATCTGCCCACCTAGACAATGCTAATTAATAAACTATATGATCATAAAAATGTACTCTATGATTTTCATTAAAAATTAACACACACCCTTCAAAGAGTAAAGTAAAATTAAGTATGTATAAGTTCTCTTTCTTTTAAATATTTAGAATGAGTATTATGTGTTATTCAGACAAATTGCAGTTTACATTTCATAAAAAAAAAATGCCACAATATATTATTAGCAATTTGCTTATGTTAACACTTGTTATTGATACACTAATTGATAATTTTTAAACACAAGTACTTTTACAAACCAAGCTTGTTATGACTTGAGATTAGAAAAAATTTGAAGTAAAAAAGATATTGTTCTTTACTTAAGACAAATAACAAAGCTCAATCAATTTCCACTCTGCTTACTCACTTAACATAAATTATAATCCAATTTTAAAACTGTTAAATTTAAAATAAAAAATATGTATCATGACAAAAAATTGTGCTTTTATATAATACTTTATTCTATCATAAGCATTATTATACTTGTGTGTTGTTGCTCAGGCCATCTGATCGATGGTGTCAGATCTAGGGCTGACGAAATTCATCACAGTAAGGGGCTAGACACATGCCTGTCATTAGCCGTAACTGTGAGCATCATGCAGGTGTAATTGCATTTTGGCTTTGTTTGTATTTGTATAAAAGTATTGAGCACAAAGGGGGAGGGGAGGAATAATTAAATCTTATTTTAATAATTTTTTCAACTACTTAAGAGTTTTAGCCTAAATTCCACAAAGCAGTTTAATAGAATGAGACAAAGGATAATATTTAATTACATAACATAAAAGAAGCACTATAAAATAGAAAGAAAATTAGAAAGCATGTTTATTTAGGAAAGAATAAGTTTAATAACACACATTTATGAAATACCTGTATTTTGCATTGCTTTATCACTGTTTGCATAATTATTAATCACTGAAAGACTTTCTTGCAATCTTGCATTATTTAAACCAACTACGTCACCTAGTAGTCTGGATACAGATACGATAAGCTAAAGAAAAAATATTACCAATAAAAATTCAATATTTCAACTATATGATAAATTAGGTTTGAAAATGTTAAAATTTACAATAAATACCTGAAGGTGAACGCGTGTCAATTCCTTTCGTTTAGAAAATTCAAAATTGCTTCTCATAAGAAGGTACAGCAACGCACATGCTTCATTTCTTACAGTTTGTAATTTTGAATTGCAGCAACGTAATAACTAAAATAATAAAGCAAAAAAAAAAAAAAACTTTATAGTCAATTTCAGTGAAAACTGTAAACTATGAGATAAAGTCACAAAATAAATGGAATTTTATACATTATGTATGATTTAAAATAAACGATCAAATTTAAGAGCAAAGTAACAAAAATAAATCTAAAAAATCAATATCTCCTGGCGCTGCCATAAACAATGATTAGAATTGGTACACATCATGGCATTGAGTTATTCGGAACACCATACCCAGAAAAGTGGCATTCCAGAAAGTTTCCATCCAATGACAAAATTTAACCATACTCACTACCTGATTTGTGAGCTACCAACCAACATAATCTCAGGAATGCTCAAAAAGTGACATATCTGCAAAACATATAGGCCATGAAGAGAATTTATCATGTACTTTTATACTCTGAGCAACATGTACCTGGCTATTGTCTAGTAATAATACAGCCATGGAAACACACTGCAGGAAGTGTAGGACCTCAATCTTCAGTACTTTCCATAAGTAATTCCCATTATTTAGAGGGGTCCCCACAATTTGGAGTAGGTGGGATTATCAACAATATCCAATAGCACCCTACACCATAATACCAAATATTTGTCCAAATGCTTTGACACTCTAGGGGAATATACTGGCCTTGAAATGTCTGATGAGTACACATAAGTCACAGTCCAAATTATAGCTGGACTCATGAGAAGACTGCTTGTTGCCAATTGGTGGGCTGCTGGTTGTAAATAAGTGCATTGGTGGTCCAGTGTCACAAACATTTATTACAGCTCTGAAGAATCATTGTTAATTGCATGTAGATCATGGGGCAGCAGATGTCAATGAGCCATATGGGAAAAAATAACACATTTGTGAGCATGCTGCATGATGTATCACCACCATGTGGATGTGATATCTGTCATCCTGAGTAATGTATTGCATGTCCAACTGCCCCACTCATTTTGTAATTCTAATCATTAGCATTTCATGCAAGTTACATTTCATCTGTATGATTCCTTTATGTTGTTAAATTGTTTATAAACAGTAGCGTAGTACGATAAAAATTTAAGTACTTTTTCCATTAATATCATACTAATCATTTTTTTATGCCCAAAATATATGTTTAGTTAATTTTTTTCTGACACTTTACACTAGATATTAGGATATCTATTATAAAATCAGCTTTTCTTTTTAGTAATTTAAATTGGTAAAATTACCTAATTTCAGGAAATATTCTAAAAAACACTTCAAAATAGCCAGCCACAAAATAAAAACACACATAAAGAAAATATACTTAGATTTTCAAAGAAATTTTATGTGTATATGATGTTTATTACATTGCTAGTAGTTATTCCTTACATTAAATGTTATAGCATGTATATTAATGTTTTGTCTCTTGTTCCTAATGCAAAGTATGTCATATTACATCAATATACATGTACTATGATTAGATTTATGTAGTATTTTTTAGATGCATTTACCAACTGCAATCAAATTTTGATGTAATAAAAACTGAGGATTTTGTTATTTTGTAAAGAGAATGCATTTTAGATTGGCAACTGCTGTTGAGAGAACCAATGTATTGATGATGAGAATTTAATTTTCTTTTAAAACACAATGAATTAAAAAAATTAACTATAATCAATAAAATTAATAATAAAACCCAATATAAATTTTCTTATGAAAAAATCTTACTTCAAAACACAGTTTTCCACAAAGAACAGCATTTCCTTGGAATAAGGCAACAGTAAACTAGAAAAAGGCAGAAATAAGAAATAAATTAGAGAAATTCATTTTTACAATTCAAATTTAATATCTAAGTTTTAACAACATATTGTAAAAATAAAATAATAACTAAAAGAAAATTACACATTGAAATAATTAGAAAATTACCTTGTTGATAAAAGCTCGTAATGCAGCAAATAAGTGTTTAAACATTTTCTCTGACTGACCTACTTGCAAAAAGGACAAATAAATGTCAAACACTTTTTTCATGAGTGGATTATCTCCTTCTTTATATAAAAGCTGCTCTTTCAAATGAAGACAATAAAGACCTAAGACATCTAAAGCAATCAAACCAACTTCTGTAGCCATATTAGCTTCTAGAAGAGCTCGATAAAAAGTATCTGCATCTGATGATGACAAGGGTGCTATAAAATAGAAAATATATAGTATAAATTTTATTAAACAACCTGACATTAAAATATAAAATTAATTGCAATTTTAATATATTAAAAATATTTAAATTTCCCAATTATAATACATAAAGTTTTAATACTGAAATACAGTCGGACCTCTATTTAACAAAGTTGTTAAATCCTGAAAAAAGTTCATTATGTGGAAAATTCCTTAAATAGAGATTCATCTTTTAATATATTTTTTATTCTTGGTTCTAGAAAAAGTTTGTAAAATAGACAAATTTGCAAAATAAAGGTTTAATTGTATTTCATTTTTATTTTTATTTTGGGAGAAAATAGGCTACCTATTTAAGCTATGCCCATAAAAAAGTATATACGAAGTTACATTTATCTTAAACAATATTTTTGGCATTTTTCAAGACTTTCCTAATTTCCTTATATCCTCTTTGTTCACACTTGTTGAAACTCTCAAATACTTAATTAATCCCCTAAAACATTCTTTGTCTTTAAATTGTTTTTTTTTTTTTACTTTTATCAAAAATTACATTTGTACGCAAATTATATCAAACTTCTCATCTTTCACTGTCAACTAACCAATCAAAAAAACCTCTCTTTCTCATTTCAAAAACTCAAAAAACATTTTATTTTGAGAATGGATTAAATAATATGAAGTAATAGAATTAACTGAACCAGAAGAAATTGCTGAATACTTAAATACTTACATACAGTATGCGTTCCAGCTTCACTGTATGTACTATTACAACGCTGGGCAAATGAAGGAGGCGGGGTTCTGGCAGGTAATGTCATTGACTTTGGTTGAAACATTGCAGGATGTTGATTTCTAATAGGAATTAAAACAAAATACAAATAAGCTTTTTGAAATATTAAATTTCAAAACAAACTTATTCTATGCTAAAAATTTAAATTTAGACAAAGAAAAAACTTACTTGATATTTTTTTTACCCATATATTTAAACTGATGTAAACACAACCTGAAAGATTATATAAAACATTTTTTAAAAAAGAAACTAACACTTATATTTAAAAATTTAGAAAATATTTAATGAATAATCCTTTTTTAAAAAAAATCCTGTAAAAATATTAAGTAAAGAAAGTAAGCAGTAATAGACAAAATTAAATAAATAAAATTATTACACATCAAATAAAGTAATTTTCAGATACATAATATATAAAATTCAAAAATTGGCTCATTTTGTTTAAATACTACAAAGGAAAAAGAAAAGAAAGAAAAGTAATTCCAACTTACTCTAATATTTGAAAGAAATCTAAAATATCATATTCACTACAATGTTGCCACCATCCTATTAGAAGCTCTATCAAGTAAAAACAGAAATTGTTTCAAACTCATTCAGAACATTTTTATGCTAATAAATATGTATTGCAAATACATAAACAGAAATCATATGCATTTAAATTTATGCAAAACCTACCTTCATTGACATGTTTAATTATATACAAAAAGCACACTAACAAATCCTTCATTTCAGCAGAGTCCATTTTATCAAAATGAAGAACACTGGAAGAACTTGAGAATGGCAGTGAATGGGTTCTATAATTGAACACAATTTTAATATAGTTTCTTAGAAAATTCATGTATTTCAAATGTAAGACACAAAGTAATCAATTTTAAAAAAAATGCTAATAAATCAAGGAAAACAAACCTTGTGTGACATTTATAATCATCTAAGCTTTCAGTTCCGTCTTTTTCTCGACCTTGAGGTTCACTTTCTTTGCTTTTTTCTGACAATGTTGATGGATTAGATGCATTACTATCAATTGATGTACATGATCCATTTGCAAAAGTCACAGTAGGCTGATTTTGAGCTAAATATTTGGGGGGGGGGGAATAATAACACATATAGAATTGCGAGATTATATAAACAAAATTAAAAGCATGAAAATAATACTAGTTACAAAAATATTCACCTTGACCTGCAATCATACACAGAAAATTAGAATCTCTGTTCCTTGCAGATGCTGGCAATGATCCAGTGGGTTCTACTGTACTTCGTCGAGATAACACAGGTGTCACTGGATTAGAAAAATGTTCAGTTATTTTGGAAGCACTTGATTTCTCCAATTTTTTTATTGGAGGTGGGGTAGCTGGAGGTGTTTTCAAATGCAATGAGCTGTAATTCTCAATTAGAATGGAAATGAATGGCAAATACAGAGAAGCAATTCTAGCTTGATGGGCCTAAAAAAGCATTAAAAGTTAATGGATTCAGCAAAAAATAACTTCAAAAATATTTAATAAGAAAATATTATTCATACATAGATAATTAACATATCATAGAAACAATTAGCAATGATTAAAAGTAGATTATTCTAAGCATTTGTTAATATAAAACTGTAATAGGCAATTGAAGACATCTGTTTGGGATGCATCTTACTCTTTTTAAATTTCAATATTATACTAAATAAGAATTTTTAAACTCTATTAGATCAAGTATATTTTACTTTATATAATTTTACAAAGTCTTTTTAATGTAGGATTAAATTTTGAATACAAATCTTTTAGCCATACACCATTTCTTCAGGTTATTCCTGCATCCTTTAAATAGCTAAATGGATTTTGTTTATCATTTCACACATTTATTTTAGTTTTTAAACTAAAACAATCATTGTTGCATGATTCATATAATAGAGAATACCTGTAATTATTTAAAAACATTACCTATTGTACATACATTTTAGTTATGAGTAAAATCTATTTTTACTTCATATTTTTCCACCAATTAATTTCTACTTTACATTTATAAAATACTTAAAATTGACTATAATAAATGAATTCTAAATAAAATACTGAAAAGCTCCAATAAGTTTTTATTTAAATAATATTACATAATCCTTTTCAATAATTCATAATTATCCTTTTTTACTTATTTTTCACAGAATTACAATAGACAAAATAATTAAAATGTTTATTGTAAATCTGTTGGCCTCTTTTTTTATCCTTAAATCTATATACTAATAAAAAAAACCCTAACAATTTCTTTTAAGAAAATTTTATCTCCACGCCTGAGTTTGAGAGAGTGTTTATTACTTCAAAGCAACACTAGAGCTATTGACAATATACCTAATAATTTTAAACCAAGCTCAAATGGCTAGAATGAAATAAAAAAATTACACACAATTATATTTTTGTTTCTTACAATTTTTTCCATGTCATTTTTCCCAATACTAAAATTTATAACTTGAGTGTATCTTCTACATTTGAACTTTCAGCAGTTAAATACTCCCACAGAATTTTCTGCAATTAAGTACTAAAATTCTTCATGTTTCAATTTTTTTATAATGAAACTAAAATTTTTCATCAGTTGCATAAAATACACAAGCTGTTATGCTACTTTTAGAACAGAAATAGCACACAATTATAAACAGCATTTAAAGGGCATGGAATGCTCTAGTATTTATATTAATACTGATTAAATTTCAAATAAATCAAAATTATTTCTAAAACAATAATTAATAAGTTAAACACAAAGCTGACCTTTCCTTGATAGCGATCATCAAATGCATGTTTTGCAAGTAGATTTTTAAAAACTGATATTGCTGTTTGCCTTATATCATGAACTTCACATAAAGATGCTCTGATTTCTTGAAGCAAAGTTCCCAAAAGAAAATGATGACGGCAAAACTCGTCAGACAACCGATATTCATGTTCAAAATCTGAAAAGTTCATTGTAACTTCAATATGTGGTTATGACAGATATGAATTCAATACTTAAATAAAAGGGTAACCAAGAGCAACTCTACAAAAATGAAGTAAGGATGATGCTGTAAGCAAATGAAAATTTCATTACTACACACAAAATAAACATGCAGTAAAATTAAACCAGTTACATTTTATTAAAAAAAAAGAAAGAAAAAATTTACAAAAACAAGCAAACAAAAAGAATTATGACTATACATGTATTTTTTATGTAATATTTCTTTTTAAATGATATAATAATATGTCATTTTTCTTTATTTTAAATAATTAGTTTTGAAGCTATAATATTAAGCAAATTCTATGCAAAAAATGCATGTTAGTAATAGCAATGCTGCATATCAGTCAAAAAAGTTAAAATAGACAACTTTCCTTTATCTCCTTTAGATATTTTTAAATATTTTTTGACATTAATAATACTCAAAGTATAATAAAATCATGAAGAATTAAAAAAAAAAAAAGAATTGGCATGCAAAGCAGTGATGTTACAATAAAAACTAAAAAAATCGTGAAATATAACACATAGAAAAGAAAGTTATATAAAGTAGAAAATCAAAAATTCAGGCATGTAGTTTGTTAAAAAAAAATCAAAAATATTTTTAATAAATCAATTTATAAGAAATATGACTAGAAATATAAATAGTAAGGATATTATAATAAGATGTTATATCGGCAAGAAAAATAAACATTTTGAAAAGAAATTAACAAAACATTGTTTTATATTTCAATAGTTGTCATTTATATATGCAAAAATGCATTTTGAAAAAATATATAAATGAATAAAAAAAATTATTGTTAAAATGATCATTCAATCTTAATTTTGAGCAATTTAAGCCTCACAGTGTAATGTTCAAGAAAATTAATAATAACATTTCTTAATCATCAGCAAAATTTCCGAAGTATTATGAGCCTTTCTCATCCAAACAAACATAATTAAATTAATAATATCTTAGGTATAATTAATGAGAAATTTCCTTCTTAGAAACTTAATGAAAAAAATAAATATATTTATAATATTTTCATTTTTGAAGAAATGTTTTTCAAATTGAAAATATTATTGAAGCATTCTTGATACTAAGAAATCAACTAAAAAATGTGACAGAGAAATAATTTATACAACTAGAACAAAAAGGTAACAAATTATGGCATAATTTAAGCTGTTAAATCATTTTTACATAAAACAATGAAAAATAACGATTTTCAAAAATTATACATATAAAAAACAACAAATATGCTTGCTAATGCAATACTTTTATACACATAAAACATGCTCTATTTTGAACAAAAACAGAAATTACACACAGCCAAAAACTCATGGTCAGCCAAAAATAAATTATGCTGTGTAGCCAGCAGACCAAAGCAAGCTTTTCTTTTCTACCATGCAATAGCAATAAGCTGAAACAGCTGGTAATCACTTACCAGTGGACTCATCACAGGTTTCTGAAGCAGACATAAAAAGTTAATTAGGTATGTATTTTAAAGTTTAAAATGCAACATTCATGTTATCAATTTTTAAATTTAAAAAACATTGAATATCTAACAAATACAAGGCTACAAAAGATAAGATAGAGCTCTAAACCAAGAATTAAAAACATATTAACTTTTAAAAATTTAAAAGAAAATTAGCTAATATATTTAAGAACATGCAATGAACAATCATGTACCCGGTTTAATAATATTATGAGAGAATTAAAAAAAAAAGCAATGAAGCTTTTTTTATAAAACATAAAAGAAGTTATCTAAAAGAAAAATACACTAAACTACTTAATTACATGCTACTAAAACAGAATGAAAATGCTTTATATATAAAATAGAACCTTTATGGAGAATCTTTTTTGAATAAAATCTCCAAAGAGAAATTTTATAACATATTTAAGGAGAAAAATGAATCTAATTATTTGACTAATATTAATTCAACAGATGTACATCAAAAGAGAATGAAGAATACAGTTTCAGAATCCTTGTTTTCTAAAAGAAAATTAACAAATTATATTACATTAGGTCACTCAAGATTTTTTAAAATGCATTTTTTTTTCTTTAAAAAAATAATATTAATGTAGGTGGTGCAATATTAAAATAAATAGTAATTTAATTTTACACTTGGAAAGAAAAAAATTGCTTAAGGATTTGCAGTATAATAAAAAAGGAACTTATTTTAAAATAGAAGTTCTCCAAATGTAATGTGTACTTCTAGACATAAATGAATGACCAATAAAATTAATGTAAGCAGTGCAAAAAAAGAATAACAAAAGAAGCTCCAAAAAAGTCATTTGAAGACTGGTGTCCCTAGATTACATGAACTTTATTTGGGGTAAAAATTTTTTTTTAAATACTTAAGCAATGAATCACTTTTATTTGGATAGTAAAAATTGATGAAGGAAAAAAAATCCAATAACACAAAAATCCTACAATTTTTTTTTTTACATTATGTAATATGTACTTTGACATATATTTTATTTATAAACAAATTTTAATTTATTATTAGTTTTTCAAATAAGAAGCTTTTTCTTTGGGATCTCTTTCATGAGGAAATTAACATAAAAAAAAAGGGAGAATTTAAATTAAGATGCATAGAGATTTGATCTAAAAACTATTTTCCTTTTTGAAGTTAAGTCAAATGATGACAAATCTCTAACCACAAAATATCTGTAACATTAAAAAAAATTACCACAAAAAAACATTTTTAAACATGTTAAAAGTGTACTGTCAATACATCAAACAATAAACAAATATAATTTAAAAATTCACTGTTCTTTTAACAATGAACCTTGAGAAACATGCTACAATTTTTTTCATTTTTAACAATGAACCTTGAGAAACATGCTGCAATTTTTTTCAACATGATCAATAGGATTTTAGTATCATATTATTGAAAGGAATCTAAAATAAGAGATAAAAGCTCCCTTCAATCTTTAAATACTTTATTTTTGTTTCTCTAGAGCATGTCAAATCATTCTATTAAATCTGTTTTTTATTAAGATAGTAAGAATTACATCTAAATTCAAGAAAGATAATTTGCAAAATTATAGGAAAAGGAAAATCATATGCCTATTTGTCTTCATGAATAAAAAATAAACCCAATTTTTAGATTAAAAAAAGCAAATAAAAATGTAATAGCCAGGAGAACACATAAAAATTTTAACTATCCTTTGCATACATTCATTGCTTGAATTCATATGCATGATTTTCAGTCATTAAACATATGCTAGTAGTTGTAAGAATTATTACTTTTTACTAATGACATGGAAATGAATAATGCCAGATAATCTTTGAGCAGGCATTTTAAATATCTCAATAAACTAATACAGTCTCCAGACACATCCATAAAGAATCAAGAATGCAAAGGAACAAATAGAAATACTATCTTAAGAAGCATAAAACAAATAAACTGATGAGAACTTTAGAATATAGATTCAATTGATTATATTAATAGATGAGTGTTTAAGTACTCCATTAAATAATATAATCAAATATTTTGAAGATTCTACTTTTCCTAATAAATATTTAAAAATTTATATGACTATATATAAAAAAATTATGAGACCGAAATTTTCCCAGAAAAATCAAAAACTGAACTAAAGAAACTGCAGTAAATGTGCACATTCAAAACATAGGAGTTTAGAATTGATGTTAAAGTTAAATAATCCCAACAAAATGAAACTGACTTCCACTAAAATTTCTTTTTGTGCAGAATTAAAAAAATGTGAAGATATTTTTATTTAATTTTAATAATAAAACAATTAGGAAACAGAAAAGTTAATATTTTTTGTTTGCTGAATATATACAATTAAAAAGTAAACATAGCATAAACATACATAAAATGAATTCTATACCTTTCATATTTTTTGTTTGTCCATGTACTCCTATACTTCTCATGATAGGAAGGTTAAGAGCAATGAAATGTTCATGGAAACAGATTATTTCCAAAAACTCGAATTTATATTCATGTAAGGTCTATATAAAAGAAAAATTAAGCTATAAATTTATTTTCTTGCATACTACATTGTAAAAAAGCTGTTATTTAAATATTTTTTTAAAAAATATATAAATTAAGTAATCATGAATCATGCAGGAATAAAGATAATAAAATTATGCATTCAGTCTTTTTTATAGATGCATATTCAAAAAACTTTAACTTTCAAATCCTAAGCATACATTACAAGCAAGAGAGGTGAAAACTATAAATGCTGATTTTCTTTCATTATAATCCAAAATTCAAGAAAAATCTATATAATTTAAGATTTGAATAAGAAAATATATTTGAAAATATAAGAATACCTTAATATCGTTTGGCACAAATTTTTCTAAGTAGCTTTTTATTAATTTAAAAACAAAGCCTCGATCCATAAGTGAAAGACATTTCTGAAACAGAAAATAAATAAATAAAGCTATTAATCAAATGAAATGTACACCTTTTTAATAAGATATAAATCTCATTAATATTATTTCTAAAGTTCATAATAAAACTTAGATTTATATTTGAGTCTTCAAAATTTCAAACAAAAAAAATATTACAAACCTTTAAAAAGAATGCAAGACTTATATTAGCTTGTTTTGTTTCTATTGGAAGTTCTTTATGTTTTTGTAATATGTGAGGGACAAGGCCTTCAATTAAGTTTCTGACACATAACTGATAATCTGCTGGAAATCTTTCCTGACGAAGCATCTGAATGGAAAAAAAGAGGGGGGGGGGTATTAATTTGAAACTTTTTCAGGAATTTAGACACCCAAGCAAAGACTTATTTAAATACCACATATAGCTACCGTAAAATTCAGTGTATGCGTGCACTTTTAATACAAAAAATGAGATCGAAATTTACATGTTCGCCTTATACGTCGGGTATAAAAATAAGAGCTTTAAAAATGAAAAAAAAAAAAGAAAAAGGGAAGAACGTAGGCAAAAAATAAACTTTTACATTTTTAGGAACACTACTTTTCAAAGAATTGACACTCCTTATGAACTTTTAAAGGGTTGTTATTCTAGAAAGATACTATTTTCTCTAAAACTAAGAATAATACTTCAAATAAACGACTTCAAACCATAAGAGCATTGCACATGTATATTTCAGGTTTCTTCATGAAAAAAAAAGGGTGCATGTTATACGCCAGATTTTATTGTATATAATAAAAGCAATTTATTAAAATTAATATAGAAATACAATTAAAAATTACTTTATATTTAGAATAATTTTATAAATAATTCTAAAGCAAGCGACATTTTCTTGTTATATATTTATAAAACTATACATAATTTATGTCTTGTAAAAAAAATTAAAAAAACAAACATTACATTAAAATTTTATTGGTGTTTACAAGTTTTTATTCTTATGGCATCAAATAACTCAGTCAGCAAGAATATTAAAAACAGTAACTTAGTAATAGCCAAATACTATTTCAACAAATAATTATATTTCAAATGATTCATACAGCATTTTACCTTTATTCTCTCTGTTGACAATAAGTGTTGAGCAGCTGATTTGTTGATAATTTGAAAGAAGAACCAAGAATGTCGTAAGAATTTGTTTATCATCAAAAAATCAGTATTAGCAGGCTTTAATACAATATTCAGAGATTTCACCAATTCTTCATGAACCACTCTCTTCTTCTCAGTTATTTCTTGAGTTTTAAAAACATACTAAACAAATAAATATACACAATATTAATGTAAAAATAAATTGAGATTCAACAAATATATGCAAAAACAAAACTTTTTTTTATAACAAGATATCCTTTGCAATAATAAAAATCAAATTATATTTAGCAATTAGAATAATTTTTTTTCAGTTTAAATGTACAAGAACTGATCTTGTCTGTACTATGCTAAACATAATAATTAAATAGATGAGATCATATGTTGATACTAAATCATTTAAATTCACATCAATTGAGGAAATTTGTTGTAAAGGATCATTAATAAAATTAAAGAATTAACTTAACAATGAAAGTGTTGTAAAAAATGATCACACAACAAAAATTTAATAGAAATAGCATAAGATAAATAAAAAAGGGATCAAAATAAAATAGCAATACTTTTGAATGTACGAAAAAAAATGCACATAAGCAGTTAAAAAGTACAGAAGAGTAAAAAGGTAGATTAAAATGAGAAGAGGAGGGGGGGGGATAAGTCAGTAAAAATGCAAAATTTTCTCCCAAGATTTGACACTCAACAGTATCATATTCAATGAGGTCAGATGATGCATTCAACTTTTATTGCTAATGGAAAAGCATTGAATGTTTCTATATTTGTTAAATATTATTTATTTCAAATATTAAATGAATGGTAAAAATTTACCAAAAATACATATATCTAAACTTTTATCTAGTGTTACATAAGAAATGAACAAACAAATAAATTTGTTAAAGGCTTATCAAGTCAAATGCAGCCAATTAGTAAAAGACGAAATATAAACATTATGAAGTAGGAAGGTATTATAAAAGAAATATGCAGAAGTAGCTTGTATTCTAAACAAAACTATACACAGCAGATATGTTGCATATTTAGTTAAAAAAAAAAACTGGATGCAACTATGAATAAGCGACCCTAGTTAATGATAGATTCCTCCGTTTCAGTGAATCCATCATTTCCGATGAATATACTTGATAATTTTTATATCCAAATTTCAAACTATAATTTGAGAAGTATATTAAACATATCACACAAAGAACATGAATACTTGACATTACAGGAAATTTTTGCAAGACTAAAGTTCCGACATTTGAAACATCACACAGATATGGAATACATGGCAGCACAAAGCCTTTTGAATATCATACTTAAAGACTTTTTGTTGTTGTCAATTGAAGTCTTTTTTATCTTTTTTTTTAAAACTTTCTACAATTCTATAACATTTTAAAAAGCCCTTTAAGGATATCTGAGTAGATAGGTAGATTCTGAAGTCATACTATAACACATAGAGTGAATCATCAAGATGAGATAGTCAAAACACTTTTCTAATCAAGAATAATTTGTCAGGGAAGTAGATGTAGTTCCAAAAAGCAATTACCTTCTTGAGTATGCTTCTTGGTTTTTCAACACTTTGAAGAGCTTTGTGAATAAAGAAAGGAAATTTCATAGATAGAACATTATAAATAACAAATTCATTTGTAAAGCTTACCAATACTGTGGTGTTTACATAAATTTAGATTTTTACAAAAGAATTAAAGAGAAAAAGCTATTGGAGTTTCAAGGAATCAAAACACATCACAGATGGAAAGCACGAAAATAAAGAGTAAAATATACAGAGAAAGATGGATAATGCAGATAATTAAGGCACTACAGAAACATGAAATCTGGCACACACAAATAAGAAAGAACAGGCAATTTAGATATGATCAAGTTACTAATTTCTATCACAAAATAAATTTGTGATAAAATATGGTTTATAGGAATTTGCATTTATACTGTTTGTTGGCTTAGAGGTAGTATACCCGCTTCATAAGCCTACAGTTGTGGGTTTGATCCTGACTGGAGTTGATAGATTTTTTGGATGCGAAAATTGTAAGCATGCATATTATGATTATGTGGCATGTAAAAGATCCCTTGAGAATCAATTTGGTTCTGTTACTCTCAGCAAAATTAAATCACAACAATATTTAGCATTTGTTGAGAGCTTGAATTAAAATTAATTCAAGTGCAAAAATTTGACAGCAAGAGCTACCACTAGATGGTGCCACTATGAAATGGCTCTCACATTTGAGGACTTGCAGTGTTTGCAAAGGTTTAGTTGCCAATATACAGCCCATTAGAGGGAAAAAATTATATTGTTTTTATCCTCATTTAAAATAGTACAAGCAGTAAGAGTTTAGTTTTAATCCAATAGTATTTAAATAATTAACATAAAATTCAAAAAGAAATCGAATACAGATTTCCAATTCTTAAATGCTGCAGCATCAATATATAAAACTACAAAATGCTTTACCTGGACATATGAATGCAAAATATCATTTTTCCCTGCTTCATGAACTCCATGAACAATGTGTATGAGGACTCTGACAGTATTTAAAGCTACATCTTCATTTGATGTCATGACAATGAGATGAAACAGTTCATTCAATAAAGTAGGTAAAAAATAAATAATTGTGCTCATATCCACAGCATGAAGAGTCTGTAAATAGGAAAACAATATAATTAGTTTCATAAAAATTATGTGAATTAAAGTATACTTTTATGCAACAGGTATATCTTACTCAATCTTATATTATTCATAAGATGCATAGGGTTTTTATTGGATCTAAGAGCATGATGTAAATGTTGAAAAGAAGGGCACATCTAATAAATATGCCTTACTATGTTCTACAAAGGGTAAAAAATGTGGATAAAGACAACGAAAAACTTCTTAAAATTATAAAATTAAAAAAAAAAAATTACCAATCATACTCCTATTAATGGCTAATACAGATAAATACTAAACAGTTTGTGCGTAAAATTAAAAAATGCATGAAGAAACACTGAGGAATTGAATTTGAGCAAATATGAAATGAATAACACATGAAGCTATTTTACATCCAGCTCATTAAAAAAAAAATTAGTATTCATCTTAATTTTTTTTTGTTTATCAACCAATTTTAAGACCATATAATGAGTAACAATTATGGCATATGAAATTGACAATAACCACTTTAAAGTCAGGACATTTTTTTTATTACCAAATTTACCAACATTGAGGCAATATATAATGTTATACACATTGTCTCAACAAACATTGTAATACATTGTACAAACTTGTTTTCACTAAATAATAAAGAAAATTATACCAACTTTTGAATTTAGAAATAAAAGGAATAAATAATTTATAAACTTTAAAAATCCTGCTAAATTCTTAAAATGGTTAAAAAAACTTTTTATGAATTTATAAAATTGATATTTTATTTTTTAACTATGCAAGTATTTATTCTAAAAGAATTACATACTTCTAACCTTGGAAAAAAATATTAAAAAAATAGAATTTCATACTTTTACAGATATTAATAATAAAAAATTACAAATGTTGGAAACAGCAAGTAACATTTTAAAAAAATTATCAGGCTTCATTTAACATTGAAGTAAAAAATTAATTTTTTTTTTAATAAATAGAAATGCTTTTACATTAATATATTGTTGCTAATTATATACTGGAAGGATCTAAGGATAATTTGCATTAAATGAATTGATTATTAAAAAAAGTGCTTGGATATGAATGAATCTATAGCTTAAAATAAATGAAAAATATATACAAGACAAGAAAATACAAACCTTAAGAACTTGAATGAAATAATCCCAGTGACTGGTGGGTATTTTGAGTAAATCTTAAAAAACACTTTTAATATTTATTCTGTTGTTAACTATTAATAATGCAGCACAGTTTTCAATTTGAAAGTGAAAATCTTTTTAATAAGCTTTATGGTGAGTTTATAGCAATATTACAAATAATATATGAAATATTTAAGATGTTAAATATGTAATAAAATCAAACTTTTATCATAATTATTTGTATTTTAATTATATTTAGCCCAAAGAAGTATTAATCTACATTTTAGAGAAAACTATACATTTTAAATTTCCTGTAAGTCATCAGATCATTTTAGAAAAATATGATTAAGAATTTTAAGAAATATGTAACAAATGAAATCAGAATTATCTGGAGTTAAATATAATGACAGAAATGTTACATAATTAAAAATAATAACTTTTCAGTTACATTAAAATTAATTATTAAATTAATTAAAAAGCAATGAATGGCAAATATTATTATAAGCAAGCATTATTCCAATGTTAAAACAATTAAAATGAGTATCTTTTAAAAATTTCACAGTACAGAATATAGAGGCATGCATATTACGACAATTTTTTAAAGCTTTTAGTAAAAAAAGCTTTAAATCAAAAGAATGCAAGAAATTTTAAGAAGTGTTTGACATGCAAAGGTAAAAAAACAGAGAAATTTGATCACGTGATTTAACTGAAATCAAATCTTTTGTGCAGCTTAACAGAGTTGTAACATATGTAGCTAAAATATTTAAAGGTACCTATTTTCCAAATTGAAACAGAAACTTATATTAGTGTTTATTTCAAATTAAATAAATTTGTATAACCGAGCATCTTTGAAATCTCAATACATAAATTAACTATTGTCCTACAGTTTAAAGTACTGAATCAAATATTATTGATGCAGATTCCTCTACATATCAAGCTTTAAGAAAATATTTTGGTTTATTGCTACAAAATATCCAAGAACTTTGTTTCAAAAAATGATCATTTTTATTAATTATAGTAATTTTGCAAAATTTTTTTAGTTAGTAACTTGTGAAAAAAGGCATAACATTAAAGAAATAACAATTGATTAAACATACATAAACAATAGTCATACCAAATCCTTATCACAAAGATAATATGTTAAATATAAAGGTATTAAAAAATATATTCATATTTTTCAAGAAATATAAAAAAAAAACTGATGTACTTTTGTCAATAAATTGTGTAATTTTCAGTTGCAGCAGGTTTAGTAACTTGTGTGAGATATATGACCAAGCCCATTTAGTTTTCACCAATTTGTACTTCAGTAGGAGTATAGTAACAATTTTTTTTTTAACACTCAAGCCATAAATAGACACTAATTTAAATCAATTAAAAAAATTTTAGCATGAAGTGTGATGTTTGATACTAATGTATCTTAAACAGAAATATAGTGTAATTATTCAAAGATAAACAATGTAACTGCTTTAAATCACAAAATGTTATAACATGAAGGAAAAACTAATTGTATGAGATCAAATTCAATTTCTAACTCTTTTTACATATGAAACTGAATAAAACAATACTTGAGAACAAAGCATGTCATTTGTAAAAAATGTACTATATTTTCAAAGAATAATGATATTATCAGAAAGAGTAAATAAAATGCCATTAGGATGAAATACACTATACTCGGGAAAATATATCTGAAAAAAATATTATGCCCAGAATTTTCAGGAGGAAAAACCAGGTTTGAATCGGACTTAGGTTGATAAAAATTATCAAGATTTAAAAATCTGCATCATAACACCACAGAGGATAATTGTATGCTCCCCCCCTTGCTTAAAAAACCAAAAAGCAATGCTTGAATTACTAATAGAAGAACAATGTACACAAACCCTTATCTCAACTTTCTTTTGATACCTAATATTTTGACAATGCATCTTGTGTTTAGGAAATGCAAAATATTTTTTTATGTGATGAGCATCAGAATATGAAATCATAATTTGTTGAACAATTATTATACTGCCTGCAATGCTCACAATATTATTTTCAAATTCTTTAAAACATTTAAGAAAAATAAAATCTTACATCAAATAGTATAAGTATGTAAAAAGAATATTATGTTTCTTTGTAATTTTATAAAATATATACACAAATGCTTAGTTCAAATTTAATACAAAATAAACACATTTAAGAATGGTTCTTTAAGTAATTACTGAATTAATTTTGTTAATATTAATTCAAAAATATAGTTTGGATTAAAAAATAAAACTTTTAATATAAGAAATGGTATTGCATATTATAGGGGTAACAGTTTTAATACATATTAAGCCTTTCATTCATAATTAAATGAATTATAAGATCTTTTAATACATTGTAAGAAATTAATATCCTCAGAATCATTTAGTTTTTAGAAATAATTTTATGATGTTCAACATGGTAATTAATAAATAACAAGTAAAATATTTTGTACATATAGAATCTCTCTTTTTAAATTACATGATTTAAAATATAATTTATTTTTTTCAAAAAGTATAATCAACAATATAGATTTTATCGCAAATAAATTGATGTTATAAAAAAATTACAAATACTTAAGAATGGAAAACGTAAAATTTAATTCATATAAGTTATATATATATTCTATATCATTTTCAATTATGTGTGACGCATTTGAGCATACTAATACATTACCATTTACACAATAACTTTGATTTAATAAAATAAAGGATAGCAACTCTATGGGTATGCATTGCTGTTATCTACCATTTGAAGGCACTTAGCTGGTCTTTTTTTGTATTATTCTAAATGAAAAAAGCTTAGGACATGCAGAAATCAACATGCTTTCAACTCAATACTATTTAATTAAAAGGTCCAGTTTTGGTTAGGAAATGCTACTATTAAAGACTTGCTTTTAGATTTAAGTAAATTCTGCTTTACTTTCATTAGCCAAAGCAAAATTATCAGCATTAAATGGCCAATAAAACATGCTAATAATGATAATAACCTTTAATGTCTTCGTCATTCCATGTTGCACCTACAAACCAAACAAAAATAAATTTAGCAATAAAATGACTTTCATAGCTGCCTTACGCATTTTGATCCGAAAATATGTTGAAGCTATACAAACATAAAACAAATTATATTAGAAATCAGCCTTTTAAATATTGTACTGTGCTGAAAATATGGTACTTTCAATTTTCAACATTATTAATTCTTAACAATTAAAGAACAATATAAGCTTTTTGAGAGCACAGATAAATCAATAAGCTATTATAAAGCACATTTATCATAGAAATATTAACCATCAATAAAATTATGAATTTCTGTTTTTAAAACATAAATTAAACTTTAGATTGACAGACTTATATAGTTATATCTTAACAAAAGATTGCAGACATTTAAAATCATAATAAAATGCATTTGTGGTAACTGCACAAGATGTAATTTTAAGATGAGCAGATTACATTAGCATAGCTGACATATAAAGCGGTACAATAACTGGCAATAAATAATAAGCATGCATATGCTTACATATAACAAATAAAGCACTTATGGTAAACAAATGTAACAAAGACATGATTTTCGCAATTTTTTTAAAAATACAATTTTGCTTGCTTATTTACTATTTAAATGTTTTAAAATGACACAGAATTCTACCAGGTGTACAAGTATGAAATACAGATTTCAGACAACAGATGGCGCAGCAATGCAGTTTGTGCTATAAAAATTTGACACTGCACCATTTTGTTGAGACATCAACAAGTGTCAGATGCGCATCAATGATTAATTGGAACAGTGTGTACAAAGTGTTGTGTTCAATGTGTCAAAATTTATACTGAACAAAGAGCTTTCATAAACAGCATTAATTTTTAGTTTTCATTTAAAGGAAACTGCTTCTGAATCATACCAATAACTTTGAGAAGCTTATGGTGAACAAACTTCATCGCAAGATACAAATGAATGATGGCTTTGGCATTTTAAAAGTGGGACTTGGATACTGCAGACAAGAAATGTAGAAAATCACAAAAAAAAAAAGGAAGATGAGGAATTGCAAGCATTTGTGGACGGAGATGGTTAGTAAACCCAAAAACAACTCGCCAAACAATTGGGCATTAGTCAACAAGCTGTTCAAATAAGCTGTGAGAGTTTTTAATGTACATACATCAGTTTTTAAAAATATTACTTGTAAGGAGATGCAGGAAAAAAAAATACAACTCTTGAATAATATTGAAGACAATAATCACAAATGTTATCTTGGCTATATCATTCACCATCAAATTTAATGAATGAAATATATTAGGTATATATATATACAACACATGGATTAAGTTTTTATGCCTATTTTGTGGACTACTTTTCTTTACCTTCATACTGATATATTATATACCTGGAAATGTGTTTTGTTTATCAAAAAAGCCTAACTAACAATTCACAAGGTAAAATAGTTACAAAAATCATCAGGAATAATTTTTTAATTTCTCAAAGAAATTCATTCAAAGTGACTTGAATCTGGTGTAAAGTCAAAACTAAAAGTATTTGCTTTTTTTTTTTTTGAAGCCATAAATTTTTACTAAGAGTTAGCTACCCTGACAATTTTTTTTTGGATGGAAGAATGTCCGGGATAATGAGAAGCACATGACTATACATACTCTTTTGTTGAAGCAGTTCACTAGTCATCTGCTCGCAAAAAACAAGTTCTGATCTGAGTCTGAATTTTGATGGAGGCAGTCACCTTCATACAGGCATGTTCTGCCAAATAGGTAGAAACAGCCCTGGTTATGAGCAAAGCTTCATTTTTTCATTATGTAGAACACAATGCAACAAATTTTTAAAAAATCAGCATTATTTCAAAGTACAATGAGAAACTGCTTTCTTTTTTCCCTTTTCACATCTATTTAACACAAAATGCTAAAAAGCCTTGTTAAAAAAAATTCTCATAATACTATAATTTAATAATAGTATTTTTTATACAATGAAAAGTGAATCAATGTATCAAAATGACAAAGAATTCAGACATTTTGGTCAGCAACCACAGATGTCAAAAATACAACAATCAATAATATGAAAAAAATACACCACTTACTTTTACATATTTAGAAACTTCTCTACCAACTTCAGAACCAGGTGCAATGAGGGAATCATCTTGCTAAATGAAATAAAGCAGCAAAATTTTTAAGTTTCAAGGCTGAATAATAAACATTTACATAAGCCATAGTAGAAAAAATGAGGGCCAATGAAATATTAAGAATTCTTTAAAACTACCTAAAACTCTTATGTTTTTTCAAAAAACTAAAGCACATACATATCTAAAAAATGTTTAATATTGATAACTTAGTTTGCAAAAATCAACTAAACACTAAAGGAAAATGGTAAAAAAGGAATAAGCTGTATTTTACTTTGTAATTCATTGCAGTCTTTTACATTACCAAATTTTTATACTTTTAGCAATTACAATATGATATACATAGACTATCAAAATCTAACAGTTAATTTACTATTTACTGAGCAAAATATAAAACTTAGTAAATTTATTACAAACTTCTTGCATATACTAAAAATAAATATTTAAAAAAAATCTTTAAAACTTTACAAAAGCTACTTAATTTTTTTTTTAACTATGATAACATAACATAAATATTGCAAGACTAATTGTTTTTACATAAAAAATAAATAATACATACAAGACAAGCAACTACAGATAGACACTTTCAGACCTTTTTAAGAAGCAAAAAGAAGAAAGCAGAGACACAAAAGGCAAAGCTAAGAAAATAAAGAGGTACATTTACAAACATGCGGTTAGTATATATTAATACTCACAGGTGAAGATACAGGAAGAATCATAGGCATACTTTGAGGTCGAGGTCGTTGACAAAGAGATGGGATTACAGGACAGGAACTTAAGTCCCACAACCCAAAACCCCACAACTAAAAAAATAGTAAATAGTAGCACAAAACCCGTCACCAAGAGATTTTTTAAGAGAAAAAATGCTATAGATAATTTTACAAATTAGGAAAAAAAAAAAGCAAAATACCATGATCATGTAGCTAAAATGAAGAAATATGTTGTTCATATTAAAATTTATTCAAGATGCTGTTAAAGAAATGCATATTTATTAATTTGTCTCTTGATGATTTTTCTAAAATCAAAATCAAAATCCCAAGAGCATGCACATTCTCTATAGCTTAAAGTTTAATAAATAGATTAGTTTACTACATATCTAGCAAAAACAATTATTTTAAAGTTTTCTACTGATATAAAATCTTAGATATATATATATCTTGATAACAGATATAAAATACTAAGTTTATAAACATAACTTTAAAAAAATCATCAAATACCTTATTTATATTATTTGTTTCTATCTCTGGGATTTTAGATTCTCGCAAACGTTGACACTGAGAGAAAAAATTATGGAGATGATGATCCTGTAATAAATTTAAATCACCTTTAATTAATCTCAAAAGATAGTCTCCAAAATATTTACATTTATTGATAAATGAGTTTGAATCTAATACCTTTGAGTTAACAGTTGATACAAGAATGAAGGAAACTTTAAACAACTCTTTACCACCATCAACCCAACGAACTTCAGGTCCACTGAACTAAAACAAAATGCACATGTTATTTAAAAATATTGCAAGCAACACCGTAAGATTTTGAACATTTTAATTCCAAATATAAACAAAAAACATGGTCTAAAACTCTGCCATTTTTAGAAATGGATACAAGAAAGTATAATACTTGCTTGAACTATCACAAGCATTTAAAATACAACTTGAGAATAAAAAAATTAAATATATGGATTATAAAAATTTTCATTTGCAAGTATGTTCCTTATTTTATTAAGAAAAAAATATTATGCTTATTGAAACTAGGAATTATTTTTTAACAGAACACTTGATAATGTTGTGAAAATCGTAGTCATTGTTTGTAGACCCCCCCCCCCAAATTTCTTTCAATAATAGCAAATAAATAAGAGTGATCTTGGCAACAATTTTGGTGACAATAGATGTTTCTACCTTTAGTCTAGAAGATTTTAGGGTGATTATTTAATGAGAAAACTCCAGAAACTCCAATACTATTTACATGAAGATCTACATTTCCAGCCTATTAGGACAATGAAGAGAAGCAAGCAAAGTCAAAGTTTGGCAGTGACTGTGTGTGCGATTTAGCAGCCTAATGCCATATCAGCATTACCAATTTGTATCGCCATATGAACTTAGAATTTGTACAATTGTCTGAATTTTATCTATGTTGTTTCCTGTTAAGTATATCTGTTGTAGTATTTGGAAAGTCTCAGAATAAATACAATTTACTCAAAAAACCCAATAATTGCATAGATTTTCCTGCATTTTGAAAGATGATCAATCATATAATAACTATTATAATTATTAATGCTACCATAAGCATTTGAAATATAAATTAAGATCATGAAAATGCAAAATTTTTCATCGGTTAATATGTCCTTTTACTTTACTACAATAAAAAACAATTCCACACAAACTTAAATGAAAATTGGAATTATTTTTTTCAGCAGATCACTTGATGTTAGAAATACATAATATCTAATTTATGCAGTTTAAATATAGGATTTTGTAATTACCAATAGAAAATTTAGGAGGTATGAAATCTTACATGAAATTATGGCATTATTTAATTTTATAAAGAGTAAGTATGCACAATCATTAAGAAAATTAAAGTAACTACAAAAGTAAGCATAATATTATTAGTATTATATGAAATCAATTTTTAAATCTACTGCAGAATTTCTTTATGAATATTTTAAAAACATTCTTCAAGATAAGTGTAATAAATGCATCGTTTTACAGAAGGATGATTTATAGTAGCCATAAACAAAGCCTTGTTAAAGAGAAAAAATATAGCATTCATTTAAAATAATAAATGATATTTGTTAAAATTTAATTACTTAAAAGAACAAGTTGAAGAGAAGAGAAGAAAACACTTACTCCTTTTCCTAATCCAAGTGGTTTACATGATAGATAACCAGGAGGCAAATTAACAGATACTGGAAGATTTTGATCATCTATAAACAACCTGCACAAATTCATTCATTATTAAATTTTAAAAAAATGAAATTTCGTTATTTCCCTTAATTAATTGAAATAAGATACAAGAAAAATAAAGCTTATCAAAAGAACTCTTTACATATCTTTTAAATGATAAGAAACTTGCAATAAAAATATATTAGAAATAGGATGTTGAAAGCAAAAGGTAAATTACTTAAATAGAAGCAGAACATAATCAAAAATAATTTAAAACATTTTATGTTTATACAGTTGACTCTCGATAATTCAAAGTTGAAGGGACCAATGAAAAACTTCGAATTATCAAGAGGGTAAGAAAAAACTCCCAAAACACATGAAGATAAATTTTTTCTTTTAAATTTGAAACCACAAAATAAAGCAACAAATTGTACATATGTATAAAATTGTTTTAAAGTATTTTTAAAATGTATATATTATATACAGAATAAATATTATACAGAAATTAAAAGTCATGTATTAAGAGAATACATTTATGTATTAAAAACAACTATTAAAAGAATATATACTATACATAATAAATTTTTTTTGACAAAAAAAAATCTGGTATTTTTTTTGTTTTATGGAATTCAATCTAACTTAGTCAACAGATTTTTCTAGAAAACATGAAGCTTGAAAAAGGTTTACATCAACAAAGTTACGTAGTTTGTTTAGTGATACTTTAGCTTCAGTCAGAGTTATCGGAGTCAACTCTGATGGTCATCAAAGGGACTACGTTACAGGGGAGACAAGCAGAGACAATACAACACAAAATATGTAAGGACCAACTTGATTGATACAGACTCTACATGATAGTGAGTGTTTGAATTGTGGAGAGTTTTATAAGATCTCTTCGAAATATCAAGAGTTTTTCTAGGAGCTGAGCATATACTTTGAATTAGCGAAAGGTTCATATTATCAAAGGTTTGAACTAGTAAGAGTCGACTGTACCTTAATCTTAGCCCTTAAATGCATATTCTTGCCAATTGTCTACATTTCAATTCCACTTAATATCATTCAAAAGCCTGAGTATGTGCCCTTCTAAATGCATGTTGAAAACCATAGACAATAAATCATGTGAAAGAGGGAAAAAACTTTACTTTACTTATAGCAGGTAAGTTAAGTATTTTTTTGACATTTGAATGAGGTGGATGATAAAGTCCAGTATGTTATTTGGAGAGATATTTTCTATTTCTCGAATTTCCTATAAAGGAGTGATTTATCTACTTGAAAAAAAATCACTTCTCATCTGTTGTCAGGTAAGCTATCAATGTCTGATGCTGCATTTGAAAGTTTTATTGGATATATGCCAGACTTTTGGGGAATACTATATGTTGCCACAAAAGTCTACATACACAACTTTTTTCAAAATATAAATACTCAATATTACATGGGATTTTTTAAAAATTTATTTTTTACATAACCTTTCACTACATTCCTATAAAAATTTTTTTAAAAAATTCATACATTTAAAGGTTAAAACATTTTGAACAGAGAATATTTCATGCTTATGCCTTGATTTTAGATCAACAAGGCTTTTTACTTTAATAATTTGCATTGTATTTCTTTTAAACTGAAATTCAATCATTTCCACATTTTTAATGAAATGAAAAATATAGGATTACTTACCGTCCTTTATTAAGCAAAGGTAACCAAGAATACCCAACAATATTAGCTACAGGTACATCACGCCTTTTAGAACTTTTCGGCTGTTCACAACTGATGTGATGGAATGTAAAAAGAATATGATGCTTTTCGTGTAATTGCGTAGGAAGAAGAATCTTAACCTAACAGGATAAATCAAATACTGTTTAAATGAGAACATATCAAATAAACTTCCTCAAATTATGCACTTGAAAATAGAAACCAAGTACAATAAGTGAATGAAACAAACTAATACAATAACATATGGCAATTATTACAAGCTATTATAAGATAATCAAATTTTATAGATAAATTTGATACATTTACCAAAAATACCATTTTCTATTTGAAGATGAAGCTAATTAGTGAATTTGATTTTGAAAACTTTTTGTCAAATCTTTATTTCATTAGCAATCAAGAAAAGAAATTGATTCTTAAAATTTTCACTCACTTCTTTATAAAAATCAGGCTGTATATTGTGATGAGTAATAGATGAACTAGCTTTAGAACAATAAATAGATTCACCAGGAATACCATATATAACCTGGAAAATTAAATGGGTTTTTCAAAAAAAGAGGAAGTTACAATAAATTCAGTGTCACAATCTCATAAAAAGTACTTACATTGTCCATAATATGGAAATAGAATATTTCAAATAACAGACATTTAAAAAAAAAATAGATATAATAACGTAATAAGGGATAGTTGCATTCACTAATTTTTACAGAATGCATATCCTTTAATTTAGTTCACAGCTTCAGAGTAAAATGAACATCATAACAATTAACTGCCCCATTTCAACAACAAGAATTATAAGACCACCAATAAATGCTAACTTTAATTTCAAATATTTATTAGTGTTACAAAATTTGAATGAATAATTAAAAAATGAATTTGTTTGCACAATTTCATTTAATAGCCATATTTTACAAATAATCTTTTCCCTGATCTTAAGTGTACAAAATTTAATGAAAATTTAAGACCCACCTTCAATGGTTCAACATTTTCATCATCCCCATCTCGAAATTCAACTGAGCACACTATATTTCTTGCCTAAATATACAAAAGATCATAAAAAAGGATTTAATCATTAGAAATTACATGGTCACATTAATTAATATGAAATTATAAATTTTGGGGAAAATAAACTTATTGCTAATATTAACTATTAAAACTAATTTACAGACTGCAAAATATATTCCCATGTATTGTCAGAATATATCACTGTTTTTTAAAGAATGGACTTACTTTTGTAAACGTTTTCTGTCCATCATATTTTAGAGATTTGGGGAAAATGTAAAGATGATTTGTGTATGTAACATATGGATTACAACTGCTAGCTACACCAGTAGGGAACTGTTCAATTTCTATTGTTGGTTCACATTTTGGTGGAATTGGAAATGGTGCTAAGGGTACCAATGATGTAGTTAAAGAATCTAAATAAAAAATGGAAAACAATGCATTAGTTTCTAAAATAACACCAACATATATACCCCATAGTTTAAAATAAAAAAAATACACCATTATTCTCATGTATAATGCATATTCCAAGCTGCATTTTTTAATTTTTAGGTATATTTGTCATACAACATGCACCCTTTTTTACGGAAAAACCCGAAGTATACTTATGCAATGCTCTTATGATTTGAAGTCATTTATTTGAGGTATTATCCCAGGCTTTTGAAAAAATGGCATACTTCTAAGAACTACAACTTTTTTTTCATAAGGTCTGTCATTTTTTTTTTAAATAAACTATTTCAAAATACTTAGAAGTCTAATTTTTCTTTTGCTATTTTTTTAATTATTTCTAAGCTATTTTTCTATTTTTATTAAAGTCATCATTTTTATACCTGGCATATAATGTGTACCTGTGAATTTTGATACTTTTTGTATTAAAAGTGCTTGCTATACGCCGGATTTTGAGGTAAATATATTTTACTGAACAAATTAAAAAAATATTTTTAGCAACGAGAAATAAATTTAATACGACATATACTTAAATCTATTTCCCACTATTCTTAAACATTATCTATATAATAATTTTTATGAATTTTCTTACAAATTTAATTAAAAAATAAAAAAATTATTCATTTAAAAAATAAACAAAAAATAAACCATGGTTTATCAAGTAATTAATTTGCCCAAATGTAAAAACACAAAAGACAATATTTTGTCTTTAATTTAACAGAAATTTTTTTGGCTACTAAAATTTATTTAGCATTGTATTAAATTACAAGTAAATGAAATAAAAGCATTCTGATGCAATGAAATAAAGAAATGTTTCCATTATGAACCATTAATCACAATAAAAGAATTTTACTTACATAAGTAATAATATTTAAAATATATCATACAAAAAAAATCTCAAAAAAATTAACTGAAAATATCAATTAGCATTAAATTATTTTTATTTGATATATAAATAAAAATGTATAACAAAGATTTCAATCTTGAAACTTTACTACATTATTAGTTAAGCTGAGAGTGAAAAAAACTTACTCGGTGGAACTTCTTTTAAAAGTTGAAGAGAAAATTTGAAAGAACCAGGAATAATAGTTAAATGTTTCAGTCTGTCAGGTCTGAAAATGATAAAAATATTAAACATAAATTTAAAGCATAAAATGAATTTTCATTGTGCATTAAAAATTAATTCAATTTGTATAACAATGATTTCAAAATAAAAAACAGAAATTTTGAGAAAATAATCATACATTTAAAAATATACAAAAATCAACCTTTAAAGTATCAGTAATTGCATTTCAAAGTACTACAATAAAATAAGTTTTGTTACAGCTTTTAATTTAACCAACAATGATGGAAAAAAGCTAAAATTCTTCTCAAATTTTTATTATATATTTTGGCTATATAGTAAAAACCAACAAATATTTGTTGGATTCAACATTCATTTCATTTCTATCATTCAAAAAGAAATTATATAAATAAATGCAATACATCTAAGAGAAATAGCTAAGTAATTTACAAAAAAATTATTAATTAATTTTAAACATCAGGAGATAGAGCTTTATGCAACCTATCACTATAATTGGTGTTCAACAAAAGAGACAAGACAGGATACCACATTCAAATCAGGAAAAATATAATCATGTGCCCAAGTGAAAGGAAATGTCATTTGTATTTAGAAATTATATAAGTGAATTTAGGGAAAATTTTCAATCGCTCAATAAGAGATGTGTAACCTATTGAGATATTCCTTTTCCACATGAATAAATAAATCAAAATATAGGGTTTAATCCTTTTAATATTAAAAATGAACTGCAAATTCAATAAACTGAGACTGACATTTTGAAATATGGTATTTGTAATCATGATTTAGAAATAAAAAAATATGTATGATTAAATTTTTTAAATTAATATTGTTAAATGTTACACATATAGCTAGTACAGTAAGACTAATCTTACTGAAACAAAGACAGTAGGATTTGTCGATTCTTGAAGAATAATTTTATTTTTATATTTTTAAAAAAGAATTTCAAAAACAATTTGATAAATTATGATTTTCAAAAGATTAAACATATTAAGTGCTGAAGTATACAATAATTTAATTTTAATTCAAAAATTACAAATAATTTCAAAATATTGGATCTATACATAAGTCAAATAAATTGAAAACAAATTTTAAAAAATCAATTGAACAAATTTAAAGTAAACAATGTAATGTTTTAATACAATACTTCAAAACTGTACAAAATATATCATATATTAATCGTAAATAAAAAGTACAAATAAATAAATTTAAGAAATTGATTTCTTTTTTATGAATTGATAACTAAAATATATATTAATCCTCATCCCAAAATGAATATAGTAAAATAAAAAATCTATTAACAATGTTTTATTTTTGAAATAAACACATACACAATGGCTAGACTTAATTTAAAAATCATAACACTTAGTATAACTCATACTTCATACCTATAAAGGACTATAATATAGCAAAAGCATTTAAGAATATTAACTTCCTCTCCAACACAATACAAAATATTACAATTACAT
Source organism: Trichonephila clavata (assembly GCA_019973975.1). Classification (NCBI taxonomy): domain Eukaryota; kingdom Metazoa; phylum Arthropoda; class Arachnida; order Araneae; family Nephilidae; genus Trichonephila; species Trichonephila clavata. The sequence goes on from BMAO01032936.1 coordinate 90,858, forward strand.
ACACATATAAATAATTAACACATCCAAGATTTTTAAAAAGAAACTAAATACTTTTTAAATTCTGAAAGGAAACGAAGCAGATCCTCATCAGAAAGTTTTGTTCCTTCCTGTCTATATAGTGGTCCAAATTCTGTATATGTATCCAATTCATCAGAAAGTGGTTTAAATATGGGCCTATAAACAACATTAATTGAATATCAACCCATTATATATACATAAATGAATTTTAAATTACCTATGTTATTGATGAATGAAATTTAGTTTCATACCGAGCAGCCCAAGCAAAGGGCATTCGATAATGACCAAGCCTCTGACAACATGATCTGGCAATTTTTTGCACTTTTGAGCCTAAACGCCCATTATTAGAACTAGATTGTGCACGTACATAAGGATCAGCAGCTTGAGATATACCTCCTTGCAGCACTTTTTCAATTCTTAAGACAAAATACAATTCTGACTCAGGATGTTGAACATTGAAAATGGCCTAAAAGAAAAATAAGTATAATGATGAAAAAATTATTTAAAATATTCAAATTCCAAAAAAATTTATGAACCAATTAATTTTATTTATACTTTAAAATGTCAAAATTTCAATATGAACATGTTCTTCATATTTAGAAAAAATTAAAAACAGGGTTGTCAAAAAAATCATATATCCTACCGATACTATTATTAACCTTTTCCAAGCCAATGTTCCATTATTAGAAAATCAATCTTGAAATTTTCTGAAAAATTCAATTCTATTCTTATTGTTCCATAAAAATTATTTTGAAGACAAAAAGTATGGATTATTTTTTTGGAATTGAAGTACTGTTGCTTAAGTAAATAGTCTCTCTAAGAAAAAATTCTAAATTATGCATTTTTACCTTTGATCAGGCAAAATTCAAAATTTCATATAAAATTCAAAATTTAAAAAATATTTTTATTATTTGGTAAAAGTAATTAAAAATGATCATTTTAACTATATACTGCAAGATATCACAAAATATCATTATTTTTTTTACTATCAGGTTTAAAATTTCAGTGTTCCAAAAATAGAGCATTGGCGTGTAAAGGTATACTTTTTAACACAATGCAATTACTTTGCTAACAGTTCACAGAAGAGCGGAAAAAGATTTCTGTACGTTAAAAACTTATAGTATGTGTCGGAACAAGATATTTATGACCATTGACTTTAGTTTCGGCTCCCTCTCTCAACTCCCCCCCCCCTTCACCTGCTTCTGGACAATCTCAAGTGAATTTCTCAGAGCTGCCCAAAACATCATGTGCGTTTGTTGATAGTTAGATGTTAAGTATGTCTTATTAGGAGAGGAATGTCATGCAATAAGATCTTATATTATTTTCCTATTTTTCTGCATAGTTTGTGTTTTGTTAATTAGTGAATATTCATTATGCTGATAGCATGTCACACTCAAAGCCATTCCTGACTGTAGAATAGGCTTTGGAATATTTTTTTACACTATCAGATGATGAAGAACCTATTGATATTTCTCAGTTTCCCCCAGATGTTTGACTGAAGAGGAAGATATCGAAGATACTTTTCAGTCTGTTCTACCAGCACATGTTTGTGGCAAAATCGAAATTTCTACAAGGATAGATGATGAAATATCTCAGGAAGGCATGTTTGATCCTGAAAAATCTTCAACCTTAAAGGGAATGTGGAATTTGAAGAAAAAACTCAAGTCAAATGAAAGAAATATTGAACTTCATTGGAGAAAAAAGATAAGTTTTAAAAAAATCTTAAAAACAGGCAGCACTGAAAATATATGTGAAAAGTTTCCCGAGTTAGTTACCTTGTCTCCAATCTTATAAAAATGTAAAATGGGAGGTGTTGAATTACTAGACAGTCTTCTTGGAACATATCAGCCTCTGTTTAGAAACAAAAAAAATGGTATTGGAATCTATTTAGCAATGAGCTAAACATGGCTGTTGTGGCTGGATGGATATTACATTTTATTTGCACAATGGTACTAAAGCAGAACAATTCCTATAGACAAGTAACTAAGTTTGCTTTGCATGAAACCAAAAATTCACTCTGTTCCAGAAACTTGCACTGATAGCTCTAAATCTCAGAGACAGATGCTCATTATCTTCTTCCCTCAACACAAGGACGTTGTGATGTATGTCAGAAAAACACAACAAAAAAATTCCTCGAGTGCGAAAAAAGATTGCATGAAAAATGTTTTCCTAATTACCACGGACAGTAAAAATAGTTTAGGACATAAAAGAGCACATAAAAAAACAATAATATATTTTGTCTTTATTTCTCATTAAAAAAATTTTGGTAAGTCTGTATTTTTCTAGTTCCTTTTTTGGTGTTATTATCTCTATTAGCTTTGAGAATTTTGATATGAAGGTTATTTGTTTATTTCTTTGTCCTACTGATGTTTTCCTTTATTGCGTGTATTTCTAATAAGTGATTGTAATTTTCTGTAAATGTATAAACTCCTTGTTAATAAGCTATATTTTCAGCTTAATCTGTTTTACTTTGGAATTATATATAAAAGTTTACTTTAGAGGTGGCACCAGCAGGGGGCAACCCTCAGGGAGCCTGTACCCCCTTATCAGAGTACATTTAAAAAACTCTGCAGGGAAGAAATGATAGATTTTTCTCGTTCACATGCAAATTTTTAGTTCCTTTGCCCCATTTTAATTTTTAGATTTTTAAGACTCCTTTCAATTGTTTGCCCCTCCCCCTACAACGGAGAATGATGAAACCCCATGGGGAAATGGTTAATGACACCTCCAGTTAAGATACTACTTCTTAAAAATGTATATAATAATTAATTTTCGTAAAATGTCACTGATCATACTTTTAAAAAACGCCATGAAAAAACTATATGGTACACGCCAATGTTCCATTTTTGAAACATGCTAAAAATCTTTAAAAAATATTTTTTGAAAACAAAATTTATAGATCTTATGCTTTAAATTTAATTTGATTTTTATCAAAATTTAGTTTATATTACCTTTCAGTCATAGTGCAGTGTTTAAAAGGTTAATTAGCAATTTTAAGAGCTTCCCAAAATGAAAATAAAAATAAAGGTTACAAAAATAGAAAACGATTAAAAGTTCCAAAGATATTCATTACATTTTACTATTTTATAAATACAAATTCAAGGTTTTGTAGGTATCAACTTTACAGGTTGGATAGGTTTACCTATGAAGAAAATTAACCTTAGCAGGAAATTAATAAAAAATCAATTTTTTTTACAAATATATGAAAGTGTCATATTAGTTACTTATCAGTCCTTCATCCCTTCACTTGATCAATAAATGAATACCAAGCTCACTTGGGAACTAAACACTGGAGGTTTCGAGTCCGACTGACCACCTAACTGGAACATCTGCTCATGCACCTCAGTGCCCAAGGTCATGAAAATTGAGATGGGCACAGTAGACCTTGACCCTCCAATGGGTTGTTGTGCCATTGAGAGAGAGATTAGTTCCTTAACTTCAATATAAAAGACTCAAGCTTTCAAATAAAACTTTCCCTTATCATAAAATATTTTCTTTGCACATTAAGAGTTTTTAGTAAATTATAATTAATAAATATATTTTTTAATCTTTTCTAATATTTACATATGATAAAAAGTGTAATAATATTAAGAAAGGGAAGAAAAAAAATCAGTAGATATTTTTTCTATTTCAATTTCAATTATCTTAATTTAAGAAAAACCATAAATATATTTGTAATTACAATAATTCTCAAACATTAATTTGAATTTTTTTCAAATGCTTGTATTAATAAAATGAATAAATGACTTTAAAAACAAGCATACGCTATGTTAGTTAAATTTGATACTTTGATTAAACCTTTGACTATAATTTTAAGAACTCCAATAATGGTGGCCCAATTAGATTATCATAAAATCAGATTAAAAAACCATCAAAATAAACTGGCATAACTGCAATTTATTATTAATAGAAATAAATAGTTAAATTTCATGATCCTATTATGAACTTGAAAGTTTTCTGTTATTAAGATTAATTTTCATTTAATTGAACATTGCAATTCAAGAACATAAGTATGAACAATAAAATCTAAAAATATTATATTTTATTAGTTGGAAAATACATGCATTGCTCATAAAAATATTATTTATTATTATTTTTAACTATTTGGAAGGTTTCCAGTTTTCAGTGACCAAATAAAAATTCAAAAATTAAACAATTGATCATGAAACACATTCGACATAAATGACATATAAAAGCTTTCTTTCTTTTTTTTAGAATAAATTAGTTTTTGAAGTCATAAATATATACATAATAAATACTAAGTAACACATTTACATTCAAGAATAAGGATTTACAAACAAACCTGTTTAGGAAAAGCTAGCCATTCTTCTCCAATATCATTAAGATGTGGATTCTGAAAACTTTGACCATTTTCACCATTGCAATTTGAATGAGTATTGGTTTGATTTAGAGGAACGCTGCTTTTTCTGCTTTTCATAGGAAGCATATTACGAATGTATGGATGATTAACATCAAATTTAAAATCTTCACTCACTTTCCTGTTCCTTTTAGCATCATAAATAGCTAAAGTTGTTATATATGGTTCCACCTAAATTTAAAAATTCAAGAAAATATAAAATAGCAGTTTCCATAAATTAACAATTTTAAATACTTTAAGGCTTTTATGTAAGCATTTGCGTACACTAAATCTTATTTTACAAACTGAAACAATAATTTTAAGATTCCATATAATTTAGCTAAACATGTGTGGTGCCACCACTCATTTGCTGCATATAGGTGGGGCTGCCATTCGTTTACCATATTCATTGGCGTAATGTACTACCCTGCACTGCGCGTTGGGGGGGGGCAAGGCTTCTAGGGGTCCCTAAGCCTGACTGACGCCCTTTGTAAAGATTTTCTCAAAATTAGTCGTTAGATTTTTTTAAAATCCAACTTTTAAGCGAGTTTCCAATTGGCGATATAACGTCATTCAAAATCAAAATTTTAATGCGCTCATTAGATATCTTTGATCCAATAACCAAATCAAAAAACAGTTTGTTTGATGTACTGTAATCCCTCTCGACGAGAGATGCTTTTCTTTAGTGGGTTTTTTTCAATCCTAAATTACTAACAGATACAATAAAAGTCAGATGGAGAATCGGGGATATAATGCTAGGAAGATAAAGAAATCACACTATTATTATAGTATACTTTACATTAGCTGTAGAGAGGGGTAAAAAAGACATGATTTACTTTCTACTGAAGTTGCAGAGTAACTTATTGGCAACTTTAGTTCCCCCTCCCCCTCATGTATTTCATTTTCATTTAGCCAAGTAAATAACGTACATCTGTTATGCTTTTTTCACGTGAAATAGCATTATGATACTTGGAAAACCACAGAGAGCATTTAAATAATAAATTGGTCAGATTTATGAGTATTCAATCAAATAAAGCATAATGAGGAACATTTCACAAAATTGCTTTTAAAACAGACATCTCTATTTTTATATTCAATGCACTTAAATTTAGGGTGTGTTCCTTTACTATTAAAATATTTCTATCTCACTTTCATTATTAGAACTGTATTTTTTTTATCTGAATTTAATATTCTGGTTCAAAAAATGATATTTTGTCAATAAGACAAGAAGAAACGTGGCCCTAAAATGAGTGGAGTTAAAAAAACTTTGAATGTTTCTAAAAAACCAAAAATTCGAAATGAAAAGGAGTATAATATTAATAGTAAATGTGCAAAATTGGATAAATTTTTAATATCTGCAAGAGCATAATCTTGTGCAAGTACTAGTAATAGTAATGCTAGTGAACCTGATGAACAAATCATGGAAATGAAAATTCACAAGAAAAAACACAGTTTCGGACACTTCAGCTAATAAGGATATTTTATCTACAGAAAAGGAGTCGTAAGATGAAAACTGAGAAAAACAGACTCTAATAGAATTGATTTTGCGCTTTATGTCCATGCTCATTTTGATACAGATTTAAGCGAACAAATTTTCTTTTAGTCTGTGTATTAGTAATAGTAGTTGTGTCTTTATCTTAGCATGCAGAATGTATCAGTTTTTTATTTCTTTTTTCATTAAATCTTTTTTGCATCATACAAAGAACTCTCTTTTTCAAGAGTGGCAGTATTTATGCTAGAATATAATCGAACTTTAGATCAAGCTCATCCTGGGATTTAGAAACAAACAATAAGGTAAGCAATATCTTTTTTCTTTCACAAGAATTTGAAAACGAAAATTATTTTACAGTTTTCGTGTCTTTCTTAATGTATTGTTTTTATCTAAGTTACCAGGTTATCTTTTGACTGTTGTTAAAGAGATTTTCCATTTTAATAAATACCATAAATACTCTTTAATGTTAAAGGTTATTTACTTCTTTATTCAGACTCAGGTTGATTTTGTATTCAGTTATAAGTTTAATGTTTAAATATTTTTAGGTGATGTGTATAGGTACATTATGTTTGGTTTTGTAATCCTTTGTAAGATCTGGCTTGGGGCCCAAAACCTGACCTTGTGAGAGGGCCCTATTATTTTCCGTTACGCCACTGCAGCTATTAAATAGCTCATTATCCTTTTCAAATAATTTTCATAGTTACTACTAAAACAGTGAACGCAGACTTTTTCTACCTGATTTTTGTTGGTATCGCTGCAAACCTGTTTTTATTTTAAAAGCTATGGGGAAAAAAATACCGAGTTTACTTTTGTTATTCTCAATACTTGGAATGAGCTAAATAAAATATCATTAAAAAAAATTCAAATTCTGGTTTTAAATTTTTTGTTTGTTTATGTACGCAGTAGTAGATGAATGCAGACAGAATTTGAAATTTTTTTTAAAATTATATTTTATTTAGTTCTTTTTAAGTATTGAGAATAACAAAAGTAATAGAAAATCTGGCTTGAGGCCCAAGACCTAACCTTGAGGGGGGCCCAATTACTTTCCGTTACTCCACTGACCATATTTTAAATAGTTTGCCATTTACTACATATAGGTGGTGCTGCCATTTGCTTACCATACTGTAAGTAGTTTCCCTTACTGCAAATAGTTACCACTATTGTAATAAAAGTAGTTTTGTACATATGTAAATAAATCCCAAAATAAAATTGCTCGGTTGTGTTATTTTACTGAGCATTTGGATTAGTGTGCTACATCTGGATTAACATTTTTATACAAAATTACAAGCATAATAGTGAAGTTTAGTGCCCCCTTTTCAATACAGAAAATTGGTGACTTATAAAGCAAAATATTGTTTATTATATACCTCAGTGTTCTCCAACCCCTGGGCTGCAGACCGATACTGATTAAATAGTATTGGACCTCACAAGGAACATAAAATTATTTCCAGTGGAGTATTTCTCTTGGTTTGTGCGACTTTTTAAGGAAATAATTTTTATATTCCCATGTTAAATAACTTTACATTTATTTTTTGGTGTTACTGTTTTTTTATTCTGAAAGCATCTTTCAATACAATTAAATTAAAATTGTTAAGTCAAAACAATCTTAAATATAAACAATCAAGGTCCCTCCCTCAGCAGGCTACAGTAAAATTACAAAACCCTGACCTGTCTGCAGCAATAAAAAGGTTGAGAAGCACTGATATATATGATTGTTTGTACAGACATAATTTAAATTTAACCTTTTTAAGTTAAAGTTTTAATTACTTTTTTTTTAAAAAAATGCTTTCAACCAGATTTTTGTAGGATTTTGATAAAAATATTACAGTAGATTTAAAAATAGATTAAAAGGAACTACTACTTCTAGTTTCTTATCTTAATACAAAATGTCAGGCTAAGTGCTTTTTACTGAGCCATTTTATCATCATATACATTTTTTTCAGCATGTGTGTGTACATTATTCTTTGACTTTACAAAGTCAGAAATATGCTTGATAGTTCTATACTCTAGGTTCAGATAGTTCTATGCCTTTTTATTTACAGTCAGAATAAATTATATTTCCAAGTTTCATTGGCTGATTTCAATATCTTTATATTTAGAAATTAAAATTATATGAGAAGGAAAATGAAGAACTTAAAGTAGAAAAACCGTGTTGTAATGTAAGAAATAAAATTTGATGCTGTTAGCTGAAACAAATCTAAAAAGCATTTAAAAGGTAGATATAAAACACTGATAATGAGTAATCACAATTTGGTACACTATGCAATGTTGCCAGCTTCCACCAATATGGTTGCAGTAATACATACAAATTAAATCAAAGATTATATAAATTCATAAAAGGACTAAAAATTCAGAAATTTCAGAGAGAAGCGAGGTCCTATGACACATGCCCAACATTCCTTCCTAAATAAATCAGATATTTTAGGGCTTCTTATATATATTTTTTTATTTTTCTGAGACAGTATTTTCAGGAAGGGGGGGGGGATGTAAAAAATTATTAACATAATTTCACTGTTGAACAACTATCTTAGTATTATTAGGACTTGTGCCATTCCATGGCAGATTAAGTCACCTGATGGCCATTGAACTAAATAAGTACTTTGTACAAGCATGAAGTTTAAAATTTAACCTTTAAAATATGTACAAGAGCTTCTAAATTTCCCATACCAATAACAAACTACACATTAATTTTTAATAAAAATATTATAAAAAAAAGAAGATGTGTACAAATACAGCTTTAAAAAGTGACAAAAACAATTTTTTGTAATTGGTAATTTTGGAAAATATTTAAATCTTAAATGTTAACATGGAAATCCAGCCACACACAGCAAAAACAAACTTCAGTCAAAAAAATATATACATATAAAATTATTTTGTAAAAAAAAATTACACTGTACCCTGGTAAAATAAGCAGTTTATCCAAAGCTGGAACTATTTTTTTATCCGACTTTAGTATAGAAGCAAAGATGACAGTGTTAGCTGTCATCTTTAGAGCCTCTGCACAATAGATGGCATTAGAGAGAAGGCTACTATCTTATTTTTGCATTTTTAATTAGTATTTTTTTTTTTTTTTTGCTGATTATAATTTTATAAATTAAATGTTCAAAATGAATCCCTTGGCTTATTTCTTGTCTTTTAGAAATTTTGATATGTTTTTGCATTTGCAAAAAGATAGCTTACATAGATAAATTTGCTTTATGGTCAAATTTTAATATATATATATATATATGCACAATTATGAAAATCTTATTTTACCTGACATAAAGAATTTTTTTCACTTTCAAGAGGTGCTTGTAATCTAAAACTTATTTCTTCACATTTTACAAGTATCCGTGTTCCAAACTCTTCTTTGTAAGGTTTAACTTCTTTTTCAAAATCATAAGTATGAGAGGAATGAATCATTCTCTACAATGATAAACCAATTAAGAAAAATTTAAAATATGCATTTGAAATTTCATATTAGATACATGTCAAATAAAAATATATTATAACTAAACATAAGAAAATGAATGCAAATATTAACCTGCATATCTGGATAAATTGCAAACAGATTTTGGCGATTTTCTTTTCTGGCTAAAGCAATTGAATAGTCTGTTTCTCTTGCATACTAAAGAATATATACATACATTGATCAGAATGGAATATATATCACTTATAGAGCAAAGATATCTTTTTAAGTAGAAACTATAAAAATATAATTAAAAAATTTCATTTGTTTACATTATAAATATATTTTATATATTAACAATTCATGAGAAATGCTTTTCCTCAAAATGATTTTAGAATAACTCTAAAATATATGATAGATAATATTACCCTTGATAATACTTAATACATATTGAACAAATATAAATGTCTAAATATGAATTCAAAATAATTATTGACACAGATTAAAAAGCTAATATGATGATATAAGTTAAATTTAATAAAAATTTAATGGTACCACTTAAAAAAAATTATGTATTCTACAATTTTTTTTGCTATACATAAAGTCATAAAATATATTAAATTTGAACAAATTTGGATTTAATGGAAATAAAACAATAATATTAATAGATAGTTACATATCTAGTTCATTTAAAAAATATTCTGCAATCAAAGTATTTCTTATGAAAATAATGCTAAATAACTGGAAATTCAAGCAGCTTAATTTTCAATGTTTTTATTATAACTAAAAATATGAACATAATTTAGTAGGAATGGGAATTAATTTATTGAAATTTGAAACTTTTTATACACAAGTTAGTAAAGTTTTAACAAAGGCATCACTAACCCTTTTAACTTGAAAAGAATATTTACTGTCATATTGTTTAAATAAGCTGATAATAAAAGGAAAGATTTTTTTTAAAAAAAATCATGACAATTTGCAGCAACATGATATAGTTTAATTGATCAAATATTTAAGCAATTCTTAAAGTTTTCAAAAGTACAATGTTGACTTCTTGATTTTTCTTAATTTTAAAACAAGGATATCTTTGTTATTCTAAGTTGATACTTGAATGCACATAAACTTTTCCTCTTGATCATTTCTCTTAGAGGATTCAAATATTACTGATTTATTGCAGCAAGAAATTAAAATACAAATATGGCTTTTTGAAAGCCTTTAAAATACATTAAAAGAAATTAAAAATTTATAAGAGAACTAGAGAAAGAAAGAAGAAATTATTTTTCACACCAATGCAATTAATTTTGCAAATCTGTTTAGTAAAACCTTACAAGTGCAATTATATATATCAATTAAAAAATTTTAAAATATATATTTATTTAAAAAAAATACTATAAAGCAGATGTGGTGATACGCTTTAAAATACAATGCACAGAAATAACACTGCACAAACATACCCTTGCTAATTCTGGATTTTTACTGTGTTCCAGCCCCTTAAGAGTTCCATATCCAAAAGGTGTAGGTGCACTATTTGACATATAATCACCTGAAAAAAATTGTTTCAGCCTGTACCACAATTATACAAATTTTTATAAAAGTAAGTTTTGCTACATAAATAAATATATATAATTTATATATATATATATATGAAAGTCATAAACAGTCTGACCTTAATAACATGTACTAGTTGAGGTCAAATAATACTCAATCATGAGTTACAGTACTGATAAAAAATTGAGACTCCAACATTGACATGAATTTTCTTTGATTTTAGTTTGTCAAAAGAGAAAGAAAATCTTTTACTTTAATATTTAAAATACTTGCAGAATATTGAGTTTTTTTTTTCATTTTATTAACCAATCTTTGAAGGAAAACTGTTTTCATTGGCCTTTGTTTACATTCTTTATGGCATTTTTTTTTTTTAGTTATTAGAGAAATCATTTATATATATAAATAACAAATTCTTAAACCTTAAAATTTGAACAATACAAAATTGTTGAATGTACATTTTATCTCACTGATCATGAAATCTTGAAAATAAATTTTTATAAAATAATCCAAATTGAAACATTTCACTTTTATATGCGTAAAAAAAGAATAAAATATTAATGTTTGCATTTAACATATCACAATATCTACCAAACAAAAAAATTAATCTAGATTTTATAAAATGAAAAATAAGTATTACGTCATAATGTGTAGGAATGACATCACAAATAATTGTTTATCAAAGAAAGCATGTTAAAACCATATGCTATGCAGATTCGCATGCTACTGAACTGCATGTTAATGGGGTCCCAAAGTATCAATTTTTAGGAAACCTAACAGCTTGGTCACAGATTATGATTTTTGGCATGTAATAAAAACTTTACTAACAATAAAACAGGTGTGTGGTAACTGAAGTAGGATATAAAAATCCTCGATTGTAGTCAATCAAGAAAATGTGAGAAAGCTGCATCAATCGTGGTTCCGTATACTGTTTTTCCTTCTCTAGAATCAGTATTCATTGCCAAATTCAGTGTCTGTTTCGAGAATTCAATGAGTGGCTTTGCTTCTTTCGAAGCAAAATTAACATTAAAGACTCCAGTTAAGATAATCAGCTTTTAATCACCATCGGATCCAATGATTGCAGCAGCCTCTGATGTGTACAGCACTAAAACTTTATGGATAAAGATGATAAAAGCTGCAATAGAACTACCTGGTGATATATAGAATTTCGCCTGGACTTGCTGCTAGTTTTCCTTTTTTTCCCCTTTCACAAAACTTTTTTCCTCTTTTTGCATTTGTTCTAGGCATTCTGACCAGAATTAATTTCAATTCAATGGAAATAAAAATTAATAATATAAACTTAATGCATCACTCAAAGAAGTCACTGAGTTTGTTTACAAGACGCTATCTGTAGTGATTCTGGCGTGAACGTTAGTGACATATACACAATGTCCCACACTCCCGTAACGGGAAAAGCGACATAATGGTAATATTTTGGGTGCATTTATTAATTGAAAACGGCTCGTTTATTACATAAAAACTACGAAAATACGCCACACGAGTTCGTTACGAGTAGCATACTCACTTAACATCTCCAATACCTAAGCGTCTTCAGTCCAAATACAAAATGCCCCACTCCATACCACCTTAGCAGTCGTCCAACTTTTTCACGGATATGACGTAAGTCACTTGGTGACCCCTCCCCCGCTCTTTTTTCCTCCTGCTCATTATCTCCTCAGCATGGCGACGTTTCGGGGGGATGGGGGAATCACTACTTCCGTTCTCCTTTTCACTGTTACGCAAAACTGGGCAAATTTCCCATTCACTCCATGAGCAAAGAAGTTTCACTTCAATAAGGAATAATATATTTAAGTCTCATTACAGCCCAAGTCAAAATTCCCTAGTTTTAGGAGATTTGAATGAATTTACCCATCAAGCACAGATTCTAAGTTATTTAAATTTCAGTTGAGAAAATAAGTCATAGTATTTTAATCAAAATTTAAAAGAGATTTTTAAAAAGTAGTTAATTTGTTTGTTAAAATCTTTAAATAATACTAAAGTAAAACACAGTATTTAATTTTACCTTTTCCGATAAATTTATTAGATTAATTAAGAGAGCTACTCTCTACCAACAGACCTTGTGCTGAAAACAATAATAGAGATGAGGATAACTGATATATTATTTCATTTTTCTAAATTTCCATAACATGTAACATTATGTGCATAGCAATGTCATAAGCATCAAAAAGTAAAACTGATTACCTTATCACATTACCTTGATGTAACAGACCTTGATTTTAGACCAAAAACAACTCAGATTTATACATATGTTATTTTTCTTCTTTTAAAATAAAAATAAAAAAGTAATAAAACAGAACAGTAAAAAGTTTTACAAAGTGTGTTAAAACATGAGACCCAAAATTAATAAAATTTAAAAAAAAATACTATTCATAATTTTTTACAACCTCCCCCTTCCCCAATTTACATAACATTCTGAGTTTTTCTATTACTTACCTGCACTTTCGGGAGATACAGCTGGTTTTTTGTTGTTTTCAGAAGCATTCCTTGCATTAATGATTACAGTATTTAAACTAGAAATCCAAAGTTCCAATTCCCTTTCATTTTCAGCAGCTAAAATGCACGATTTATGTCCATCTGCCATTTGAAGTTCAAAGCCCAGTTTACTCCGTTTTGAACTCTAGAAAAAAGTTTTAAAGCAATTTAGTTTTAAAGCATATATCTTTTACACTGTTAATTAGTAAAAAATAAGGAACCTACCCTGACGACTTTATTACAAAAATCCATGCATAATGCACCTTTGGAATCACTCTTACGATCATCTTTGTGGAATTCCAAAATATGAGTCCCATCAACTTCTTGACGTAAACTTACATATCTTCTTTTAAAAGACTACAAGTTAAATAAAATATAATTTTTTTTTATTTAAAAACAACATTACAAGGATGTGTGAAAGTATAGAAATTGAAAAAGCATGTTTTATGCTCTGGAAAATTCAAGAATTATTTCAAAAAGAGGAGTTATTATCCCTTATGTATTATCCATATAACATTTTATTCACAATCAAATATTGGTATAAAAAACTGTATCTATTCAATTGTAACAAAATTAGTAAAAAGAAATATATCTTCAAAAGTTTGATACATAATGTTTTATTGCAAAAAAGAAAAGTTATAATGGCAAGTAATTATAAAAAAAAATAGTTAAATTATCTCTTCCACCTCAGAAATTCTATTAATTTTACAATATACATTTTATGCCTTCACTTCCTGATCTTTTTCAGAATTTAGTTGAATTGTTAATGCAAAATGGAATAACAAAGTTTGGTTAAATTTTTAAAAATACCTTTGTAGCAAGACTAATAAAACTATCAGTTCCTGATTCAGGTCCTTTTAGTAGAAAACCTTCTTTGATAATGCCACTTTCACTTCCAACAGAGCTAACCTAATCCATATTGAAAAAGGAAAACAATTACCAATGTTGTAATAATTTAAAACAATTCAAATTATTCTGAAATCTAAATATATTTTCAAAAATTATGTGTATAAAAACATACAGAATCTTTGCCCCCATCAATTTCTGTATCTACTTCATAAACCTGATCTTCTAATTCACTTTGCCTAGGAAACCTAAATAAAGAATGCAAGAATAGTTTAAAATTTGTCTGCACAGACTGAAATTCTTGAAAAACAATCCTAATTAAATTTTTAGATACTTGTTTTATGTTAATTTAATTAATTATAACAGAATGCAATTCTACCTTGGAAGTTGCAGGTAGGATCCTGCATAAGGTTTATATTTGTAGTTTATCACATGCCAATTATTAATATAGGTTTTAAGGCATTGTCGAGTAAATAATGATGAAATTTCATTCTCTGTAAGCACTGGTATTGTAGGTTTAACTGTTCGATGAGTTCTTGGTATAACTTCTTCCTGAAAAAAAAGATTAAAAAGTAATAAGATAAATAAATACCAATATTGAACTGAATTTAACGTGAGAAAAAGGAGAAAAATTGAAATACAATATAATAAATTGATATTTTAATTGAACTGTATTCATTGTGTATTCATAATTATAATAAATGTAATTCATTGTGAAAGATATACGAAATTCATTGATCAAAATTTTAAAAAAATCATTTCTATATTCTATGACAATGTAAAACTGATATTTAGTTCAACAAAAAATCTGGGTCAGTAACCTAGGGTCATATTTTTAGAATAAGAATATAACTCAATTTTTTCTATTAAGATAAACATATACAATACTTGAATAATGATTAAGCATAAATGGAAATTTGTTAAAAATAAAAGTTTTTTTAATACATCACAACAAATACCAATGGATAGTGTAAATATTAAACATCTTTAACTGTTTGCATACCACAAGCCACTTTTCTGCTCTTTTGATTTTGTGTAAAAAAAAAGCCAGTGTATTTGGCCATTACAAACAACCAATGATTATTAGATTACCCCATTTTATATGATATGCAGTATTGTGCTCCTCGATTTTTTCTAACCCATAACTGAAGGAACGCAACTGCACTCCTTGACGCTTTCAGATCTAGCTTTTTTCAAACCTTTCTAGTAAACAAACATTTAATAAATACTCACAAAACAGCAAGTATAGTTTTTTGATCAAGTGACTAATACTAAAATTAATTCTGCCTTTCAAACATCTTCAGTTGCTTTCCCCCCTTCAATATTTCTTTAATCAATCAAATATGAATAGAAAAAACAGTATTTAAAATACTTTGTTCCTAAAAGCCAATTTCATGAAATAATCTTAGTAAATATATTTATCACATGTCATATTCAAATTTAAAACATCTTAACGTAAAAGGAATAATTATTAATGTTTTACCTCTTACAATTTAATGTGTCATATTTAAACATAAGATTTTAAAACCAATTAATGTTTTAACTACAAACAGCATTGTTTCTTTAATGAATATATATTATTGAAAAACAAAGAAATAATATATACCATGATATCATCTTGTGGAAACAAGAGCATTTCTCGCAGAGGATCATTTTGAAGTAATGTTTTATTCTTGTGAAAAAAGATTTCAAAATCAACAGGTTCTATAATTTGAGGTTTCACCTAAAAATAAATAGCAAAATAAACAATAGTATAGAAAACTAAAATTTAAAAAGAAAAGATGAAAAAAAAAATATCTACATGAAAAAAAAATGTAGACACAATTGCATTTAATATATTTTAAAGTAGCAACCGATTTTTCTGCTAGTTTAATCATGTGCAAACATAATAAGAAAGACAGCCCCCATTTAGTAATAACTTTTAATTTATCAGAATCAGTCAACAATACAATACGCAAGTACTGGCAGTTCCCATTAAATGACACATCATGAAATATTAGTCATTTATAATCAAGTATACCTTTCAGTAAATAATAATCAATAACTATACAATTCAAGTCATTTGAATATAAATTTTAAAGGAAAGAAATTACAAAATTAACAGATTAAGCAAAATAAAGTCTTCAATGTCAAAAAATTATTAATTGAATTAACTGAAATATGTAAACAAAGCAAATATATATATATATAAATGCGAAAGATTAAAATTTGAAGAATACTTTTTCCTAATTGAGAGACAAAAACTAACATCAAAATCAAACTAATCTAAGGATATCTGGTGTGAAGAAAATATATGGGGGAAAAAAGGTTACAAGTAATAGGACATTAATGGGAAAAGTACTAGTTTAAGCTTTATAACAATAAATAATTTAAACATTCTGTACAATAAGTAATTTAATTAACTGACAGACATAAAGAAACAAGTCCATGTCATTAAATGAGTCTCTTCAGAATCATGAATAAAATAATAAAATGATATCTTGAGTAATAAGTAAATGTCAGCAAAGAGAGTTTATATTCAAAATTTCATACAAAAAATATTTGGTACATGGGTATTATACTATAAATCAATATTTTCAAATCAAAAGATGTCCCCAAATATTACTTAGTTACAGAAACTGCTCCTGTACATATTTGAACACAGTAATAATAACAATGATAGTATTAGGCAAAGAATTATCATTTGACAAAATTGGTCAACAGTATAATACATAAGTATGGAACACTTCATTTAATCAGAGTTTAAATTAATGGACTAGAGTTCAAAATAAGACACGAGTATACATTAATATTTATTGAGAATATTTAATGTCTCAGAAATATAGGTTGAAATATGCTTACTACAGTACTTATTAGTTAAGGGACCATGGATCTACTTTTTCCAGGTTGTAGCAAATATTTATATTAGTGCAATATTGTGTGACAACATACAATCACTATAAAAAAAATGACAGAGCAGAGTGTAGTGTATTTTAAGTGAGTTGTGGTGCTTGGCTTTTTGAGGCCCTTATAATCAAAAAGTAACTCATTACTTACATACAAAAGAAATAAAAAAAGCGTGAAATAATTTTTAAATATTATTTTTTCATAGAGGATATTAATGATTTTCATACAAAATAAACATTTTATATTAATGATTTAAGAGAGCCAAATCCTTCCAATTTTCAAATCTAATATTACTAGTTCCATTCATGTAACAATACTTAAAAAACAATTTTTTAGGATAAAATTTGACACTTCTCAATTAGCCAGGAACAAACTTTGAGAAAAGGACATTTTTGGAAAATACACAAACATGCACAAATAAAGGCTAACTACTAGTTTTACTTAATTACTAAAAACTATCAAGAACAATGGAATATGGTTACAACTGGCAATACTTTGTCTTGAACTCATAGCAACATCAGGCAATTTGACAGCATATGATTAAAAAAAGTACCAACTATTTTTGGTACTTGCGTATTATCGCAACCTATTGTTGATATTATATGAAACAAAGCAAATAGATAACAATTCCGCGGGTAGGACACATAGGAAATCGGGGTTGCCGACTTGGCAATTGTTGCAATAATTGCCATTTTTATAAGAAAATATTAGATTTTAAACAATTTAAAAGTATAACAACTTTACAAATGTACAAAACATTTTACTTAAACTCAAAATTTATAACAGAAAGCTATTATATTTTAACAATGATTTTTTGCCAAAAACATATTTTAAATTACATATCATGGAAGTATTCAATTAATTTTCTTTGCATCAAAATTTTTCATAGTTAGTTTCTAACATAAAAGTTGGATTGGTTGCTTAGATGTTTTTCTGATTTCTAAGAACCAGCGGTTAGGTTTGAATTGCAAGACACATGAAAAAATAAGTTCTCAGATGTGTACAAAACAATCAAAATGACTTTTTTCATATTTGTATTCCTTCACATTTTTTATGCAATTTATCAACTTCTGTGAATATCAGCAAAATTTTAAAAATTAATCAGATTTAATTATTACTTAGTATTAGTAATAATAATTGAAAAAAAGGTTTAAATTTTAAAATGAAAATTTTAAGATTAACTCTCGGTGACTAAAAGCGTCATTCATTTAATAGTATCATGAGTACATAGTGAAACATCGTATTAACGATTTCCGCTACAGCCAAAAGATATATAAATCCACTTAAACTAATTAACAATTTAAGGGAAGTCCAAAAATATAATTTCATTGAAATTATAAGAAAATTAAGGATTACTTTAATTGCAAAGTGATTACTTAATATGTAAACTTACAGATTGCTTGATAGTTCGGCACATACTTTTTCATAAAAGAAATTTTAAAGCCCAAAGAATTAGGAAAACATCCTTTCTCTGATTACCAGTAAAATATTAAGACAAGCAATATTAAATTAAATGACTTTAAAACTTACAATAAGAGTACTTTCTCGAACTGCTTGAGAAACAGTTTCACGAACTTGGGCAGCTGAACCCGGTTTATTCAGGCTACGGGTGAACTTTCTTTCAGCCATGATATAATACTAACAGAATTATAAATAAGTAATTAAGTATAAAAGAATATTTATAACAGAAAACCATGCTCAAACCAAAACAGATGACACTTCGTAAAGTAGATGACACACTATGTTGAGATGCCAAGTTCTCCGTTTAATACCACATTCAAAACATTACATGCCCCACCCCCATTATTTTCGTTGTTAAATCTGATATTCAAAAATCTAAAAAGAATTTCATTTTTATTTTAAAATATTTTAAATTTTTGTTTTAATTAAAGGATTACAGCTCTATTCAAAAATAAAAACATATTCAATAAAATGTTTTTGAAAATGCTTTCGATTAGCAAACGCTTGAACTGAAATGAATTTCGTTTTTGTTTGGTCTCTAACTTTAAAAATAAACTATAAAAATGCTTTTAACAAAATTACTAAAGTTATCAAATTTAGCATTCTCGAAGAATGTTTCTCAAAAGATTTTTAGAAATAACCCTGGTTTGGTTTTCAATCAAATAATAAACAAGGAACTCAATAATTGCAGATATATTTCTAGTACTAGTCCTGAACCGTCGGCATCTAATAAAGGGAATATTAATCAAGCTCTAATATGTTTCAAATATTTAAGACTCATAAAAAAAGCAATTAGAGGTAAGAATGTTTTATTTTTACCGCTTCAAAAAATAACAATTTGAAATTAAGAAATAAAAGTAATTCAAGATTTGTATCCGACTTCAATTAATTTTAAGTTTGCATTTTCAAAGAATTATAATATTCATTGTAATAGAGTTATCCACACACATCATTTGATATTTCATATAAGAAAACTTATTGTTGTGCCACATCAAACATCTTAGTACAGGATTTATGTTATGCGTATCTGATTAAAAAATAGTTATATCCTGAAGCTGTTGTTATATGAAGAAGCATCACATTTTAAAAGGAAAACATTATGGATAAAAGTACATCAAGTACTCATCATCAGAATGAAAATCATCATCATCAGTATGAAAAGTGTAATTTTTGTTCTAAAAAACGATGCAATATTGTACAATTCAATATTTTTTGCTATCATTATAAACAGTAATACTTTGTAAAATGTTTAACTATAACAAGTGTATTTCTTTTTTCGATTGAAAGATTTTCTAATAATTAAAATTTTAACAAATAAATATTTTATAGAAAAGCCTTGGTATTTATGTGAATGAATGCATGCCTGTGAGTCAAAAGATTGTTAACTTTAATTTTAAAATTCAATATAAGTAATAATTATTTTATTATGTTTTCAATGATTTTCAATTTCAAGTAGTATATTATTAGTAGCATACACAATTCGGTAGTGCAGTTTAATGTGTGCAGAAATTAAAGTATTTATCAGTTATAGGTACCACAAAGTCAAATACTGCTACATGTAGAAAATTTATCAAGTTCTATTCTGTCATTGTATTTGCAGTGAATGTGTTTTATCTGGTAATAATGCCAATCAATAACTTATAAAAGCAGTCCCCGACTTATGGTTCCTATAACCAATAAGTACCAAAATTATACCTAAATTAATATGTGGGCTATTTATAATTTATTTTTTTGTTAACTATGTTGAATCGTTGTTTTATTATAATTTCTTCCATCTTTCTTATTTTTTATTTCTAATTTTAACTTTTTAGAGATTGGTCCCATTGTTGAAGAAAATAAAAGGCTTGAATATTTACTCCAAAAAGCAAAAGAATATAATATACCTCCAGATTATATTGATTTTGTTTGTAGATTATCTGTTGTAAGTATGGATCATATATATATTTTTTTATCAATATTAAGATTTACCATTTTACTGATACATATTTATAAAAAGTTTTCGTTTTTTAAACATAATATTTCTTAGTCTTCTCTTTTTAAAAATAAACTATATATATTTTCACATTTCTATATGAGTTTTTATGTAGTAAATTTATTTTTTTGTTTTATTGAAAGTTTGTTATTTAAATAGTTTTCAGATTTTATTGCTTAAAAATTAATGGTATTAAGTAATAACTTATAAACATAGTATTTTTCCATATTTACAAATGGAGATTCATTTGTTTTTCTGGTATGTGCATAATAACTCCTTATGTGTAATGTTTATTCTTTTGAAGATTTAAATTATATATATCTCCAATGTTAATTCATTTTTGTTAGAATAAATAAGTGATTATGGTCATAAATTCATGGTTGTGTGTGGAGTGTCACAGTTTTGAGTCCTGGGGCCACTGAAGACCCTCTATGTCAAGGAGTTGATGCATGTTTTATTTGTTAACTCTCAATGTTCTCCCATTGGTGTGGTAGTTAAACGAGGGTAGTACCAGCTTACATGTCATCTTCGTTACTTGATTGTGGCTCAAAATTACTAGGTCTGTTGCCAATAACCCTCACAATATTTCAGAGTACAGCTTTAGTAGACCCTCTCCTAAATGCAGTAAGTTAATTCAATTACTGCATAAGTCTTTTCCTGGTTGTGTAATTTCTCATTTTGATAAGAATTAGCTGCCCAGATCATGTGATTTTCACAGCCTTCTGATAGCTTGTCATGCAGGCAGTCTTTTTCAAATATTTCCAGATCCGTGAAAAAATACATTCGGCGAATTTAAGAGAATGATGCCAGGGGAAAGATCTGAGAGACCCTGCTCCATAGTCCAATCCCAATGGGTCTTCCTAGACAGGTTTTTTCTGCTGTTTTTAGAAGTTTGACCTGTCAAGACTTTCTTCAGCATCACCTACACCGAATTGGTGTGAAAGACACTTCAGATTGCCCTCTGTGTCTTTGTGGAGAGGCTATGAATTTTGTTCACCTGACAGTTTGTGCTTCCCAGGCCGACACAGGTTTTAACTTTTCTTCTGACAACTTTACTGCAAAGGCTGGTTTATATTGGGCTGCTCGTAGGGAAATGGCCTATATGGCCCATTCCTCAACGTAATTAAAAAAATCATGTGATTTAACATCATTAGACTTTTTTCTCACAAGCCCATGGCCACTCCTGCCTTCAAGGAGGAGATTGAACGCTGTATCAATGAAAATTGTACACCTTTATGTAAAACAGCATGGAAGATTTCAGTAAGAGTGCATATGTATCTCTGCAAATCTGTGGTGGCCATTTACCTGACATACTATTCCATACATAACCCTATTCTGTATACTTCAGGAATCAATAAATTTTTTAAATTATAAACCTATAATTTTTACAAAATTTTCTTGCATGAATTCTTAGACACTCTTTATTATCTGAGTAATAAAATAACATTCTTTTTTTCATAATTCAGTTTATGTGGTCAACTAATCATAATTGATTGGGATCCTAATTGGTTGAGTTCAGTATCCCAAAGAGTGTTAATATACATATGTATATATATGCCCAGTGGCTGAGTGGTAGCATTTTGTACTTCCACACTACAGATCAGAGGTTCAAATCCTGGGCTGGGCTAGGTCGATTCGGCCTTTTATTCCTTCAGGGGGTCGATGAATGAGTATCAAGATGGCTTGGGAACTAAGCACTGGGAGTTTCACGTCAGACTGACCATCTGACCAGGACTTCTGCTCATGCACCTCACTGCCCAAGGTCATGTATACTGAGATGGGCACAGTAGCCCTTGGCCCCCATGGACTGTTATTCCATTGAGTTTAGTTTATACGTATATGTATGCTCATTAACTGAGTTAAAGCAGCATTATACCAGTATGGTAGTTATAATAAAAAATACTAGAGTGAGCACAGTATAAAAAAATTTTGTATTTGTGTGGTACTTTTCCATTAGCTGGCTGCTGGACTGCCAAATCTTAAAGTTTAATTAACGTGACAAATTATTTTACTTTCATATTTATTGGAAAAATACTTTTATCAAAAATAATAAAAATTAAAGTCCATTAGGATCAAATATTTTGGTACCCAGTTAATGGAAAAGTATGTAATATATCAAAATTTACTCGAATCTAAGCCGCACCCCTAATTCTCTACATGTTTTTGAGCAAGAATGAAAAATTGTGTAAAATGTTCATCAATATCTGATACTTCAGAAATTAAAAAATAAAAATAAATAAATGCAAAATTATTATAAGCTAATAGTTCATTTATTTTACCAGTATTAAAAATTTTCAAATGCATGCATAAACCTATAATTACTCTTACCATCAGTATCATGTTTTGAAGATGATTCGTTACTCTCATTGCCGCAGCTAACTTCAGAATGGTTGCTGGTGTCATCTTCTGTGCCATCCAATGCATTTGTTATGCAACATTTATTTAAAAGAATGTGTTATAGAAGAATGTAAAAGAATTATTAAAGACTATTGAACATTTACAAGCAAAAATTATATCATTTTGTTTGCACTACCGACATATATTTGTTTAATCCATGTCAAATTTTCAGTGGCTGCTGCTCTGTTTCCGTTTTTTTTTTGCATATAAAATTGACCCTTCTTTTCACACTTGTGTCATAGAGAACTCCTCTTAATGCTATTACTGATATATTTGGTGTTTAAGTGATTAAAATAAAGCATATGCAAAAAAATTTCCTAAATTTGAGCAGGCAACAATATTTAGTATAAATTAAATACTGGAGATAAACTGCCGAATTGGATAAGTCATCAATGCAAGTGGATATAATGGACATTTACATTTTTCCTTTTCAAAGGGGTGGAAACTCAATTTCCCCCATCCAACAAATGTTTTGCCTTTTATTCTAAGCCACACCCGATTTTCTGTAGCATTAACACTGAAAAAATAGTGCGGTTTAGAGTCTAGTAAATATGGTATATATAAAATAAATATCAGTAAGTATGTCAGCTTATTACATTTGAAGTTAATTCAGAAACAAAATTATTAAAACATTTTTTTTGTGTATAATATATGCACATATTTTTTTAATAGGATTCTAGAGCTACTGTGGGTTTAATTGATCTACTTCTCTTCCATAACTGTCATTTTATAGTTCAATATGAAGATATTGATTTATCATTGACAAAACATCATTTATTAAAGTTATGTGATACTACTGAGTAAGTAAACATTATTAATGATTTATAGACAAGTTTGTGAACTATGTCTTATGTTAAATTATTTATTTCTGACAGGAAATGCATTGTTTTTAGATGAAATTTGAATGCTTATATATTGTCCAAAATTATTATTGGATGATGAATAAACTTTTGCTGGCTCTCTGATTTTGTACTGGCTTAGCAGATGAATCGGGTGTATTGTTACACCTAGCAATCGTTAAGATAATGTTTTGAAATTTTTAAAAATGCTATTGATATTTCTGTATACATATATATATATATAAATTATATTTTTTTAAAAACATTTTTTCAATATTTTTATGATTTTAAAGTATTAATTAAATATCAAAATTTAAGTATTTCTGTGATGAACTTTGGCAATGTTTTTAAGTATTCTTATATATATTTCACTATTTTTTTAAAATTTTAATCCTTTCCTTCATTGCATGAAGATGGCTGCTTTGTTCTTTCTCTTATTGTATTGCTGTTATTTTATGGATATGTTTTTGTTTTATGTTATTTTTTCTCATTCTTACTATTTTTCTAGCTTTAGATTTTGAAATTATATTTGAATATTTTAAAAATTTAATATATATATTTTTTTAATAATCAGGAAAAATTTTTCTTGTCACCATTACAGATGAAACAAATGAAACCCTAATTAATATAAAATATTGCAGTAAATGAGGGATCAAAAACCCTTGATTAAATAAACTGATATAAATGATTGAGTTCTGAATATGCATAGAAATTAAGCCTAATGTGGTAATTGGAATACATGAAATTTAGCAAAAAATGGCTTAGTAGCAAAAAAAAAAAAAAAAAATCACAATATTGTCAACTCGGATATGTTTGGTATCAATTCTTTAAATTTAGAAGTATATCTAAAACTTCTGGTAGTTTAATGTTATTCTTTCTATACAATTATCATTGAAAATAAATTTTACATATACAATTGGAGGTCATGTATATATGACCAGGACCTTAAAATTTTAAAAAGCTTTTTTTTTAAAATTGTTGCAATTTGATTGACTGGGATTGAAAGTGAAGTGGGGAAAGATGTAAAAGATATCTTATTGCTTATTTGAAGAAAAAAAAAAATTAGGCACTAATATGAAAAGTCTGACTTTTAAATAAAGATATATAATACAAGATTTAGATTAGAAAGCTAGGCAGCAGAAGTGTAGCTACCACTGTATCAATGATATGGGGCCCCCAACATGTGTAACTATAGTAACTCCTAACTATGTGTAACTACTAACAGAACTCTCATATCTTTAAAAAAAAAAAAGAGCCCTGAAGGAATTTTCATACAGGGTCCCCTCAAAGCTAGCTACGCCAGTGGTAGGTAGGGTGGTATGTTTTATCATACTCATTCTAGGTTTAACTCCTTTTTTAACCCTAGAAATAAAACTTAAATCAGTATTACTTTGTAACAAATCATTTGGCTAAACTGACTACAAATTTTAAAAAAAAGTATATTTTTATGTTTCAAACAAATTAGTGCATTTTAAAAGAAGTATGATATTTCAATTAAAAACCAAAAAGGTGGCAAAAATTATATTTTTACATATAGCAGATATTAAAAGTATGCTCACTATAAATGGCTTTGTTATTGCAGTTTGTTATTCTACATTTCTTAGATGGACAAAAAAAAACAAATTTTGCATCTGTGGGAGCAGATATATTAGACAAATCTTTGGTTATCTAGAGTTAAAAATAATTAATCTAGTAATGACGGGTTTTTCATAATGTTAAAAAATGTAATTCCAAAATATCATTTAGAGGTAGAGTTAATGAAAGCTTATGTCAAACTACTTTTATATACCTTCTCTGATATATCAAAAATATTAATTTTTTAGTGCATTCATAATTCAAAACAATACAAAATGGCCACAAAATTTTGACCAAAATGGAATCATCATGGTGAGGAATGATTCCACTTACTCTCCATTTAAAGATCTCAAGGAAACACAAATGATGGCAACAAATGTTGGAGCAACAACTGTAACACAAGAAATAGACCCAGAAGGATTGCCGTATTGGCAAGTAAGTTATGCAAAATGTTTTAAATTCTTTGATTATGAGAGTTTAGTTTTAATAATATCTTTATTTATAGATAATGAATTGAATATGTTAGCTTTATATGAAATGGTTAAAACATTATTTGGTGATTATTTTCAAAAAGACAAAAGATGTAAATCAACACTGTTGATATATTATTCTGCCCATGCAGTATAGTGGTTAGTAATGCTGATTGCTGTGCTGGTAGGGCCTGGGGGCACTCTAAATATTCATCGAGCTACAAGTCCTCTTGTGTGGTTGGTGAAAAGGTAAGAGAGGTAGAAGGCCCCTGACCACCCCCTGGATGTTTTCCCTCAAAACTGGGGTGGAACCAAGCCAAAACGTATTGTCATCTTCATGGTGCTCAAAGCTACGGCCAAACGACAGGCGTAAAACTAGCTCCTTACCACAATAAATTTCGTGGGCCGCAATCTAACACTGTTGATCAGTAGCATGAACAACAACATAATATATTATTTGATTTTATCTTGCATATCATAAAAAACTGATATATTTTATTATGTTGGCTTTATGTTTGTATGCAAAGTTTTTAATAAAAAAATTTACCTTTAATAAATTTAAACTAACAATAGTTTAAATTTTTTCTATTTTCAGCACACTATTAAAGTTGAAGAATAATAAAAGAAATTGTTTTTGTCTTTATTAAATCAGAATTGATAGTTATCAAAAATCATTCAGTTAAAAATTGTGGAATTATTAATATGAAGTTATAGAAGTTAGAAATTATTGTTTAATACAAGATTTAAGTATTTTTAGTTTAGTAGACATTTATATTTCAAAAGAGTCATGAAAATATTTTTTACATAATTGAAATGACTAGTTTACAAATAAATAAAATATAGAAAGAACATTAAAACTGCATGAAAAAGAATAGTCACCAAAAACAAGCCATATGTTATGTTTCTTCCTATTTTTTGTTAAATTGGGAAATTTTTGTAGTTGGTTTTTTAAAAATTTAATCCAGCCAGATGCCAAGTTATATAAAAATTATTTCTCTTTTGATCTTGATTTACATTACAACTTTTAAGAATTGATGTAGAGAATATTGGGTTGTTTTAAAGCAGGAAATTTTAGTTAAAATTGCAACAGAAAATCGTGCTTTCACTTAAAATAGATAAAAAAAAAATTCTAGATGTATTATTGAAGAAAAAATGTCGCAAATAATTATTTGGAATTTATATAACATTTCAGATGCTTGTCAAATTAAAAATATTTTTTTCAATTTTATTTTCAGTTTCTCTGCAATTCTAGTGATCTTCATGAAGTTAAAAGACAACTCACTGAAAAAGGTTGTTTGATTGAAGAAGCATTTGTTGGTTACATCCCGAAAAAGAAAATTACTTTATCTCATCATGCAAGAAATACAGCACGAAAGATGTTTGTAGAATTAAATAAGATACCATGTATAGACAATGTATATACAAATATTTCGTGAGACTAGAGATAAAATAAAAATATTTACAATTAGCTTGTTTGTTCTTCATGAATAAATTTAACAATCAAATTCACAGATACTTCCTAAAAGTCACGATTCAAAATAAAAAGCTGTTTTGTTAAAATAATGAGTATTTAATGTATGTTTAATAAAAAAAGCATTGTTTTCTCCTGCTGTACTTCTGAACTTTTAAATAAAGATAAAAAAAACCTTATTTGCATATAAACTATAATTTTATCAAGTTTTGAAGCTTAAACATGATATAGAGAATACTAGTCTGTATGCATACACATAGTTCATAATAAAATTCCGTATTTTTTTTATATAAAATTATCTAAAGTTGATTTAGAGATCTTAAAAAAAGGTTAATGGTATTGTAAATTAAAATTGGATATTTTAAATAATTTCTTACAAATTTCAGAACAAAAGGTAAAATAAATAAACTTATTTTGTACCCAATTACACAGTTCTAGTCATTTCTATAATAGCTAAAACCATATATATATTTGTATTATCATTGCATTCAATTGTTTTTTTCATTATTATGAATTACTCACAAATGTATGGACTTTTATCTGTGAATATAAAATTTCTTGGTTATTTTAAGATGATCAAAATTAAGAATTTATCTAAATCAATTATGGAGTAAAAGTAAACTATATACTTTCTTTCCATTTCATAAATTTCTCAAAACTTTTAAAAAATTGTTAAGTGGAATTAATTTGGTATATTTAGTTACTTTTGGATCAGTCGACTCTCGCTAATTCGAAGTATATGCTCAGCCGCTAGAAAAACTCTTGATATTTCGAACTAAAACAATACATTTTGGTACACTCAATATTTCGAAGTAAAATCTATGGCTGGCCAGACTACGACATGCAATAATTCGAATTTAACTTATAAAACTCTCGACAATTTGAACTCTTACTATCATGTATATTCCAGTAGCAAGCAGGTTAGAGCTTGCATGTTTTGTGTCTCCCCGTAACGGTGCCCCTTTGATGACTATCTGTCTGCTTTCCCTTTGTGTTTCTTGGTTCCTCAGGCAAAAAGACACTTTTATTGCTTTCCTTCTTCAAGTGGACAGTTCTGGCTGCACCTGTTGTCAGCCATCTATATCTTTCATTTAACACATGGCCTTGCTATTCATGTTTTCAGAAAAGATGGTCTGACATTGTGATGTGCAGGATTGTGCTTTTTGTGTTGAACTGACAACTATTTATGGCTCATCTGTGTGACTGAAAGCATGTGGCACCAAATGGGGCATTGGACCCTGCCTTGAAGAACCAATGGTGTACATATGGCCAATCATTGTTTTATTACATAGATTAAAATTTAAATGTGTTAGAAAAAAATTCAGGAGTTTTTTCTTATCCTCTTGATAATTCGAAGTTTTTCATTGGTTCCTTCAACTTCGAATTATCAACAGTCGACTGTATATAAAATTTTTAAATATTCTGAAGATCACACAGAATGAGTATACTTACAAATGACTTCACAAATATACACTACTTATATAAATTAATTTTTATTAAAATATTATAATACAAATAAAAAGATGCTTTTAATATTAAGTATGAAAATAGTGCTGTTATTATTTAAAAAAATAAGATTCTTTGTTAATTCTCAAAATATTTTAAATATTAGCTACCAAAAAGTTCATTCCATATGTTTTTCACTATAGTCTTCCGCTTTTTCAGATTTGATCTAACCCAGTTTCTATCCACAAGCTGCACAAAAGGTTCACCAACTTGTTCCATTTCACTTGATATTGATTTTTTATTCAAATTTGATTTACTTTGATCTCTCACTGGTTGATTTCCAATTCCTTTTAAACTCTTTCTAAAAACATTTAAATGATACTGCAGGAATTCCATTAAGTAAAGCTTTGATGGTAGTAATCCATGAAATGTTATTGCTCTGTCACTGCAACAATTCATTCCCTAAAATAGAATTTATTATGTTCCATGAAAAATTGCAACAAATAATAATGAAAATGCATATAATTGTTGTCAAACCAATTTCTGCTATCCACACTTTTTGGAGATTTCAACATTCTGACTTGTTTACTAACCTAATTTTTGTATTAAAAGACTGCCATGTGACTCTAAGCATATGCTGAACTGTAGCTTCTTAAAAAAATCTCAGTTATACTTTTTGCACATAGTAGATATTGGTTTGTGACAACTACGATATCTATTTTTAACAAAACAGAAATGTATTACATTTTAATATTACAAACTTTGCTGAAATATGATTAATAAGTTATCAAAAATTGAAAAAAATATTTGCATTTTGATTTTGTGTGCATACTGAATGTTTTTCAAAATACTAGAAGACATATAAGAAAAATTAATAAATATTTAAATATGAATTTATGAGTCCCTCTTATCCAGTTTTCATTGCTTTTGTATTAAGTAAAGTTGTCAACTGCATCAACACCATCTTCAATAGGGTCATCTTTCTAATATAGAGTTTGAATTTTTTGATGACAATATCTGAGCCAATATTTCATTCACAATACTATTACAAATTTTGTATGTTGAATGTTTAAAATAGTGTAAATAATTTATATCTGCATGTGTATTATGCTAATATTACTTTCTGTTGTATTTATTTTATGCTAAAATTGTAATATTCACAAGCAATGCCATTCCTTACATCATAAAGGTGATTCAATGGAAACTTGACGATAAAGCCAAGTCGGTATTTTTGGAGACCATGTTGGCAAATTTGTGACCAAATGGATTCTTCTGAAAATTGCTGGAGAAATCTGCAAAATATCACAATCTATGACGTTTGAGAATAATCTGTGCTGACTATAAATAAGGAGTTGCTCGCCAAAACAAGTTAGTCTTGTTCTTGAATAGGATGAGCAAGTGCTTGCAAATATATTATATATTTGTATTTCTAGACACTGATGGTTGTGTCTCAGGAATGTAACAAGTGTGAAGACCTGGGATTTATTTTGCGAACTTTACTGCTGTATCCTAGTATTGTTTTTGGACAATAAATTTCCATTGCTCCTTGCTCTTTGTGACTGATTGCATAAAATCCTCGAACCCTGATCTACGTAACAATACATATCATAGCAAGCATTGAAGGTAATTTACAGCAGTTCCTATTGTTTTACATGAAACTCTTTTGTGGAAAAAGAACATAAGTTTATATGATTTAATTCAACAAAAGAAAGGGTGTTTGGGATCGTAATCAAGCTACAAATGATTCTGTAGATTTTATAGCAAACTTCTATTATGATTAACAACAAATAAATTTTTCAAAAGAACTAATCTGATACATAATTAGCATATTTCAAAGCAATATAGATTTATAAACAACTTATGATTTGTTCATTTTAAAAAAAATCATGACACTTAATACAAATCAAATCTTAATTTTAAAAAGAATATTTAACATCTTAATCTAATGCTTCCTTAACGCAAGAATGATGATATTTTTAATTTTGTGTATTACTACTGAATGTATTATCTCATCTTTTAACAATAAATTGAAGAGTAAAATATTTGGCTTAAATAATATTTATAAAATGAAACATTTGATTGGTAAAAATAGAATTTTTTTGAAATATTAAATTTTAATTAGTAGCTTTAAAATAATAACTACATTACTGCCTGTAAACTTTCTTTGAATTGTACAAATATACAAGTTTAATGTAAATAAAATTCTCTTTAATATTGAAGACCTTTTATAATTTAAACACAGAATCGATTGTTTTAATTGAGGTTTATTATTATTTCTTTTTATTTTTTACTATGTCATTTTATTATTTTCTTTGAAGGGAACTAAATTTTCAAAATTGTCAAATTAACCAATGCAGTTACTTAAATGCATATCTGCCCATTTAACTATCATTCTATCTTCATTTTATTTGTAGGATTATAGCCATTTTTTCTACTAGAAAATTAGGTACTCTTTCATGTAATCGAATTCCTGGATTGAACTTTATTTTTTGTAGAATTTTTATATAAGTATTTTGGATATTTTTAGAAGAAATTTTATATTGAAGATGCCTTTTTAAGTTATTTGTCAGAAGTATTTTTTGTAGGACTTATTCTCATTTTTTTAAAGCTAAATTGTTTCAGACTTACTCTTAATATAGAATTTAAAAATGGGTTAGAAAATTTAGTTTTGAAAAGATATCTCACTATGCAATATATATATATATATAACTAAAACATTTTTAATTATGTAGAAGGACTGAGCAAATATCAATTTCTACATAAGCAGCATAATTTATTAAAAATATTTTTTAATGTTACAATATGAATATATTTTCTCTCATAAATAATCAGAAATGAAGAGCTTACAGGAAAAAATTTTTTATAGCTATATTAAAACAAATTCATTGATATAATAACTTCTACTGAGAATTCATAAGAGATAAATATTATATAGAAACAAAACAATAAAAATTATTTGTATATTTTTAACTCTTATATTTTATAATTGCTAAGAATATAATATACCAAATATTATTCTGGTTACTTATTTTCATTTAATACAACAAAAGTACCTCACGATTTTCAGCAAAAATCAGATGACAAGGACAATACCTAGCTGGACCTTTTCTCCATAGTTATATATATCTTCTCTATATATGTAAAGTGACCCAAAAAACTAAGACCCTTGGAAAGCCATGGGAAACTGTGGGTCCTATCCTGAGGCACCTGGAGAGAGCTGAGGTTGTTGCCTGCTTTCGCCTAACTATTGAACATGACTTTTTGGGAGTATACTTCCACTGGCTGCTGATGAGGCCTGCCCGCTCTGCGGCCATGTCAGGATGAATGGCAACTACCTTCTCCAATGCACTGGACTCGATGAATACCCAACTGATGATGTCAGTCTGTACTGGGAGACTCAACGTCAAATGGTCAAGAAACCAGGCACTGGCGTTGGATAAATAAAAAAATCTATACATACAAATAAAACCCCAGTCTGACTCAATAGATTCATCTTGCATTAAAGTTTTACTTGGGATTATGAGGGTTGAACCCATTTCCTCTTAGCTGCAAATCCACACAACCTTATTAACCACCAGACTGAATGATGAATCTTTGCAAACATATAACTTATGAATTAAAAAAGGAAAAAAAGTTTTATTATAAGAATTTTTAACAATTAATTTGGTTTGGGTTGTATAAAATCCCATTAAAGAATCTTACTAAATCAGAACAAGATTGTCACACAAATAAAGTATTCTGACAAAAATGTATTCCATGGCTGAAATTATATCATTATGGTCAATAGGATTTTACAGATGTAATTGTACCTTAATTTGTTACAGTATATTAAAATGAGTTTAATTCTGTTAATTTTGAATAAAATTCTTGTAAATTGCTTGGAAGTATTTTTTTTAGCAATGATTGATTGTTAATTTGTAAGACCTTGCTAAAGTAACCATTATTAAACTGTTTAATTTTTTTTTCTAATGGGGCTGCACATTGGTATTTTACCTTTGGACACCTAGTACATTCCCCAGGAGCTGGTATCACTCTTTAGCGCAGCACCGTATAGGCGATACCAATAACCACAAGTAAATTTGATGCCCAGTTTACTTCACAGAGGGAGGCACCTGAGCTCTTGATGATGCGAACCTGTACCAGGATTTTAATTTTGCCGAGAGCACCCAAGCCAAACAGACATTCTAGGGATCTTTTACATCCCATATAACTGTTTAAAATAAATGAGTTAGACAATTTAATCATACAACAATTGTTTGCCTAAAACTATATGTCTTTCAATGCATTGGCAAAAGGTTAATTCTGATTAGAATTGTAACATCCACTTTTAGAAAAAGATCAAAAATGAGTTTTATATTTTCTATAATTAATGTGTTGATTTTTTTGGTATAGCTTAAAAAGCATATATTTATGATAAATGAAATGAAATAATCAAACAAAATGTTTTACTACTCCTAATCACTTATGAATAAAAATTATGAACAGTTTATGTATACTCAACTTCTTATTTATTGCTATTAGTAATTCTGAATGGGTATCTGCATATTATTTGGTTATTCATGAACATCAGTGAAATATTGGTGCTTGTCAAACACAAGAGTTCGTTAATTTATAGGATAACACTTCCTCCCAGCATTCAAAAGCAACAACTAATGCATTATCTAGCTTGTTAAACTCTACCATTTACTGTCAAGCTTTTTTTTAGCAAAAATTGAGTAAGTCATTGAATATTAATGTCACATTATTCAGCTACTTGGCGATAGACCACACAATTTTGAACAATGGTCAAGTAACAAGAGCAGCACCTGAGCTGCCCCCCCCTTCCCAACTTTCACACCACACCAATGGGAGGACGTTTGCGCACTTCGACAGATTTAACATGCATTGCCCCTCTACACAGAGGATCTTCAGCGTTACAAGGCTCGAACGCATGACACGCTGGCCACAAGTCCATTACCTTGACCACTAGGCTATTGCAGCCACACAAAAATGATTGACAAGTTAACACACAAGGATCTTTAAATGATTATGATTCCTATCTATGAATATATATTTTCTAAATTATACTCCATTTAAAAAATGAATTTAAACTAGCTGAATTTTCAATAAAATACAATTAAAGAAAGAAAACAATTTGGAAATAGAACTTAAAAAATCAGTTTTTTAATACAAATATTTTTTTATTAGATATTTACAGAGAAAGTTTTGCTTCTCAATTTGTAGTGATTTAAATGTAAGAAAATAGGTACCTGCATATTATCCCATTGACTAAGAGCAGTGACAAAAAAATAATTGGAACCTGCCAACCATTTTGTCCCCCAACAATTCATAATATTCAAAAGTAACAACATGTATTATTTGCTAATTCACAGATAGGAATTCATGTTTGCTGAAAACAGTTTTGATAGAATAATACGCATGAGACATCATAATCTTTTTTAAAAATTATAATGAAAAAATAAAAGCATCTACTGTAATGGTATAATTCAAATTTATAATTTTTTAAAAATTGATTAGCAAAAATCCCTTTAAATGTCTTGCCAAAGAACACTATAATTTTTCTAAGCTATAGGGAAACTATTGCACATTAAAAAAAGGGAGTTTATTACACATTTTATTTCAGGATAGCTGTAAAGATGCAACGAAAAAAAAATCCTCAAATGCCAATAAAAATTTATCAATTGTGGTAAACCTACCACACAAAATTCTTGAGTGCTAATGCGGCATGGGCAGAAAGAAAACTTTAAAAAAAAATCTTATTTTATATTTGGTGTAATTTGATTTATAAAAAAAAATTTAACCGCTGCCATTGGCTTCCCAAAATGGAAAAGTATCCATTTTACTTTACAGCAGTGTTTATTATTCTAATGAAACAAGCAATAGATATTTTTAACAAATTAAAAAGTGATACCTCTTCACTCAAAAAGGCACTTGCTCTCCAGTATGAGCTGAACACTGATATGGATCCAGGTATTAACATAGTTTCAACAGAAAATGGATTGAAACGTCCTCTTAAGTAGCTATCCCTAGTATCAACAGGATGAACACTGAAGGCATGCAAGATTTTTCCAATGGATTGGTCAAAATACCATGATGGTGGTCTTTTATATCTACAATCATCTGCTGTAGAATATACAGAATAAAGTAGCGATAGGCTCCCTTTGCTAAGAACAATACCCGCAGAACCAACATTGTATAAGCTTGAAAAATCTTTAACAGGATGTCCCAAATAATATGGAAAACTACTGTTAACTGAAGCAACATAATAACGTAAGTTTTCAATCATAGCATAAGTAAAATCATCTGCTATTATGACCCAATCAAATTGTCCTTCGTATTTATGATATACATGTGTAAATGCATAACAAAACCCTTCAAAAGAAGTAACAGGGGGAACTTTCATAACAGGAATTTTTTCATCCACAAATCGTCCGAAAAAAGTAACTATATTACAATGCTTTGCCCAAGTTTGCTTAACAGCTTCAGCTCCATTGTGTGAATTCACAAATATCAGGCACAAAACTCGAGTATTTTTATATAAAAATGAACTTTCTAACTCTGGTTTGTCGATGTCGTCACCATACCGAAGAATTTCTTCAGGTATGAAATCACTTGTGAGATTCTGTTTTCGTAGCCATTCGTTATAGTTGGGATTTCTCAGGGCTGAAGTATAATGATTACGAATTGAAGAAATCTGCACAGTTTGTTCATACTTCCTCCAAACTAAAGCGAATAGAATTCCAGAAAAACAGGCACAAGAAAACAAAAACAATCTATTTTGGAATGCTGCACGCATATTTTCTAATTTATTTTTGAAAAATCATTCAACTACATCGTAAAACAGCGATGTAAGATATTTTTGAGAAAAAATGACATCTGCGAGTATAATTTTTTTCTTCCATCTCAGAAAATATATGTAGTTTTTCACCGGACACAGTAAAAAGAATCCGAACTTTAATCTTTTAAAATAAACTCTTTTTTTGCGAATAAGTATTTGTGTTTTGATTAATCACTCAACATGTATCACGTTGACAGCCCTTTAAAAAAACATTCGCGTCTTGTTGCTAAGAGGCAAATTATAATAAAAGTTATTAATAGCACAGCTTGACAAACGATTCTGATTAATAATAAATGCACAACTAAATCATAAATTATATTCCTTTAAATATTTTATTACTGGAAAATTTCTAAAAATTACTCAATATTCTTTTAATGATTTGATTTCATCTACTGTTTCAAGATGATTGCTGATTTACTGTAAAGTAGAAGGAATTGCCATATCGATGAAGTATATCGATAAAATTCTGTTTGTTTGGTCTGAGAACTGAAACATGTGATTATTTGAAGTGGCAGATATTTCAATTTAGTTATCTTGGTTTCATATCATTGTAAAACACACGCGTTGTGTTTTATTTTTCTCAGGTTACTGTTCTGTAAATTTATATGATATGTTTATTAAAGGGTTTATTTTTTCACTGTTTTTTGTTGAAGTTTTTGTTTCCGCAACAAATGTTTGTTCAATTCAAACACCTTGCAGATGTGATATAGGCGGCGGAGAAGCCCTGGACTTGTCGTCGGTTGGATTAACAGGAAAACCCCTGTATTATATTTTTATTACTTCTCTTATAGTTTGATATTTTTTATTAATCCAAATGCTTCTTTTCAAAAAAATATTTTTTTTATTTGTTCGTTAAGTTTTGAATTTGGGGGGGGGGGGGGTAACAAATTAGAATTGAAATTTAATTTTTTTTTCAACGAAAGATGTAATGTGAATGAATAATGTTCGATATTTTGGCAAATTTTTTTTTATGGTTATTTTTCTTATACATGAATACATTTTTTTCAAAACTTTTTGATATGTTATTGTGTGATTTTATTGAAATGAAACTTGTGATAATCTGTCTTTAGATTTAATGAGATTTTTGCTGGAAATGAAATTGTTAATGGATTATATTCTTACAATCCATGTTATGCCTTTGATTCAACTGATAAAGGTACAACTGTAAAACAAGGAAATGTTCCTTGCAAGAATGCAGCGGTAAGTATCATTATTAATATATATTTCAAAATTATTTTGAATATTGATACCTTTAAGGACAGACATGTTATGTCTAACAAATATGGTTGAAATAAAGTAAAAAGTTTGTTTGCTGCATTGCTACCAGTACATTAACCTTTTTTTTTTTTGAATAATGAAATCTACTTTTTATAAAATTTTTATTACTGAATCTTTCTGCAAGAAAAAAAAAATTAATACTGTCAATACAATTTGTTTGGATTAGAATTGTGGATATAGATCTATAGTACTTCAAGGTACCAGAAAGTCATGGAGTGTATTTTTGTAATGAGCTTTTCAAAATTAGTAGTTTTTCTAGTGAGTTTTAAAAAATTACAAAATATTTACTTTTATTTTGTGTAATAAACTTAATTTGTATAAACAATTTCAGCCTTTATTGATTTTGTAATAATCTTTCAAGTGTTTCAATTTGTGTTTTAGCCAGTTTTAAACCAATTAAATATTTACTGTTATTGAACTTGACATTTGTATGTATGCATTCAGTAGTGAAATTTAGATACATCAGAGCAGAACGGAGATCTATTCTTTTTGCCAAGCTGAATGAATTGGTTATTAATACCAGTAGATTTTAGAACAAATATTCTAAAAATTTCTTGAACTATATACTTCCTTTAAGCACAAAAGTATTGTCACAGCAATTGTAGTAATTTATTAAAAGGTTTTATTTAGATATGAAAAGGCTAAAAAAACTCTTAACTATAATTTATAATATAATTAAGTCTAATCAAATTATTTTTAATGCAAGGAGATTCTAATCTTGTAGATAGATACAAGACAGTTTTCTTACCTGCAGAATATAAATCGTTTAGCTTTTGAAAAAAGCTCTGACAAGCAAACTAAAATTGAGAATTATGATACCAATTTAGAGGCTCCTTGGAAAATATATGAAATAAGATTTATTTTTGTTAAATGTTTATATCATTTGATGAATATTTCAAATTTCTTTCTTGTAATACAATCTAGTTTTGTTAATAAATTTTATTGTTCTAAATATACCTGTATAAAATAATAAATTACATATAATTCCAGCATTCCCCCCCCCTTCTCTTTAACATTTATAATGTTCACTGGGATAACAAACTGGTTATTAAATTTTTATATTTTTAACACTGCTTATATTTATATTTATTTAATTCAATTATTTAGTTAAAGGCTAAGTTTTATTAGTTAATTTATCTTCATATGTTGATTTATTTTATCTGTATTTAAAAGTAATTTTTAAGATTTTTATTTCTAAGTTGTAGTTTTAAATTTTATTTGGAATTGTAAATTTACATATTAAAAAAAACCAGCCTGTAAAATTTAGGTTTTTCATGCAAGAAATATTTTCTTTTATTTTACACAATAAAAAATGTCGTTTTTTATTTCATCTTAGGCATGTGTTAAAACTTCTGGTGGGAAACATGGTGAACTCCCGGAAGAGCATGCAATAGGAATTCAAAGTACTGCCAAATTCCAGGCTTTTAGTGCAGATGGTAAAGATTATTTTAGCATCATATACACTGTTCCAGGAGCTCAGCAGTAAGTAATTATTGAAATTGGCAATATTGTATTACAAACTATTTGAAAAATGTGTTTATTGATTTGTAATATGAAGTTGAAGATTTGAATAGGTTTTTGAGAGTGTATTAATTATGTGCTAAAGAATATTCTTTACATAAATCTAATAAAATTTGTATGCATACAGGGTGTCCCAAAAGTAGCACCCGAACTGTTCACTTGATTCCTTGTTGCGAGTACATCAGATGTGCCCAAAGAACTGTATCTGTATGTGATTGAGGATGGTTGTATTATGTACGGACAAAGGGTCTGTATTCCATGGAAATTTCAGAAGAATGTTCTGGAAGAATTACATGCTGGACACTTAGGAATAGTAAAAATGAAGGCTATAGCTAGATCGTTTGTCTATTGGAAAAATATAGATAAAGATATTGAAGAAGCCGCAAAAAACTGTGTCGATTGTGCTAGATGTAAGGCTGATCCCACGAAAGCTAAAGTTCATTACTGAGAGTATCCCAGTATGCCCTGGGAACGTATTCATGTAGATTTTGCTGGACCAATTTTTGAACACATGTTTTTTCTGATCATTGACGCTCATTCCAAATGGTTAGAAGTGTATCCTATGAAGACAACCACAACCAAGAAAACCATCGAATGTCTTCAAGATAGTTTTGCAAGATTCGGATTACCTAGGGTACTTGTCAGCGATAATGGATCTCAGTTTACATCCTATGAATTTCAGCGATTTATGCAAAGAAATGGAGTTAAGCACAAGACTAGTGCACCTTTCAAATCTTCTAGTAATGGACAAGCAGAACGCTATGTTGCTACTTTAAAGCAGTCATTAAGAGCTATGCATAAATATATATATATATATATATACGAAGGTACTATACAACAGAAATTAAGTACATTTTTAATGCAATACCGAAAAGCTCCTAATGCAACTACAACACATAGTCCAGCCATGTTATTCCTAAAAAGAGACATTAGAACTAGGATAGATTTACTTTTACCTGAATTAAAAACAAAAATTCAGGATAAATTACGAAGAGATAATTTCAAGATAGGAAATTTGATGTTGGAGATCGAGTGGCTGTGAGAGTTTACAGAGCAGCTAATACTAGATGGAAGTTTGGTACTATTGTAAACCAGGATGGCGTGCTCCACTACATCGATGATGTTCAAGGAACCTTGGTGAGACGACATGTTTATCAGATCCGTCCAGTGGGTGATCAAATGCAAGAAAACATCATCCCAATTATTCTCCAGAGATTTCCATCAGCAGAGGTTCGAGAAAACAACTCTGATATTCAGCATGCAGAAACGGCGGAAGATATTTCTAAGGATCCGAACAAGGAATTGGGTTCATCTTCCGTACAAGGAGTGCCATCAACTGATGTTGTGGTTCCAGATCTATCACAGTCTTCAGCTACAGAGACTGACTCTGAGACGAAGAGTCCACCAGTTCCAGACAGGCCACTTCCTAGGCATTCCGGGAGAATCAGGCGACCTCTGGAGAGACTTGTTCTTTAAGGAGGGAGGAGATATGGAATATTTGACTGCAACCAGTTAAAGAATGTTAACGGTGACTGTGGAAGATTGGATATAAATACCACAGAACTATGGAAATGATTCTGTAAATATACTGTAAATATTAATGGTTATACTATCCAGCAAGATAGTCATTAAACTAAGTTAAGAAGTAAATGTGTATCTAACGCTTTTAAGAGTGTACCCAGCTCTATATCTTTACCCATCTCCTGTCGTAACTCCTTAGAAGTAACAGGTAATGCTTCAATCTGTGACATCTGAAATATTGTGATGTCATCTTTAACCTCAAGCTCTTCTGATGTTTTAGGTAACCGAGAAAGAAAGTCTGCATTTCACGTGTTCAATCGTTTTACGGAATATTATATGAAACTCAAATGACTGCAAAATTAGTGCATAATGTAAAAGTCTGGTAGCTGCCAACACTGGTAAACCTCTTTTTGAACCAAAAATAGCTACCAAAGGTTTGTGATCCATTATGAAAGTGAATCTTCTACCTTTCAAATATAGATAAAACTTTTTTACTGCCCAAACTATTGAAAGAGCTTCTTTATCAATTTGGGAGTATTTTTTCTCGGACCCAGATAAAGTTCTCGATGCGAACGCGATCGGGCGTTCAGAGCCATCTGGATATACGTGTGACAGAACACAACCAATACCAACTGGAGATGCATCACTAGCTAAAGTTAAGGGTAGGCTAGGATCATAATGTACCAAAGCTTTAGGTGAACAAATTTCCTTCTTTATTTGCTCAAAGGCAACCTGGCAATCCTTCGACCATAAAAATCTAACATTATTCTTTGTCAAATTATTAAGAGGATGAGCAATAGTAGCTAAATTTTCACAAAATTTCCCGTAAAAATTAACTAACCCTAAGAAACTTTTTACTTCATGAACATTCTTGGGTACAGGAGCATTAACAACGGCTGAGATTTTTTCGTTAGTTTTATGTAACCCTTTTGAATCGATTCTATGTCCAAGAAAATTTATTTCATTTTGGAAAAAATTACTTTTATTTAAATTAAGCTTTAGCCCATGTTCTCTACATTTCTTAAAAAATTCCTCTAAAGCTGTAAAATGTGAACTTTCATCGCTCCCTGTAATTCTAGCATCATCCATAAAAATTTTAACTCCATCCATACCCTAAAATAGTCCATCAACATAGCGCTGCCATATTGCAGGTGCCCCATTCAATCCATACACAAGTCTTTTACAAACATATAGTCCCTTATGAGTATTTATAGTCATTAATTTCTGACTTTCGGGATGGACTTTCATTTGCAAATATGCATGCTTAAAATCTAGTTTTGTAAATTGTTTTCCCATATTTAAACTAGCAAAAATTTCTTCCAATCTTGGTAAAGGATGCTGAGGGACAATTAAATTTGGATTCAAGGTTACTGAATAATCAGCACATAATCTTATACTACCATCGGTTTTAACAACAGGAACTATTGGGGTTGCCCATTCAGAGCTTTCGACTTTTTCTATGATACCCTCTTTTTCAAGTCGGTCAATTTCATTTTCAACTCTTCCTTTTAGAGCATAGGGTACTGTTCGAACCCTACAAAATATAGGTTTTACTCCAGGTCTGAGTTTTAATTTAGCCTCATAATTGCTTATTTCTCCTAATTTATCGTCGAAAATATCCTTATATTCTCTTAGAAGGTTATTTAAATTTTGTTCGGTTTTTGCTCTAATAGCTTTAATAGCCAGCCAATCTAAATGAATTTTATAGAGCCATTCCCGACCCAGAATAGTATCTAAGTTTTCTTTCACAATGTATAAGTTCAAGTTTACTTTTTGATTTTTATATTGCACCCCTACAGTAACATATCCTAATGGTATTAATGAATCCCTTTTATAGGTTTTAAAAACTATATTTGTAGGTTTAATTTGTTTATTTGAAATTTTCCTGAAATTTCTAATACTCATTAGACTAACCGCTCCCCCCGTATCCAATTCCATAGAACAACTTTTGTTTTCAATCTTTAAATTTATCATAATTGGAGGTTGTTTCGGTTCTTCCTCGTGTAATACACAATCCTGAGTTTTTAATTCGTATAGTGGAATTCTATTTTTATCCTCAACTTCATCTAATAAGATTACTTTTTTTTGTTTAACCGGTTTCGCATTTGCCTTTTTAGATGCGAAGCATGCCTTCTTAATGTGTCCAATTTTCCCACAGAAATTACATTTACTTGAAATAAACCCACAATTCTCTTTTTCATGGTTGGTACCTGTGCATCGTGAACAATATAATGTTTTCTTTTGGTTTTTTGTAAAATTGGATTTTTTGTCCATGTGTTTTTTAAAAGTTTGCATTGAATTTATCCCTCGGCCCATAATATCATTTGCCCCTTTAAAAGCTTTTTCCATAGCTAGTGCTATATTTAGCGTTTTCTCGAGATTAATATTATCTTCCTCAAATAATCGATCAAAAATAATTTTATCCCGCAACCCGCTTACAAACACGTCGCGTAACATAATATTCAACATACCTTTATCATAATCACAATTCATTGCTAGGGCTCTAAGCTCGGCAATGTATGTACTAATACCTTCCCCTCCATTCTGTTTGCGGTTTAAAAATTTGTGACGAGAAGGTATAATCAAAGGTTTGGGGGTCAAATGTTTTTTAAGTGCATCTTTTAACTTATCTAACGTTTGGTCGGAAGGAATGTCAGGTGGGGGGGGGGCATCAAATTTTTCAGTAACTGGTACAATTTTGCACTAAGAGACGAAACAAAAACCTTAGCTCGATTGGCTATTGGTACATTCTGTACATCTAAGTAAGTTTCGAATCTTTCAATGAAACTATCGAAATTTTCATTTTCTTCAAATTTTTCAAATTGTACAGTTACTTTATGACTAGAAGAATGATCTCTAATTTGCAGTGCTCGAATCAGTTCTTGATTCTGCCTGAGCAATTCTGCAATTTGCTGTTCCATGGTTCCTCCCGATTAAAGAGAAAAGAAATTTTTTTTTTACCTTGAGCCGTCTTCAGGCAATGCCTTATCCAAAAGAAAATGAATTTTTCTTCTTACTTCATCTCTAGGTGAGAACTTACGAATTCCAAGTTTTGCTTCTCACAAGAGAATTCTTCTTCACAAAAAAAAAAAGATTCTTCAAACCACGCGGAATTAAACAAAAATCCCATCCTCGTCGCCAGCTGTCGTGTTTATGTGGGTTCAACATAATTAGATACACATTTACTTCTTAACTTAGTTTAATGACTATCTTGCTGGATAGTACAACCATTAATATTTACAGAATCATTTCCCATAGTTCCGCAGTATTTATATCCAATCCTCCACAGTCACCGTTAACATTCTTTAACTGGTTGCAGTCAAATATTCCATAGTATGATCCATAATTTAAGAGAAAAATACTGTAAATGATAATGTAGGATGGTTCGTGATGGGGCTTCAGTGCATTTCTGTGCTAGTATGCATGATTGGCTGCATATGGCATACTTCGGCCGCTGGATTGAACAAGTTGGTTCTGTTCTATGGGGGGCCCTCATGATCACCAGATTTCACACTATTGGATTTTTGACCTTTGGGGTATTCTCAAAGAATTGGTGTTTCGAGATGTAGTGTCTACACAAATGGACTTGTGTAGACACTGCATAATGGAATGTATACAGGTACAGTTCTTTGGGCTTTTTTTTATGTACCCCCCCATGAGGAATCTAGCTGTTCAGAGTTGACTGCTATTTTTGGGACACCCTGTATATGATTTGTATATATGTAAAATTTCAATAATTACCTATTGTATTCTAAAATTTCTTTTTGAAGTTAAGCTATTTTCAATTGATTTTCTATAGGTGCAATAGATAACTATAGAAAACATGTAATGTGTGTAACTTGTTCTTTTCATAACTATCTAAAATTGATGAAGATGTTTTGTTGAATTAGAGTTTTTTCCTTTGTTTGCAATATTGTTCAGATTTATTTAATTAGCAATTATGAATAAAGTAAGCTTCAACAAGCTTGTTAAAAAAATTTTTATTTACTAAGTCTCTTTTGGTTAATTTTTGCTTTAAATTCCTGTGGAATTTATAAAAATTTTAGTACTTAAACTGCAAATATAATGTTGATTGTGCTGTAAAATTTCCAATCCTCAAATGAGAATTTTATTTTTCAGGAATCTAACAGTTATTTTAAATTGTTCTGAGAGTGATGATTACTACTTAACTATTGATTCAATAGAAACATCTGAAAACTCTTCTGTTGTAAGTTATATTTTTATGATTTCTATATTTTATGATTTGTTTTTATTTTGCTTTGTAAGTGAATCAAAGCAGTTGATGCAAGAATAAAAAAATAGGATTTTAATTGTTTCATTATGTGAGATTTTAAACATATATTGTATGATTATACTTGTAAATTCCTTTTTACCTATTTTACATAGGGTGTTCAAAATTTAAAACTTTCTACGTACCTTTGTAAGCAAAGTTAAGAGTTTATAAAATTTGATTTTGAAATCTATTTTTTATTTGTTAGATGCACATGATTGTTAAATATTGAATTTAGATCATAAAATTTGTAAAATATTTTGATAATTGATTATATAAAAGAGAAAAGATGAGAAC
The DNA here is from genome assembly GCA_019973975.1 of Trichonephila clavata. NCBI lineage: Eukaryota > Metazoa > Arthropoda > Arachnida > Araneae > Nephilidae > Trichonephila > Trichonephila clavata. Next base: position 135,239 of record BMAO01032936.1, read on the forward strand.
ATTCATATATATATTAAATTTTAATAAACTTTAATTCCAGGTAATGACTTTAAATACAAAATGTGCTTGTCGACCATATAAATGTTTGGCTCTAACACCTGAGGAGCCTTCTCATGGTTTATCAACTGGAAGTAAACTACTCATTGCGTAAGGTTTTTTTGATAAGCATAACCCTTTCAATGTGTTCTCGGGATAATTTTTTAGCTTGTCTAAGTTCATTTATGAAATTAATTGTGCCTGGATATTGAAACTATTTCTTTGCATTATTTAAAATCACAAATGTTTGTTATTATTGAATTATTAAAAATTCAATAATATCCAATTATTTGAAACATTTATTTGTATTAGCTTAAAACATTTTATTTCAATAATTTTTACTAACATTAAATTAATTGAATTGGTATGAAAAGTTCAAATATTTTTATTTTGAAATATTTACTTTTTAGATACCCAAAAGTGTATAGTTTTCTTAATATGCTAATCTATGTATTTTGTATTTTCCTCTTGAGAAATGCACAATTTACTGTGTATATATAAAATATTTGTATTCAATTTGTAAATTTTTATTATATTAAAATCCTTTTGATTCTGAGATAAATGATTATTCATCAAAAATGCATTGTTGCTGTTGTGTAATATGTTAGTGTATCTTTTAAAAAATGTTAACTTTAGTTGCTTGTTATAATGCTAACTTAATCTTTAACATTTGTTTTAGATTTTTCACAATTGCAGGAGCATATTTCTTAGTAGGTATCATTTGGAATTTCTGCAATGGTGCTCATGGAGTAGAACTTGTTCCAAATTTGGATTTTTGGAATGAATTACCTAAATTAATTATTGTAAGTATTGAATTTGATATTTTTTTACTGTGTTGGAAAATAAGCCAAAATTCTTGTTTCTGTTAAACTTATATTTTTAATTTATATATTTAAAATAAATCTGTATCGTAATTTTGAAGTGCATATAATTTAAAAATTTTCTATTGTGTGATTACATAAGGTAGAAGTGGGTGAAAAGTTGTTTATAAATCATATCACAGCAAAATGTTATAAATCATTCATGTGAAAGAAATTAATATATAAAGAGTAATAAAAATTTTAATTACTAAAAGAATCATATATAGAACTTTTAATACTGAAATTTTCATTAACACTTTTTTTTTACCAGAGTTAAAATTATATTACTTTAAAATCACTTGACTGCCATTGATGCCTTGCATCTTAATATCACTTTGAATTCGCAGAGAATTATTTTTCATTTGGTGCATTGTTTCTCGAATAAGGGGACAAATAGAAATTGAAATAACTGTAGTAATAAGAGATTTCTGTATTTAAGTAATTTGACAGTGTTTTATGTGCAGACAAATTAGCTGTACATTTTTTTAAATTAAATTCTTTTACAAATGTATCGTGATATGAAATACTAAACTATCTGAATCCATCTATCAGCATCAGAAAACACTATATATATATATATATTTCAGTTTAAAATTTTAATTTTAAAAAAAATTATAAGAATTCAAAATTTTATGAATTGAAAAAAACTTTTTAAGCTTAAATTTGAAATTAAGACATATTTCATGATGATAAATGGTTATCGATTATCCATTATAGTAAATTAATATTTTTAGCAGTTAATGCATAGTTTTTAATAACAGTATATAATTTAATTCCCTTTTGATCTGCTATCAGAGAAATCTATATCGTCCAACTATGAGAATCCCAAAAGAATGTTGTGAGAAACGTAATTTGGCATTCTGGATTGCTTAAAATAAAATATTTTTAAATGAGTGAAAATAGTTATTTTTGTTTACTTTTAAGATTGATAAATATTAAGGTCTGATAGAAAAAAATAGAAATTGTTTTTTTTTTAAAGATTTTTTACAAAAGAGAATTAAAATCTCCAATAATGTTCTAAAAATAAATCCAGAAGAATTTGAGTTTTTTGTTTTGTTTTAAAGTAAAATATATAATCTCATTTCAGGAAGGTGTCATTTTTACATGTTCTTGTTTTGGAAGAAAAAGTTCATATGGCGAAGTGTAGTTGGCTTATTTAAAATGCTTCATGACATTCCATCCGCGATGATGTAAATCAAGTTATTTTCTGTGATATAGATTATTTTTGTACAACCTTGATTTTATAATAAAATTTTTCTAGCTGCCACAGTAGTATTCTAATCAAAAATGCAAAACCAAGAATTCATGAACTTGAATGAGAGAAATTAACCTAATGTTTTTATCTTCAACACTAACTGCGTGCAATCAGTTAATTCTGTTATAATCATTTGTCATAAAAAATGCGATATTTTAACATTTTATTTTTGTTTTTCTGTTCATTTCATGCATTGTTATATATAGGATATAAATAATGGCTATGCCTACTTTACTAGCATGCCATAACATTTTGCATATGTTAATATATTGTATTAAATATTGAGTAATTAATGAAAATTGTTGAATAAGTTTGGCTCGACATGTTTCTATATTTAAAAATAAATGTTAGAAATTATTTAAAAAAATGGTTGTTTAACAGTTAATTGTTTAAATTTTTATGTGCAAAGAATTCTAAAATTACATGATAAACTTAAGAGCAAAGTTTAAATTCATTTCAACATTGACAAATAAAAACTCGCATACCTTAGATTAATTTGTAGTGTAATTTTTATTTTCATTGCTTACTTTGATGCATCTTGTTTAGATTATTTCAAAACATTAAATGAATCATTTGGAAGAAAAATTCAGGTCAAATGAGCAAATAAGAAATCCCTTACATATAATTTTCATTATTAATTTACTTAATGCATAAATTACAGATCAGTCCATATTATATTTAACTTTTCTCATTTTTGGTATGCATGGAATAATGTATCGATTCAAAATGTTGCTGCATTGTATTTAGTCATTTTACTTGTTATTTTTCTTTCTACTATTAAATTAACTTGTTTATCGAGGAAACAGAACCAAGATTTTTCTTATCGAGATCAATCTATAAGGAGAAGGGATTCGTATTCTTATCAGCAATAATGTCTTAATTACAAAATTTAAGAGTTTTGTTAAGTGTAGTTATATAAAATGTACAAAGCAGCAACTACAGATTAATTAGTAATTTTCTCCTATTTTTCACAGACGATTTCTATCATGAAAATGTGGTATAAGATAGTTTTTACATTAAGAAAATATTCTTTCTGTCCTTACAAGAAAGTTAAGAAACTAGATAGACAGTGAACAATAAGGGATTTTGAAATATTTATAACAAAGCAAAGACATCAGCTCAGTCGGTTGTAGATGATGGTACATAAATCAATGTGTCTAGGTAGTTATCTGTGAGTATGGATAGCATGCATTCATTGTAAACAATTTCCCACAGTTTGTCTTCTGAATGCAGCAATTGCAGGGCATGTAAGTGGTATTAATTACATCCTAAATGTGTTTGTTGAATGGTGGGGTTAGAGAAGGATATGTACATCGGCTGATACGATTCTGTTGGGAAAAAAGGAGTGTTTTTAACCACATCCAGAGATGACTTGCTTTCATACATGATGCAGCCAAGTTGAACCTGTTACCACATCACTGCCACACTCATACATGGTTGCTATAATTGGCATTACTTGTCTAAAAACTCAACCCTGTATCATTCAGTTATTCTAGCCCACCACCATTGCAAATGAAGCTAATCGTGATGTGCCGTCAATGGTAATATGAAAACATCAATGGGGTATCCTGCTCATGATGCAATAAGGCAGCAGCAAAAACTCATGTAAATATGGCTATCCATGCTTTTTGAGGTTGCTCTGGTACATTTCCTTACTCCAGCCATCTTTACAATAACCAGTGTTTCATGGCTGCGTCAGTCTAGACCTGACACATGGACCACCTTGTCCTTCCCAATGACCCTCGTAAAATTGTCTACTGGAACTGCCTGTTTTGGCAGCAGACTGGTATTCTCTACTACACTCATGTCCATAAATTAAGGATAACAAAGTTCAGGCAAAGAAAGAGACACAAGCAAAACAAATTTGACTTATTTGTAAAGTCTATTTATTAAACAAAAGGTAAAGAGCAAAAAAGATGCTATATGTTTGACATAATTAATAAAAATTGCGATTTTTACTCCCTGGAGCAAATTTCAAAAAAGAACCTATTTACAAAAAACAGTATAACATGGTTAGTATGATGGTTAATATGGAGTATGTCTAACGGAACGGAAGATGCAATACAGGCCTTGCAATGCCTTCCGGTAGACAGGTGGGAGGGGGTTGACGGGTTGCAATTCGTCGGCCAAGCATATCCCACACATGCTCTATTGGATTCAAGTCCGGTGAGTATGCTGGCCAGTCCATACGGGTGATATCCTCAGATTGAAGGCATTCGTCTACAATGTGAGGACGGGCATTGTCATCCATAAACAGAAATTCAGCACCCATGGCGCCCCGAAACAAACGTACATGTTGTTCCAGAATGATATCCCGATAGATGTGGCCTGTCATTGTTACTCTGAACATGCAGCTCAGTTCTGGAACCAAGAATAATTCCTCCCCAAACGAACCATCCTGCACTACCGTAACGGTGTCGTTTAAAGGTGTTCTCTTGGTGGTAACTGGTACCTGGCGCTCTCCATATGAAAGTCCAGCGAGAATCAGACTGCAAACTAAACCTGGACTCGTCGGAAAACATCACACAAGACCACTGTTGCGGTATCCACAATGCATGCTCTCTACTCCAGGTTAATCGCAGGCGACAGTGAGTTGCAGTAAGGGGAACACATCTGACAGGCCTACAAGCATATAGACCAATGTGCCCTAAGCGTCTGTACACGGTCTGCCTTGAAACTGTCGTACCGGTAGCTGAAGAGACAGGTCTGATGCTGTGCTCTGTTTCTTTTGGCAGTAATTGCCAAATACTGGTCCTCATTCGGCGTTGTAACTCGGGGGCGACCTGTGCTGCAACATCTATTCACATTACCATCATCTTGGAATCGTTGCCGAAGCCTGGAGATGACGCTCTGGGCGATTCCAAGTTCCTTGGATACTTTCAGCTGGGTACGTTCACATTCCAGTCATCCTATAATTCTACCACGTAAAAAATCATCCAAATGCTTCCTTTGTGCCATAACTATGCGGTTATTGCACTGAAAGGCTTTTAAAGCGCTTGTAAAGAATTTTACTTCTTTGCCACCATTCCTTATATATCCCTCTCTTACACTCTCATCATTGTGACGTACTATCCGCACCATCTGGTGGTTTCCTGTAATTTACATATTCTTCTTCAAGATGTGTGATAATTCTACAGGTGAAATTTTTATTTTAGAGTTCAATTTCTGTGTGATTCTGAATTATCCTTAATTTATGGACATGAGTGTATTACACCTATAACTATGGGGAAAAAAATTTTCTTGGTAGAATATAGAACAGGCACAAATATTACCTGTTTTGCAGGTTCCTATCTTAACATGTGCCAGAATGCTATGCATTTTGTATAATTTTCTGGCCAATTTTTGGTTTTACATTTTCAATGCCATACTTCTGTTATAGACTATAAAATTTATATAACTCTTTATCATCTTAAAAATATGACACTCTTACATGTCAACTTTTAGAATTTGCCCGCGAAATGGTGCATTTTTGCAAAATTTTAGCCTGTTGCTGACTATTTATCTACAAATCTTATTCGTCGCTTTATAATCAATAACTGGAAAACCATTAAGTTTGTCTCTTTGCTGCATATAGTATTTTGTTAACAATTGTTTCTTATCTCATTCATATGTACAATTTTACTAAGCAAAGCATATTTTTCTTTCTCTGTATGATATGTCTGGAACTCCACTCATTTTCTGCTTTGCATGTTTTTATTGATATGTTAAAATAGAATACCTTCAATTGTGTTAATGTGTGTGTCAAAAAAGGGGATATAGGCATTTTGTGTATGTCTTAGACATGTTTATCTCAAGGTAGCCAATATGATGTAAAGCTCCTTGCAAATGATAAATCAACTAAGTTTCTCAAAATGGGATTTTCCCCCCAGTCAAATATAATCAGGGCTAAAGCACTGTTTACATCTTTTCTTGTAGAGGTCAACATTTTATTTGATTGCATCAGTTTTTTATTCAATTAAACAGGTTCATAGAAATGTTTTCTGTTCCCAACACATTAAACTTTAGAATTTGGAATGAAATTTAAAAGATTATGTTATAATAATCAAAAAGCTATAAATTTTCATATTTGCTTTGATGAAAAATATACTAATGAATTTTAATTTTGAGTGATTCTATACTAATCAATGATAATTTCTACAAAAATTGTCTCAATTATTTTTAAAAAAAGACCTTCTCTACTAAATAGGAAATGTTTTAAGATTACTTATTTATCAATTGAAAAACAACATAACCACTTACTCAATTAGAAAATATTGTATTTAATCACTATACAAATAAAATTCATGTTCAATTTTGTTTTTTCAGACTTATCACATTTAATACAAAAGTACAACATTTTATATAAAAAGCAAACACTTTGGCACAATTTTTGTATTGTGCACACATATGAAAGAAACACTATAACATGGGTGGGACTTAAAAATCCTGAATTATAAATAGTATTGCTCCAAAAAGAAAATTTGCAATATTTCCATCAATGTAGCAATTTTCTAAGATATAGAATCTGTTCATGCAAATGAAATATTCATCCTGATCTGCAGAAATAACTTAAAATCATTATAATGTACAGGAGATGTATTTTATTAGCAGCTTTTGAATATTAGTAAAAATTATATATCACAGCACTTACCAATAAAGTTGCTGCATAATATTGAAAATGACCAGAACAAAAATTATGAATATGAAAAAATTTTTATGCTTACAAAATTGAAAATTATAAGACTTCATATGCATGAATACAAAATATTGACACATTCAAGAAAAATCACCTGAAACTACAGTTCAACATTTACTTGAATTTAGTATGCAGTATTAAACTGCGAGCCATTTTATCTAACACATACAATTAATAAAAAAATCAATACATAGTACCAGAAAAAAAAAATTAAATTCACATTTTATCACAACATACCAAATGTTACAGCCTCTTGGATAAAATAATAAAATTTGAAATGCTTCAAATTTTACTATTTTATATATGTTGATAAAATTGCAATTGATGTCATTAAAGCATATCTCACAAAGTATACAAAGAGTCATGCACGAAAAAAAATTCAAGCAAATGCACATGAAAGAAAAAAACACTAAAAATAGTACTTCTATTTACATTATGTTAAAAATACTTTCATACCTTGAAAAATGCAATGAAAATCAAAATTTAAAAGCAATACATTAATCTGAGCAAAAAATAATCTCTTTAAAACTAAAGTTTTGTGCAAAATTCATTTCACCATCAAGTACCTTTCTAATGGATTCTTTAAAAAAAATTAAAATCAAGATACATTTCGATAAAATTTTTGAAGCATTTCTTCTGCAAATGAAATAATTTTTTTCTTCTTTATTCAGAAACATTTGAAAACAGTTTTAAGTGTAGATTAAGGTACCACTTGGATTTGTCAATATTTTTAGATTTCATGGGGTAAAAAATGCTTTTGATCAGGCAGACTGTTTTTGTTAACCCTGATACATTGAAAAACGGAAATATTTTGATAGGGTCGAATGCTTTCTGTTCTTCATCACTACTCATTTACTCTAACTGGCAGATGTTTTAAAAAAGATTGCTTTTTTAGAATAAACATTTAAATGTTCTAAAGGAAAAATTTACGAAGAACTTGAATGGGCAGTTCATTGCGAATTCATATTTCTTTTTAGCATGCCCTTGGATAGCTGTCCTGAATATGTCTGAGAAGCATGACTTGTAATTTTTTTTTATAAGTTGAAGTGAAAGAGAAAATTGGAAGTGATACAGTGGTGTATATATAAAAGTTTGATATCTGCCAGTTTTGAATGCTTATTTATAAGAATGTTATGCATTTGGTTGAAAAAATGCATCGTGTTAGAAGATATGTCAGAAATAAGTTAGTTCGAAAAAAGTAGAATGATTATGCTTCGGACAAAGGACATTGTCTTATATTCCATCAATAAAATATTAAGGAGGGTTCCATTGTTATTTTAGATAGTTAGAAAGCTTATGATTTTCTGGACAATGAAGGATTCCTTCATTTTTCAGTCAATCACTTTAAAGATCCCAAAACTAGGGCTCACATAGACCCATTGAAGGTTTATGGAACTCCATAAAAAAATTGCTGCTCCAAATTTATTGGTGAAAAATCGATTCCATTCCTACTCTATGAAATTTGTGTTGAAAAAAAATGTACAAAATCAGCAATCTATACTTCAATTTTTAAGCCATCAAAATGACTTACCTTTCTTGAAAAGAACTTCGATTCTTAACAAAGATAAGCCTTCTTTAAAGCATTTATTTATTTTCTCTTTTTAACATTTTATATATTTCTTGCCATTTAATCCATGATTTTTTTTAAGCATTGCAATTTATATTTTACATTATTATTTTGCAATCACGATCACCAAGGGACACTTTTATCTACACTTTAAAGTAGTTGTATAATTATTTTTAAAAAAATGTGCACACTTCCAAAATGGATATTTTGCATCACATTACTTCTAAGCATCAAATAAAAATTTTTTTAAATTAACAATTAGTTATTTTAAAATGCTCAAGGTGTTTTTATAAATAGAAATCGCTGCTCTAAGTAGACAAATGTGCTGCATTGTTATCTTAAAAATGATGAACAAAATATTACAGCATTTGCAAAGAATTCTATTCAAGAACTTGTAATTTTTTTTATAACAAGCATATATAGCTATAAACATATTTTTGCACAAGAAGTCACTATCCCTTTAATTTTATTCAAAGATATATGCATCATAAATAGTTTTTGAAAATGTTTAAAGAACAGATTTGTCCAATTGATATTATATCTATCATTTTTTATGGGAATTTTTTTTTGGATTTATAGTTAAAATCATTCAATAATTAAATACATCACTTAAATTATAGAAATTCTCCAAGTATATATTTTAGAATGTTTTGATAAAAAATCACAAAAGATATCTATATTTCCAGACACAAATATCTTGATAAAAACATATTTTAATATAAATTGAAAAAGGCAGAAATTAGAAAAGTACAGCATATCTAAAAGCATTTCAATAAGATCAAATTTAAACTTGTAGAAAATGATATAAAGTTATCAGATCTAGATTATTTTGATAGTTATAAATGCTTAGAAATCAACAAAATCTTTTGAGCACATGATGGATTCTCTTTCTCATTAAAGACATATAAACTTAAATTATAGATTTTTCATTTAAGTGCTATCTCTACTAGAAAGAAGCATTCCAAAAATACTCTTGAAACTTAAATCACAGCAAGGGTTTAATTGTGTGTTTAAAAACTTGTAGAAAATGTTGTATAAAACAGTGCATTTTCTATTTTTTCCCTCGAAGTTTAATTCAGAGTTCATACATTGCTCATAATTATATTCTCTCATAAGCTGTTTCTGGTTTGCACCCACTAATGACAAAAACACATCCATCCTAAAAATTATAGGTAAGAATTACTCATCAGAATAGTATAAGAAAATGACGAAAACAATAATTTAGTCATGTTTCTATTCTTAAATAACTTTAACATAAAAATACAAAAATTTATTCATAAGAGTACATTTCTTATAATTATATATAAAAACAAAACATTTTTGCTGAACATGCAATAAAAAACTTTAGTAATAAAAATTTTAAATAACCAGACTGTATTGCAAAACAAGATTTAACAAAAATGTTTTATTTGTAAAATATTATAATGTTCTTACAAAATCTAATATCCTTGAATTAAATTTTATCATTAACACATGCAACATTCTTTTACCTAAAAATAATCCACAAGATAAGAAAGTATAGTTTTCATTATCATTAAAAAAAAGATAAAATAGAGTCTCAGACTTCTAAAACATAATGTATTAATCCCTTTAAAGCATTTTATTACTGATAGATTCAACAAAAATTTTACATAAAATTTTCTATTATTATTAGCAATCAGTGTCTCTGCTTTCAAAAATTATATCAGAAAATCATCATTTACACATATTGTAGTAACTTAGGCAAACCGCTAATTTGTACTGTCTCAATAGTTTTTTAAAAATTATTAAAAAACAATACTTAACAAATAATACTTACTATTACTAACTTATTTGAATTTTTCACTTCATGATTACATTTAATTTTTTTATTTGGTTCAAAACTAAATAGAGCATTTTAAATTTCTCAAAAATTTTGACTTTGAATAAAATAAAATACGATTTATGTATTTTTAGATGGGAAATTTGAAAACATTTGGAAAAAATAAATTTCATAATGCATATATATCATAATTTTTTCTAAAACTATGAAAGCCATTTTAAAGCTAACTTCTTATAGCTATCACACATTTTTTTAAAAAAAGCTAACATCCAATCTGCATTAAAAGTAATTATGTTTAATGAATAAATGCATGCAAAAATACCTTAATTAGATTGCATTAAGAGCCTTTTTTATAGTTGTTAAAAACCAAATAAAGAGTAAAAATTTAATTGTTCTAAATTAAGTACAAAAGAATATCCTAAGATTTTAAAATGTACTTTCATACACCTAAATATAAATTTAATAATAAAAATTTTATGGATATATTTAAAAAATTTACCCGAACAAGAAGAGGAAAATCAGCCCAAAATTCATGATGTGGAATAAGCTCCCAGCCATGGGCACCACGAGTTAAACTCGAATGAATAATTCCAAGAACAAGGTATAAGGAAACACCAATCATAAAGCTGAAAACGAAACAAAATAAAATTGTTTTATTATAAATTTCTGTTATTTTTAATACTTCATTTATATAATATACACATTTCAGTAGAACATATATGCAAATAAAAAACATTAAGTGAAGCTAAATTATCAGAAAATACAGGAATTTTAAGACAAACTTTCTAAGAAACATATATTCATGAAGTCTGTCATATCTGAAGTGTGTGTGCATATATATAATTACGTAAAATTCATAAGAAAATTAATATCAATAATAAAACATTCCATAAAATATTTACCTAATTTATGAAAGTATAATTCAAGATAAACATTTTAAATGAAAAAGCAACAGTCATATTTGTATGAGAAGTCAAATGAACAAAAAATATTTCAACAAACGAATTGCTTTTGTTTAAAGTTAATAATCCATCTAGAATTGTAATCATAATAAAAAAAATCAGTAAATAAAAAAGCTCATTTTACAGTAATTAATATAATTCTAAAATAAAATGGAAGAAACATTTTGAGAATTGAAGGAATATCCAAAACTCAACAAATTACAGGAGATAATGAAAATGATATTTTATTAATATTTCACAAATTGTCTGTTTTTTTATCTCTTGTTTAAGAATAACATAACAATATCCACAGGTAATGAGAATAAAATTTGTTTTTCATAACAATTTTAAGAACAGATTTTTCTTTAAGCAATTAAAAGTTAAGAGTCATAGATCTGGTAATACATAACCTATTTTAATTAAATGATAAATGTTTTTAAAAAGGTCTGATATTATGTATACACAGAAAAAGCTAAGATGTTTATTTGCAAATCTTGTGTGTTTTACCATACTGAGATATAGTAAAAATATACTACACAGTTATAAATACACAGCTATATCTATAAAAAATATATATTTATAACACAAAGTATTATTAATAAGCTGAAACATATTACCTAATCAATGCCATTACAGTCTCCAATATTATCATTTAAAAAACCCCAATATCAAATATTTTGCTAAGCATAAAAATATTTACGCCACATTTAAGTTTAAAAGTATAAAATTATAATATTCTTAAGATGAAAAAGTTTAAAAATTAACTAAAACATAACAATTATTTAATTTTTGAAGGCAAATAGAAATATTATTCTTACAATATAACAAGAACAGATCCAGCTGAAAGGTGGCTCTCTCGACACAAGTCAGCACAAGCACATCTACTTTTTAGAGTCATTACCTGCAATAAAGTAGGAAAATTTTTTTTTCAAAAATATATAAATTAATATCAATGATGTGTAAGAATTCCAGGGATATAAATGAACTTCATGCATATTATCGTCAATTGTATTAGAAACTTAAATAATTCTAATGTTACTTCAAAAGGATTATTTAATTTTCCCATGATTTTATTTTAAATATTTATGAGATAATTTTAAAACACTATAGTGAAATTATAATTTTAAATAATGAAATTGATGTCTGCACAATTATTACTTAAATACATACAATGTAGTACAATCACTAGCAGGTTTTAAAAAAATCCAATGAAATAAAACAGTTTAAATATAAGAAAAACATTATAATATTGCATCAAAGTTGATGCAAAATAATTTTTTAAAAAAAAGGTAATGTTTTTAAACAAAATAATTTGAATAAATATGAAGACCAAAGCTTCATTACAAATGATCCCAAAATAATTTTTTCAGTCTCATTTTATTATTTAAAACCCAATAGAAATATAACAAAGCCAACAATCTATCTATAACGATACTCTTAACAAAATAAAAATCTAAATAATGCTTTTGCAAATTTTACCAAATACCTTTACAAATTTTTCAAAAAAAAAAAAAAAAAAAAAGTATACATCCAAAGAAAATAAAATGAGTAAATGTCTTTCTATTGTCACTTAAAGTGAAAATTAATATATATATATATATTGTAAGTTTTAAACTTAAAAAAAGAGAACATTTTGAAGAAATATTAATCATTAGATTTATCAAATGCCAGAAATTTTAACTGAAAAGCTACAATAAAAGTTTGAAATACTGCAAATTTTTTTTTCAGTGGTAATAGTGCATGTCTTAAAATTTCAACAAGATGAAACTGTACACAAATTGTTTTTCTCTTAAAAGTGAAAAGTTAATTATAATGATCATTATCTTTAAGGTGAAACAAAAAAATACATTCAAATCAATTTTAACACTGTGTGGAAGATTAGAACCTGTGATCTATGGGTTCGCAGCCCAGTAACATGACCACTAGACAGAAGTGATCACTCCTGTCCAGAGGCTGTTACTGGCTTACTTTAGATATTGCCACAGTACTCCCCCACCAGTGAGTCGGTGGATAGGCGAACAAACGAGATATTATGTGGTTATGGCAAGCATGGGAGTTGTTACTATTGCGTCAAGTGAATCGGACGGCTTTGCTGCGTGGAGTGAGTCCGACTACTTTGCTGCGTGAAGTGGGTCCTATGACTTTGCTTGCTCTTCTTGCGGGTAGATGGCGCCACGACACATCAGAAGGTTTGCATTTCTCTTTTCAGCCAAAGTCACCAATGTGAAAGATTAGAACCTGCAATCTATGGGTCCGTAGCCCAGTAACATGACCAATAGACAGAAGTGATCACTCCTGTCCAGAGGCTGTTACTGGCTTACTTTAGAAATCACCACACACTGTTTTCTACTATCAATACAAAAAAAAATAGTTGCATAAAAAAAAGAGTATGTATACACAACTTACATAATATTTTTTACTTATTTCTCCTGTGATATTCAGTAGAGGTTCCCTGTCTTCAGGTGAGCACTCTAGGGTTAAATTTGTTTTTCTAAAAATAAATGTAACCAAGTTTATATTGCAATTAAACATTTTGTTAAATTATTATTTACTATTTATTTAGTTTTCCTGAAAATGTAGAATTAAAATAGAATGTATTTTAAAAATGCTTTAAAAAACCAACATATCACATATAAAAATATTAAACATAACAAAAACTTATAAGATAAAGAGATATTCATATTAACAGTCATTACTATGTTTTCAAACATTTTAATGAATCAAACCAAGCATTTTATATTACAAGCATTACTTCCCCCTACAGACAACATAGTAGCTGATATTTTTGTTTAAGGATGGTAGTTATATTTAAAAACTGGCTATGCTAATAAACAGATACTGTATGAAATAGCCTCAATACTTGCTGAAGGATGTGCTAAAATATAGCACTGATATTTACTGAAGAATGTGCTGAAGAAATAGCACTGACATTTACTGAAGGTATGCAGAGAGAGTCACACTATAAAGCAACACAAAGACTATTGGCAATGGACCTTGTAATTTTTAACCTCAGTCAAATGATGAGGATGGCACCTGAGCTGGCAGCCCCCTCTCCAAACTACCCCACTAGCTAAACAGATTTAATGTCACCAGCCCTCTCTATATGATGGGTCTTTAATGGCTCAAGGACTCAAACCCACAAGATACAGGACACAAGTTCAAGACCTTCACCACTAAGCTACAGCAGCCTTAAAGAATTTGCTGAAGACATGTTATGGAGAAGCACTTCTCTCTAGGTGTGTGGATAATTTGATTACATATTGATTGGACAATAAAATACTTAAAGGCTTAGTTGTAATCAATCACAATTCAGGTCAGTTTAACATTATAAGGTTTAGATTCAGTAGATTTCAAGAATCCTTAGATTTAAGTTGCCAGCAGTAGAAGGGTAATTATGCACAGCATGTTCATATGGCATGATTTGGGCTTTTTGAACAAATCAAAATCTGTCATTTGCTACAGAGCTCCTTAGGGACATTTTACACATATTCTAACAATAAGAATTACACAGGATAAAAATTGCAAGGAATGTAACTCAGCAGCAATTGCTTTGAACAGCATTCTTGTCAATTCCAATAATGATTTGTTTCACCTATTTTACCAGATATGACATCTGGAAAATATATTTCAGATATGATTTAAAGAAGTATTAATGCATTAGATCTTATACTTATGGCGAACATAAAATTCCAGAAGGCAGTCAAATCTAACAACTGAGTACCTCTTTAGAAGACCTTTGGCATCATGAACAGAATACATGCAATCATGCATCTGCACTTCATTAAGCTAGAGATTCTCAAATTATATTAAAATGTCCCTCGACTTTTAAGCACTTCAGCACATAAAATGACATTCATAAACAAACATACTGAAATGGATTAAATTATGTAATATAATCACAGATACAATTAGTTTTTAAAATTTTTATTATCTTTGTCCTTGATATTTCACAAATATTAATAAATGAGAAGCTGGAGATCTGTTACAATACAATAGGACAGCAGTTCTTAAAACACTGATCACTCCCATTGATAGCCCCCCCCCCCAAATTTTGAACACTCCTTACCTGAATTCCAACACATTGCTAAGTGATTTAAAGATTCCACAATAATTCTAAGACTGCCTAAGCAACATTTACAGAATTTTTAGTACTTCTTTTTCTCCTTTAAGAAAAACAGTAAACATCTAATTTAATACATTATGTTGTAGTAATGGCTATGTAATTGCAGACAATAAAAAAAAATTTTGAATTAAGTTCTAGTAGATTTTTTTTTAACTAGGGGGAATAAAGTGATCTAGTCCAGATCACTTAAAGTATTAAGTTAAAGCCTAAGTAATTGTAAGTTGTGTAATTATAAGTTAAAGACTATTTAAATGATCTAGACTAGATCACTTTCTTTAAGTGATCTAGTCTAGATCACTTAATTGATAGATTAAGTGATCAGTTCAATTTTTCAATGAGGCATTTCAGAGTCTTTAAAAGAGAATGACAGTCCTGTATGAACCCTCTAGAAAAATGACGGGGACCTCTGAAGGGGAGAAGGGATCCAAAGTTTAAGAACTTAGAATGCATTACTCTTCATCATTTAAATGCTTTTGTTTATAATTATATGAAAAAATCATATGATAATAAGCACATAGTATAATCTAAGCTTAATTTAAACATCTTTATTTTATTTTTTAAAATCATGTAAACAAGTATAATTGTGGAATACAAGTAAAAGAAATAAAACAAAAATTGAAACTTTCAATTAAAAACTTTCAGTGGTAGGTAAGATTCAATCATAAAATTTTAAAATAGTTTTTCAAAAAATATATAAATAAGAGCCTTCAGAAAGAAATGTTACCTGCCCTCATCACCATCATAAATTGCATTAGTTAAACCTTTCTCACCGCTTCCTGAGAAATATACTTTTCTACCACAATTAAAATGCTGTCCATCGTTCTTAGAGGATTGGCAAACCTATAAATATAAAAAATGGTTACTTAGTAAAGAAAAATGTCCATAAAAATTTTATGACAAGAAATTATCTATTCATATAATTTTGATTTTTACAGACATTTTCAGTAAAAATAATTTTGCATAGACTGAAAAAATGTTATCAAAATTAAAGACTGAAAAAACATTCATTAGATAAAAAAAAAAGTTTGTTTTCAATCTTGGAATAAATGCACAGAAAACCTTACTGAAAAAGGTATTAATATTTAATAATTACACAAATCAATAAAGAAAGACTAAGTGAAAACAGCATCCCACAACATCCAAAAAGAATCAACATTTTTTTCTTCCTTTTTAGTCATGTCTCTTTACAAACATTTTTTTAAAACAAGTAATATATAAAAAAAATTTTAAGTCAATTCCTACTTAGATAAAAAAGAATATATTTTAGTTACTTTTTTATTATATAGTTACAATTAAAATAAAAAAAAATGTATACACAAATGACAGAATCACAACATTAAGTGGCAATTTTTATTAATTATCATTAAAGTATCGTATTGTTATCCAAAACAATGGTATATATAAAATTTCAGTTCAAATGAATGCTTTGAAATGTGAGGGGAAAAAATCCTTTGAAGTTTTGACCCAAGTCGCTAAAAATGAAGCCAACATGGCTGTATATGTAATTCTTTAAATAATTAATTTAAGTTAATCAATTATAGTTAGTTAAATTATCATATTGTTACCCAAAACAATAGTGTATAGAAAATTTCAGCTCAAATGAGTGCTTTAAAATGTGAGAAAAAAAAGCTTTTCAAGTTTTGACACAAGTCGTCAAAATGGTCGCTAAGTCGCCAAAAAGGATGCCAAAGTGGCTGTACTTGTAATTCTTTGAATAATTAGTTTTAATAAATTAATTTTTTAAATTATAATTAAATTACTGTATTGTCATCCAAAATAAACATGTTTTTAAATTTCAGCTCAATTGAGTGCTTTTAAATGCATTTTTATTAACAATTGAAAATTAGAACAAGGTAAATATATGTCGTTTTTCGAGTGAACATCAAGAAATTTTATTTTAACCGTCTTTATTCCATGAAATCATTTTGTAATCTGTTTTTAAGAGAGAGAGAGATGGACACGTGTTAAATGTATGAATAGGCGGCCCTTTCAGAAGCCATATGCTCTTCAAGTATGCTTCTGATT
The DNA here is from genome assembly GCA_019973975.1 of Trichonephila clavata. NCBI lineage: Eukaryota > Metazoa > Arthropoda > Arachnida > Araneae > Nephilidae > Trichonephila > Trichonephila clavata. The sequence continues at coordinate 152,522 of BMAO01032936.1, forward strand.
GAAGAGATATACTTGAGAATTTAAGTGTGACATATTAGGTAATAAAAATTAATGGTAGGAGCAGCGAATCTGTTGAAGCCATGTGTTGTCCATTCCCGAACTGGGAAATAAATTTGATACTTGAAGATGTAACAGGAAAATAAAAATTAGAGGTGGTCTGGGTTTAATTTTAGATCTAATTTAATTATCCTTACATATATATATAGAGAGAGTGAACTAATAGTAGGAATTGAAAAAAAGAACACACATATATGTATTAAATGTTTTCAATTATTTTCAAAAACAAGAAATGTCAAACAATTTAAATGCAGAAAAGCTAAGACATATGACTGAGAAATATTGACTGAAATCAATTTTGTGCCAAATTGAAGTACACTTCAGCAGCACAGGGTTTGAAATTTTCTAAAAAAAATGAAGTTTTACATCTAGAAAAACAGAACAATCAACAGTTTTACTGCTCCATTTTTTGTAAAAAAAATATAGATTCCAACAGGATTTTAAAAAAGCAATGAAAATGGTTGATAACTCTATATCACTTGTTCAACAATACATAATGTTAAAAAGTACATAACATTCATTCCTGTATCATGATTTTAACTGTCTATATTTCTAAATCAAATTTAAAGCACCAAAAATACATTTTCTTTTTATAAAAGAGAAGTTAATGTGATCTTGAGAAGAAAAAGATTGCAATAGTGTGAATAAATATTATCTCTATAAAGTTCATATTTTATTGAATAAGTGCAAATTTTATAATAACAATTTCAATTAATCCACACATTTTGCATGGTTTTTATTCTTTGATTTTCTCCTCGTTTACATAAAAGTAAACAGACATATGGCTTATACCAAGCATCGGCAACCTATGGCATGCAGTGCTATTCTTAGTAGCACTCAACACTACTATACAAAATTTTCAATTTTTGAGTGTAGGGAAATTGATAATCTTGAAGTAGAGCTTGTTGGAATAATGTCTTCAAAATTACAGAAAGAAAGATTTATGGAAAAACAAAAACAAAAAAAAAATTCTGCAACAAGTAATAATAAATTGACAGTTACTTTAAATTATTGTTTGTTATTGACAGATTTAATTGTTTGAAGAGAAAGTTGCAAGTACTCTGCTTTTAATTCTACATATCTACGTAATCAAAACATTTTCTCACATGAAAAATATATAATTTAACCTGCAAAGAAGTTTTTCAATAACTGAATGTTCAGAATCAGGTCAAATTGAACGTCACAAATTAAACCCCTTATACTGAGCTATGAAGTAAAACGATGCAGGGACCAGTTTCATATTAAAATATTAATTTTTTTATTTAACTATACTACACTGAAGGATAATAATTATATTTTATGTAGTTTACTTTTTATTTTAATTAATGTATTTAAAATATACATAATATATGTGCAATTTTAATTTTTTTTATATTGAAGGAAGTTATATTTTATGTTGCTTATTTTTATGTTAATATCTTTAAATTATGCCAAATTAATGTACAATAAAACTAAACCTGTATTCTTGACCTCTATTCCCTAACTCTGGATGCATTATTCTGGGAATCGAACTGTTTCAAATATTTCTAACAGTGTGGTACTCTGAATCATATTGGTAGATTGAAATGGCATGCCACAGCTACAAGGTTGCCAACCCCTGGGTTATACAATTGCTGGATTTTACAACAAAATATATTCAATATATAGTCTAGTATTGCCAAAACAAAGCCATTCGGTACTGAAAACATACGATATAGTTAAAATGGAATAGTATAAAATCTTAGGAGTTACTTTTCTTAGACTTAAAAAAAATTCTAATTTAAAAGTAAAGGAATATAGCAAAAGTGTTTAAAAAACCAGTAGGGTTATTTAGAAAATCCTACATGGAATGTGTATTCCAATATTATGATCTCATATCAAGTAGATGTTTCAATGTACTTTCAAATTGACCATATGCTACTAGTGACCCTTGATAAAATTTAATATAATTTGTTTGCCCTTGAAAATGTTCAGCAAATGTCCTTAAGAAGGCATCAAACATTTTTTCCATTCTCAATCATTCTTTTTCTCATTAAAATGTTGCCATAGATCGACAAACATTGACATAGGGTTAACATGAAAGTACTCATTCTGATTAATAAATAGTTTCAGTACATACTTGAACATCTTGACAAGCTCCGTTTCCTAGACTAAATCTAAAGCATGGATTGTAAGAATACGTGTAATTATCTTTTTTTGTAGGTTCAATATCTTTCCACCTGAAAGACAGAAAAGAACATACATATAACTAAATATACATTTGATTAATTTTATGAATATACCCCAAACAATATTTATAATATAAACAGAATTACCAAACAATAGAAACAACTAATAAAATCAGTGCTGTTCTGGAATAACATGAGAAGGTATTTATGTATTATACCACCAACCAATTTCACAAAATCAAAAGATACAGCCAAATGCCACAGTATACAAACAATAGTAGAAACCATTTTTGTGCATGCTCGAACCCAATAATAATAATGATAGCAGCATTTGGCAACATTTTTTGAATTAGTAATATCTTTTGATTTGGTAAAATTAGTCAATGGTATAATACATAGTACTTGTGTGAGAACTATTATAATCAATCTGGTAATTTTGAAACATGGTGCAGTGACAAACAATGAATTTTTCTGACTTCCACACGATCCGAGATGTTCAGATCTGTTTAACATGCAAATGTTCTAATTACTTCTCGCAGTGGATTTTTAGAGGAATCAAGATTTGAATATATAGTTTTGCTTTAGCATCCCCCTCTAAGTAGCTTGCTTGTATGACGACTCAGTTACCATGACAGAAATGTTCAAGAATTAAGTACAAGATACTTTTATATTTTCTACCTTCTTTCACAATGAGTATTTTAAGTAATATAAAAACTATAAAATGCTAGAAGAAAAAATTATTTAAGAATAGGCAAACAAGTATAAAATTTTTTTTTTTAAAGTCAATTCCTACTTTGAAAGGATGAACAGAAAGTATTTTATTAACGATTGAAAATTTGAACGATATATATATATATATATATATGAAGAGAGTGAACTAGTAGTAGGAACTGAAAACGGAGCATGATTTGTCTGCATTGTTGTAACAATGCACACCTGGTTTGGCTGAAAAACCGGTTTTCGATGGCAACTTTTGTCATTGTTCAAACAGTTGCATTATTACAACAATAGAGACAAATCTAAGTTGGCATCAGGACGATAATCAGATTTGCGACAATTCCATATACTATTTCCAGATTTGGAAACTAAAAGAATAAGGTGTAACCCTAAAAGAAAATGTTTTTAATTTAAAGCTAATTATATGCAAGTATAAAATACTCTTGTGGTTAAAAGAAATAAAACAAACAAAAAACGTTCTGTATGTAAAGAAAGTGGAGGGTGAGTGTGTGTTAGCAATTTCTTACCATAATATAAACATTTTTCTGAAAATAAAAATAAGAAAAAGGCTTGTGCATGTGAAAAAAAATTTATGTTCTAACTGCAAAATATTTTTTATTTTTATAAAGCAAAACGTTTAGAAGTAATGATACAAATTAACATTATAGCAATACGTTTAAAAAGTGATAATATGATTGACACTCAATATTACCATGTTTTTATTAACTCAATTTCTTTAATGTCTGTCTGGGTGGAATTTCGTAATTGATTTTAAACTGTGTGACTTTCCGATGAGCTAGAGACTTGAAATTTGGACCATATCTCAGAAGTGAATGAAAATGTGAAAGAAGTGAAGAAAGAAGTAATGAAATGCATAAAAATGTGAAAAAGAAAGAAAAATTGAAAAAGAGGAATTTTTTATACTATTTAGTCCAATATAAAAACATGGTATATTAAAAAAAACTTTAATTCGAAGTTTTTCTTCTTAACGCACTTTTATTTGTTTGACCTGTTCTTTAGAGATGGAATCTAATATAACGATATGGGACACATCCAAGGCACCGTAAACGGAGAGAATAAATATACTTCAGACCCTTTAATTAATATCCATTGAAGAGCAAGACTAATTCCAGCAGCCACGTAATTCCAGCTTCAAATATCAAACTCAAGGATAAATTTAACAATGAATAAATGATAGTTTAAAAAACTAAAAAATGCTCTTATATTGTAGATCGGCCTAAAAAATGAAAAATAAATTATATTTTAAAAAAATACTAAAAAACACACTTTTATACTAAATTGAACTAAAAAGTAAAAAAATAATAAAATGATGAACGAGAAAATTAATGTCATTGGGGTAAAAGCGAGGGGTGTTCTATAAATATATCAATTGTTATAGTTCCTAACTTCTATTCCAAAATGCTGAGTTAGAGCAAAAATGTAGTACAAAGGACTCCACGTTTTTACCACAATGACATTAATTTTCTCGTTAATCATTTTATTCTTATATTAAGAATTATTTTTTTACTTTTTAGTTTGATTCAGTATATATAAAAGCGTGTTTTTTATTTTTTTTTAAACTATAATTTATTTTAGAATCTACTCTATAAAACAAACCAAACTACCTCCAAAAAACAAACCAAACTTTATATACCTTAGAACAAGAACTACACATTCTATTTTTCAATTCCTACTATTAGCTCACTCTCTCTCTATTTATATATATATTTATCTTGCTTGAATTCTCAATTGTTAGTAAAATATTTTCTATTCATTTAATAAAGTTCAAATAAATTTTGTTAAACTTGTATTGGATGACACTTGATGTTAATACAATTTTTTCAAATATTAATTCATTAATTAAATTAAATTAATTACTGATTTTTGACACCAACTTAGATTCATCTCCATTGTTGTAACAATGTATCTGTTAAAACAATAACAAAAGTTGGCATCGAAAACCGGTTTTTCAGCCAAACTGGGTGTGCATTGTTACAACAATACAGACAAATCATGCTCTTTTTTTCAATTCCTATTATTAGTTCATTGTCTCCCTATATATATATATATACATATATTGTTCAAATGTTCAATTGTTAATAAAATACTTTCTATTCATCCATTCAAAGTAGGAACTGAGTTAAATTTTTTTTATATTACTTGTTATAGGAGATTTTAATGCCCATTCACCAGCATGGGGATATAAAGAATTAAATGAAGCTGGAATAGAAGTGGAAGACCTCTTACTCTCTTCTACGTACTTATTAAATGATCCAAACGACTTACATACAGATTTACATAACAATGGAAGTACCTACTTGCCAGACCTCTTACTTGTTCAGTCAGACCTTAGTCAATGTACCAAGAGAATCCTATTCGACGATCCTGTCTCAGGACATCAACAAATCATCACAGACATCTCTTTCCATGTTTCAGGAAAAAAAACCTAAGTTTTCAAAAACATTCTGGAACTTTAAAAAGGCTAACTGGAATAAATACAAAACTTGACAGAGTTTGCCTTAGACCCTGAAAATATAAATTTTGAGGCATCTGTTGATCATATCATCAAGTTTGTTTCAAATAAGATTATAAGCTGTGCAAAACAATGCATCCCAAGAAGTAGATGTAGGACTCATAGATGTTTTTGGTCTGAAGAACTCAAATCAATGAAAGAAAAAAACAGATTAAGGAGAAAAGCTGAATTTACTAAACGTTCAATCGATGTCAAGAACTGGCAGAAACAAGAGTCTTTTTTTAGAAAAGAGGTTCTCAAGAAAAAAAGAGCCATCTTAGGCGATTTTATTTCTAATATGAATTTCCAAAAAGATGGGAAAAAAGACTTAAAAGTTTAAAAAATGAAGATTTTAGACCCATTAAAAACCTTTTGTGATTAATGGTGCTTCATTTTCTTCCCATGAGAGGATAGCAAACGCATTTGTCAAACATTTCTTGGATATTTAACTTAAATCCCCCTTTTGTAGAAAACAAACAAGGTGTGTTAACAAGAAAATCAGATACAAACAGAATTTACTATAAATCAAAATCATAATACCCTTTCCATCTTTAACTCACCTTATGGCTGAACTTTGGCTTTTAGCTTACACAAAGCACTCTAAGTCTCTGGGTGAAGATGATATTCATGCAGAATTTCTCATAAATCTTTGAAACAAAGCAACCCGCACTATTTTAAAACTATTTGGAACACAGGTAATGTGCCTGCATTATAGCGCAAGTGAATTATAGTTCCAATACATAAGAAGGGTAAAGATCCTAATGATATTAAAGGACATAGACCAATATATCATTGATCAGTATCCTATGGAAATTATGGTAACAAAAAGGTTGGAATGGTATGTGGAAAACTCTAATTTTATTTCCAACGAACAGGGAGGTTTCAGACAGTACAGATCAACCAGCCACAATGTTACACTTCTAAGCCAGACAGTGAAGGATGCGCTGAATAAAAAACACATTTTGTCAGCTGTATTTGTGGATTTGAAATCTGCATATGACTTAGTTTGGAGAGAACATCTTCTTCTGAAACTTTCAAATATTGGTATCCATTTAAAATTGTTTGGATGGTTTAAGAGTTTCCTCAGCTAACGAATCTGTAGAGTTTGATATGAAGACTGCTATTTAAAATATAAGATTCTAAGGACTGGTCTACCACAGTGAGCTGTTTCCAGCTGCCTCTTTTTTAATCTGCATATAAACGACCTAATAGCTGAGTTGGAGAGACTTGCTGGAGTTAAATGTCTGTTATATGAAAACAACCTAGTTTTATGGACAGAAATGCCTAAATATCATACTAAGGAGAAATCTGAGGCAATCTTGAATAAAGCTTTGGATGTCCTTGATCATTGGTGCCATGATAACATGAAAGTGAGCCTGGATAAGACAGTCCTATCAGACTTCTCTCTCACCCATCAGCTATTGCAACTGAACCTCTCATACCAAGGAATGAATGTTCTCCAAACAAATTGTTTCTCATATTTGGGCATTAACTTTGATCGAAAATTAACATGGAGACAACACACTGAAATGATTGTGGAACGCACAACTAAGAGGTTAAATCTTTTGAAAAGAATTGCTGGCTCAAAATGAGGTTGTTCTAAAACAACTCTAGAATTAACATACAACACTAACATTCTGCCACTCATTACCTACTGCTGCGAGCCTTTAGTTACAGCACCTAAACAGATGATTGATATTCTAGAAGTGTTCCATCACTGAGCATCACGGCTAATTACGGGAGCTGTGAAGTCAACACCAATCGACGCTCTGTTGTTATAAACCCATCAAAAATGACTATTAAATATATTATAGAAAAACGGGCTTTATTGTTATGGGAGAAAACTACTAGAATCCCAGAATGCTTATCCCTTTGGAATGATTCTCTATCCTATACCAACAGAAATCTTAAATCACACAGAAAGGCTTCCTTCAGAAAGTCATGGTTCTTAAAGAAATTCGCAATTTTCCTTTCAAACCAGAAGATCTAATAAAATCTTCCTGCCCGATTGAAAGATATGACTTTGCGCTTTCAACAGAGCTGCTCCATGAGATTAAAAAAAAGATACAGATAGTTAAATCCTAAGGATCCTTTCTTTGGAGACTTTGGATACCATATACCCTGAGGATGAATGGCTATACGTTTTTACGGATGGTTGCAAGTTGGCAGATAATAGAAATGAAGGTGCTGGAGTTTGCTGCAACCTATTTTCCTTCTATACACCAATAGGAATTCACAGCACTGTTTTTGATGCCAAAATTGCAGCTATACAAATTGCTCTATCTCAACTTCTTTGTCATATAGAATGTGTATCAAAGGTAGTTATTTTATGTGATTCAAGGACAGCCCTCCAAGCAATATCTTCCATTGGGGGACCTTTATCAGTGAATATTCTAAAATGTCAAATGTTAATTTACTTCAATGCCATATAAACATTGCTATGCAATGGATTCCATCGCACTGTGGCATTGATGAAAATGCCAATTGCTTGGTGAAGAGGACAAAAAATTTTCAAACCTCTAACAATACAGTTCCTTTTTATAGTGCCAAAAGAATCATAAAGAAGTACCCTACAGAGAACACTTCTGGTCCAAATTCAAACAAAAGAATAATCAAAAAGTGTGGCTAAGCAAACTCCTTCATATTTCAAAATGGTCACAAGATAAAGCTGTGGCTGATTTTTTAATTGCCACTGTTGCTTTGACTGCCTATCCAAACATCTAAACATGATAGGCATTGCCAAGAGTCCCCTTTGTAAATTGTACAACTCCAATCAAGAAATGGACGCCATTCATTTGGCACGCTGCCGCATGCTCAGCTCTGGATCCATGTGAAGCAGATATTGGGAGGCCAGACATAAAATGTGTGATTTATAGACAGAACTGTGGACTTGTGTTTCTTTTCTTATTTTTTATTTATTTTTGTTTCTTTTTTTTTTGTCAATATTCTCTGTTTCTAATTTTGTTTGCAGTTGTCTTGTAATCTGCCATTGAAAATAAAAATTTTAAAAAAAACTGACAGAGAACATATGAAAATAATAACAAGTAGCAATATATTACCCGTGGCCAGAAGCATCATGGTACTTATGTATTATTGAAACCATATTGGTGACACTATATGAAAAGAAGCACATGGTCGCCAATTGAGAGCGTATGGCACAAGCAAAATCAGGATTGCCAACTTGGCGAGTTTTCTTGAACTTTGACATTGTTGTGATAATATGCAAGTACCAGCAAGATTTAGTAATTTATTGCTTATGCACAACTTAATAGCTACTAATACTTAGTTCTTTCATACATAACTTTTGTTGCCTTTACAGTTTTAAGTGACTGATTGCTAAATTTTGATGAAAATTAAATTTCAAAACTTAATATGAAATATGTTTTTTTTCCAAAAATACACTAAAATTTCCACAATGTTAATTTGAAACAAAACAGCAAAAAAAAAAAAAAAAATTATATATACTAGCTGCATAGCCCAGTATTGCAAGGGCATTTATGAGTGTCAAACATTTTCATTCAATTTTCCACAGGGAATTTGCCTCTTTCCCTCTGGACATCAATATTTCCTCAGTATTCATATATATTTATGCTATTAAAACTCTTTTTTTAAATAATTTGGAATAAAACAGCATAGATAAGAAATTATATGAAAAACGGAAAAATTTATTAATCAGGGCATGGAAAAAATTTCTAGCACATAACTGAGTTTTAATAACTATAAATATTTAAAAAATTGGAATTTTGAGGGTTGTAACTATTATATGCATTCTATAATATAGTTATTAAAACCTTAAAAATCTAATACTTTCCTTGCAACACCAAGTCTGAATTCCTAATATCTTGTGAAGAAGCAAAGGTAAAATATAAACAAATAAATATAACCACATAAAAGTATTAAAAAATAAACTAATCAAGAGCACATTACAAAATTAAAATAATTTTTAATATATTTAAACAGCCTATGCAAGGAACACATTTTGCGAAAACGTCACTTAAATATGTAATGTGGGTGCAACTGAAATAAATCCTTCAATGATTCCCAAATCAAAAGCTTTTATAGATTGTTTTGAATTTCTTAATTAACAGAACATTAAAAATATTCCAAAAGTTCTTAGTAAGGCTCGCTGATTATCATTTTTGTCTTCGGAAAATATGCAATATATGTATTTGTTTTGAAGATGTCACAAGACAATTTAAAAACTGTAACATGGATGATTATCACAAAAAGAATGTTATCTTACGCGAAAGAATTATTTTCGGTCATTTATTATATTTCTCATAACAAAATTTGCTGTCAATTCTGGAATACAAGTTACATAAAATTAAATAAAACTTATACAAATAAAAAAATATTCCACAAAATTAACAGACATTATAATTTTTTTAAAAAATATCAAATTATAATTTTCTATATACTTTGATTATTTAAAAATTCCTTATCTATACTTACCTCGGTTGATTATGATATCCCAAACTAGTTAGGTCAATAATACTTCCATTGGGAAATACACACATACAGTCATTAACATATGAACAACCTTCAGAAGTAGCTAATTTTGTTAAGCACAAAAGAATAAAATAACAGACACAAAACAGAAAACTAGACGAATTAGAAGGAACGAAATGCATAGCTTTGTTTCTAGAAAGAATTACTAGCCCCATTCTCTAACCATAACAAAATCAAACACAGTACTTTCTGTTTCAAAACAGGTGCGGTTAAATGTTATCAACATAAGTCAGAAGTTTCAACTAATGAAGCACGTGATTTTCTAAAATGCAATAAATAATATAAATTCTTATCATAAATAAAAATAAGTTTAGTTAAAAATTATATAGATATTAAAACTGTAGTAAATTTTATATCAAGAAATTAAGTAGATTTTTTTCAGATTCATAATTTTTTGAACTACATAATTTTTTTTCTCAGTTTAAAGCTCATAAAATAGCTTTTTAGTTGTGTAGTTAAGTCTGTGCAATTTGTTAGCTATTCTTTTCCAAATATAAAAATTAATTTTAAATTTATTTGATAACTAAGCACTGCCATGGCCTCATAGCCATAAATAAACAAACATGTTAACGTCAACATGAATTGTTGACGTTAGCAACGAATAAAATGTATAATGAACCTAATCGCCACGTGTAGTTCCTTACCGGTTTCGTTTTCGAAGCTTCTAATTGACTGTGAATACATAATTTTATCTAAAATGTGACGTATCGTTTTTCATTTTTAAAAGCAAATGGCTTTTGTCAGATTTTCTCGTAGACGCCGATTTACCTTTTTGAGATTATTTCTCATACTATTTGCATCTATTGGTGTTTTACTTTGGCTTTATGTACGAAACTTGCCTGATAAACAGTCTGTGAATTCTGTTTATCACCCTAAAGAATTTCCCAATTCCAAAGATATATATGTTAAAAATAAATTAAACAACAATGCCTACTTAAAAGATCCATTGAAATCAAATATTTTTGTATCTAAACGGGAGAGCATTTTTCGCAATCCAGCACTTCTACATAAATTAAAAGCGAAAACGACAAATATTGTTCCTAAGCAAAAACTTTCAAAAGATGATAGTCATTTAATTTCTAATCAAATAAGTATCAAAGAATCGCCTGATTTTCATGTTCCTCAGTTAAGAGTAACTCCTGGATTAGGTGAAAATGGGGAGCCTGTTGTATTACCAAAAGATGAACAAATTTTGGCGGATAAATTGTTCAATGAAGCTGCATTTAATGTTTACCTTAGTGATAGAATATCTCCTAATAGAAGTGTTCCTGATTCAAGAAACCCAAAGTAATTGTTATTGATGTTTTCAAAATATGTATTTTGAAAATCTAAAATTTATAAAAAAATATAAATTTTTTTGTTTGTTTGTAAAATCAGAATATAAAATACTTTGTTATATTAGTTAATTTCTTAAAACAGTAATTCAAAAATTTTTAAAAAAATATCGTGAAAATTCCCATACAATTTATACTTTAAAAATTATTTACTAATTTCTTAAAAAATATAGTCATTTCTGTCTAAATTACTTTTTTTGTAAAGTTTTTTCTGTATTCTAAATTGAAATTAAAAGCATGTTAAATAATGAATAAACTGGAATGAGAGAACCATGCAAAGTTAGTTCTAGGAAACTACTCTGAATTTTTAAACTATATTTCTGATTAAAGATAATTCATGTGAAGCATTTGTTTTTCTTTAATTTTATAAAATAATTTTTTATGCTTTCTGTGAATTCATAAATCTATTAAATTTCTGGTTTTTTTCAGATTAAATTTTATTGATTTTAATTTTAACTTAATTGTATCTTCAGCTATCTTAGATATTCAAAATTTTGAATTATTAGTATATATTATTAGTTTGATTTGTTCCTCATTATTAGATTTGTGAGAACTGATGTGTATTGTTCCCCAATGTCAACTTCTTAAACTTGCTTGTAAAAAAAAAAGTTCACTTTAATTATACAACTAATTATGCGTTTATAATTGTATGACTTTTCATGGTTGCCTGGAAAGTTTATACACTCTATTCAAAACTCACCAGTGGGAAGTAACACATATGTGACAATTTATGTTTGTCAGAATTATGACTTTCATAAAATTCATTTATTCTGTTATTCAAGCAAATCTCAAAATATGACATTTATACATTATGTAAATTAATAATTGATATAATTTTCTACATATTCATGAGGCAATTAGAGTAGTTTAGCCTAGTAGTTTTGATTTATAATTAATGAGAAGGGTAAATATGTGTCTAGCTGTATACTAAAAATTCCTACTCCTTTCTTTTCAATTTTATTTCAAATTCATGTTAGGTCCACTCTCTTTAGATAATTCGCTAATAAATGTACCTTACAAATGTATTTAAAAAAAAATCATACCAACAATTACTATAAATCATAACTTTCAAAGTTTATTTCTATACATGTCTTTTATTTATTTTGAAAGGGAATAAAACTTTTCCTTTTGAAATCTGTCCTGTTTATAAAAATTTATAGTGATGGGTGGCTTGGAGGCTGGAAGGCTTAGATGTTGATCGGGTTTGAAGATGGCCCCTAAGACACATGTAATTTGTGTATTCCCTTGTTTTTGTTGACAGGATGTTGTCGCATTCCTTAGTTGGGGGGTCCCAACGGCCGGTCAGCAAAGTTGAATGGACTCATAATTTGGAAGAGTCGTTGTGAAATTTGTAACTTTGCGCTTGGTTCCTGACCAATGGCTAGGCGGGACCAAAGGGCGTGCGGATGAAAAAGGGGGTAATTTGCCCCCACTTAAAAGGAGGAACCGGGACATTTCTCGGCAGAGATTTACAGATTAGCAGAAGACAGATTACCATGATTTCAGATTAAGAGAGTTAAATTTAGGCCGTCCAAGTACCACCCAGCTCCATGCCTCTGTTTCAGATAAGTGAAATGTTGTAGTATTCTTATTCTTAAAATTTTAATAGTTTTATTATTTTAACCTAGAAATGTTTTAAAAGTAATAAACGAATTTGATTTAATTTAATCGAGTAATTAATTCTTGTTGTCTTTTAATTGAGATTTAAAGTACTAACCACTATCATGATGCAGACATTAGTTGAATTGATCGAACCTGCGTAAGTCATAATATGTTAAATTAATGAAGTGATTGTAGCGCTGCATCATCTGGTGCCGTGACCAGGATTCGAACCTGGGTTATTGCAAAATGAAAGAAATACAATTTATAATTTATCTGAAATTCGATTCTCTTTCTACACAGATTTAAAATTTAGGAAATTGACCATAAGTTATCAGATATAAACATTTGTTTAAAGACTTGTAAAATTGTTAGATATATAAATTTGTAAGCCATAAATTAATTAACATAGATTTTTATTAAAAATTTATTTCTATGTTTTTGTTTTTCTTTTTAAAATTAGTAATGCATTAAAGAATTTTCTCAGTTAAAAGCTTTAATTAGTAAATATTCATTACAGTCTAATATTTAGATTTATAGTTTTCATAGGGCATTTGTTACTTATAATCAAAGAACTAAAAAATTCCATGAATACAAATTTACTATATAAATTTCACAGTAGCAAGCAAGTTATCATAAAGAAGGGGAAAAATTATTTAAAACAGCTATTTGAAAAAAATGATCAGGGCCAGATTAATCTACTTTAGGGCCTTAGACATTTTCTTCTTACCGGACCCCTTCTCTCCCCTATTAGAAATAGAGCTCATGAAGAAATATAAAAGAGAAAATAAAACAAAACTAAATATTATTAAAAACTAAAACAAGTCCTAAATTCTATCTATTAACGAATTTTATAAAACTATTACATTTTCAAATATTTTATAATTATCAATTTGACGAGAACCTTCAAAAAATAGGGCCCTAGGCATTTGTCAACGAGTGAGCTCTGAAAATTAATTTGACATTTTAGAACATTTATTTGGTTTTCTTTTTTAAATTTATTGTCTCTTGTTTGAGTTATCAAGAAATAAACTTAATTATGATAATAATAGTCTTCTTACTACTAGATGTCTTTATTTTGGTGTGTTTGCTTAGTGCTAGATGAGGCTGAAATGACTATGTGATAATGGGCACAAGCTTGTAGACTATGATGTTTCAGTCAAGCTGTATTTTGAGTTTTGATTCAACTTAATTTTTTATTATGTGGTATGGACATCCTCATTTGATCATGGCTCAAAATTATGAGGTACACTGCCAATTTTCTTAATTCCCAGTAACAAGCAATCAATGCATAGGGACAATCCTCATTGGGTTTGTCTTCTTTCTAAGGGATAATTTTGCCAATTCCTTGCATAAGTTGCCCCACATGACAGATCTTTGTAGCAACAACACTCAAACCCACAACTCCTGATGACAATAGATCCTGTGACTGCTAAAAACATCACTAGACATGGCTTCATGGCTGCAATTACTTGGTTACTGCAGTCACTAAAGTTGGAATTAATCCAAATTTATTGCTGTAAACAAAAAAAAAAATTGTTTTGGAATTTGATTAGTTTTAGAACACTTTGGGAACTTGGTTTCCGAAATATCACTGTTCATTCAATTGCTGCACAGTTATTTATTGTATTATGTTGTTTATTATAGCATAATTTTATGCTGAAAATATTTATTAAATTGTGATTTTCCCTAATTAAAAAATAACTCATTTCAATTATTACTGCTGTGTGTGTGTTGTCATAGAAATCATGTAATCAAGATTATTTTTATTTATTTAAATTGTAATGAATATTATATTAACCCTTTGTATTATGTACTTTTTTCCAGATGCGAATATGAAAGTTATGACCATGACTTACCCACTGCTAGTGTCATAATAATTTTCACAAATGAAATTTGGTCAGCTCTAATCAGAACTATTCATAGTGTAATCAACCGTACACCTCCTCACCTTTTACATGAGATTATTTTGGTAGATGATTTTAGTGAAAAAGGTTAGTGCAGGATTAAAACTTAAAATATTTTGAAAAGCAATATTGTTATTCTTTTGTTGCCTTGGTTATATAATTTTTTTTTAATAAAAATGGCTTTCTCATTATTTGCATTTTCAGTTTAAATTTTTGTTACATTTGTTGATTGTTAGCATATTTTTGGGCATGCTGTTATACATACAATAATAATGCATATGTTTGTATCACATTTGGATTTATATGCTTTATATTTTGCTACTAGGTAGACAAATATTTTCCTGAATTACAGTGGATGTGTGTAGTTTTTTACCATAAATTTTTACAACCAGTTGTAATAGGACTTCAGATTTTATTGGCTAAAAAGTGAAAGAGAGCAAGTAATGCATTTCATCAGAAATATGGGGTTCTGTTCAACAATAGTGAATGGAAATTTACATTCTATGAAATTTTACTTGATAAAAACAAACTTTTGGAAAGGTGTTATGCTAAAAACTATTAACTTTGCCCTTTAAAAATTGTTTAAAAATGAATTAAAAAATTGGTTATAAAGATATAAATATTGATCATGGGTAAAAAATTTGTAACTCTGGCACCATATTACTATTTATGAATAGAACAATATCTGTATATTATAAAGATATCCAAACAAACACATTTTGCACAAAGTTATCAATCGGCTCACAAATGTTCTTTTTTGAACCATGATTCTTATGGTTTTTATGTTATTCTGTCTATTGATTCATCGACTTAAAAGCCATCGTCAAATGCTGCAATATGTAGCCAAAAAGTTGAAAACTGTTTCCATGCATATACAACCACAGTAATCTTGTTTGTGCGCACAATAAGCATTTGAGGGCATCTTTTGATTTGGCAAATTGGTCGATGATATACTACATTAGTACCATTCTTGCATTCCATTTTTGCTGTACTTTTAACAAATGTGTGCATAATAAAAAAATCACTGAACCTATTAATAATGTTATGTAAAGTTAATATATGCAAATAAATAATATAATAAATGAAATAATTTAAGGTAACTGGGACGTGGAAGTGCTTCAAATTATTCATTTTTTTGTTTTACTTTTAAAAAAATAGAGGGCACTTTTCCACATCTA
The DNA here is from genome assembly GCA_019973975.1 of Trichonephila clavata. Taxonomy (NCBI): domain Eukaryota; kingdom Metazoa; phylum Arthropoda; class Arachnida; order Araneae; family Nephilidae; genus Trichonephila; species Trichonephila clavata. The sequence goes on from BMAO01032936.1 coordinate 168,482, forward strand.
TAGATGCATTATTTATGAGAATTCAATGTGCATTTTACTAAATATTACAAGATCTGCAGTACTCCAATTACTAATTTGTGACTAGAAGTGTAAAAATCGAGTCCAATTTCCATAAAAAATGATTGTGGGGAATAATGAAATCTGCTTAAAAGTTATACCTTACAATTTCTTACATGGGTAGTCTTTTAAGTTTGAAGATTGAGGTTCTAACTTGGATATCTTCCTTATTATTTGACTGTAGGTCAAACTGAAAGGGTCTGCTACTGGTAAACTGTGATATTGTTGTTGAATGATATTCATTCAAGCCAAACTGAACAAATCAAATATTGCATTGCAAAATAGATGTCTTAAAAACAGTTTAAGTACAGAAAAAATAGTTCATGCTAAAAAAAAATAGTTCATACTCTATTTTTGAGCTTTTGCTATTTACATTAATATGATTTTTTTTAAAAAAAAGTTTTTTGTGTAGAAATAGATGAATTAGATTTTTTACTTTTATTTTACTATTGAATTGGATTTTTAGCTTTTATTTAAATTTTCGTTTTTTCTGCATTAAATTTTATTCTAGAGTGAACTTTGATTGAAAAATTTACTATGCAAGTGTTCAGCTTTTATTTCTCTACATTTGTTGATTTTTTCTCTTGTTCATTACAGATGAATTGAAATTTTATTTAAAGAATTATATAAGCCAATTTTTCAAACCAAATTTAATCAAGCTGATACGTTTCAATAAGAGACAAGGGTTAATAAGAGCTCGCTTAGCTGGTGCCAGACTTGCTACTGGTGATGTACTTGTCTTTTTAGATTCTCATTGTGAAGCAAATATTCAATGGTAAATTGTAGTATGTTTTGCAAATTTTTAAAATTTTTATTGTTGAGACACTTGAATGATTATATTTCATTATGATTATATTTAATGAATTATTTAATTATATTAATTATTATCAAATAATTGTTATTTTAATGGACTATTTTACAAATAGCTTTTGGCATAGTAATTTATGTTTTATTTGTTTTAATTTATTTATTACATTTCTAAATTCTAAGGAGGAAACAAACAGAAAAAAATGAGTACCCCCCTTGAAAAATATTTTATTTCTTTTTTGTATCTTTTATTGTAGCATGAAAAACCATTGAATAAATAATATTCATAGATATCTAATTCTAAAAATGTAAAAATGTTTCCATCTTTCTTCACTGTGTATTTTGCATTTATATTTCAGCTTTTACAAATATTTATTCGATACTTGGTGTACAGTTTTTAAAATTATAAGAAAAATTTATCATTATACATGAAACATGCTTATATATGATTAGTTAATTTTATTTATATATCTTTTGAGTTATAGATATTGCAAAGTGTATATCATCCATAAGAGTGGTTAATTTGAAATCTAAGAGTCCTGCAGAATTTTTTTATCTATAGTTCAAATAGTTAAACATAATGTACTGAGGGGGAAAAAATCCCAACACTAAGAAAAAATTATTGTAGAGTAATGAAATTTAGGCAATGCAATTGTCTTGTTAACATATTTAATTCATTGAAATTTCAAGATCACAGGTTAATTTAAGCTCAAGAAAGTGCATTTCGAATGTGAAATGATGTTCCATTAATAGCCAGTGTAACCCCCAGAATTTTGAATGCAAGCCAGAAAATGTGCATGCATTGTGTCATACAAGGGCTGAATGTCACTTTGTGGTATGGAGTTCCATGCTTGTACTTGTGTCAAAACTGGCATGGTCAGTGCTAGCTGTGGATGATGCTGAAATTGTCGTCCAATGCTATATTATACATGCTCGGGGATAGATCTGGTGCTCTTGCAAGTCTAGGTAGCATGTCAACACTCTGTAGAGCACATTGTGTGGCAACAGTGGTGTTAGGGTAAGCATTATCCTGTTGAAAAACTACCCCTTGAATGCTGTTCATGAATGGTAGTACTATAGGTTGAATTACCAGACTGACGTACAAATTTGCAGTCACTGTTTAAGATAACCACAAGAGTTCTCCTGCTGTCATAGGAAATTGCTCCTCACACCATGACTTAATGGGTAGGTCCAGTGTGTCTAGGCCACAGTCAGTTTAGTTTCAGGAGTTCCCCTGGTCTCCTGACTAATATACTGCTATCACTCACAGGCACTAAGGCAGAACCTGCTTTCATCAGGAAACACAACAGATCTCCACTCTGTCCTCCAATGAGCTGTGGCTTGATGCAGCAAACGACAATGGCTTGGAGTCAGTGGAATACATGCAACAGGGCACCTGGCTTAGAGCTGTCCTTGAAGTAAATTATTTCTGATGGTTCATTGTGTCACTGTGATACCAACTGCTACTCCAATTTCTGCCACAGACGCAGTATGATGCTCCTCAGCTGTATACCCAATATGGCAGTATTCTTTCTCAGTATCACAGGGCCTCCCTGGATCCAGTCATCTTGAGGCAATACCATCCTTTGACCACCCAAGAATCATCCTTCCACCCAAGAATCATGCACAGTGGGTACATTCTGGCCAAGTCTTTTTGCAATAACATATAAAGAAAATCCACCTTCTTGTAGCCCTATTACACCTCTTTCAAACTCAGAGAACTGTTGATATTGGCTTTCCTCATCTTAAAGGCATTTTTGGCTAACATCAACTCAATATGTCAAATTTCTTAGACAAATAACACTCACAAACTTTACAACAAGCATTTAAAACAATCCTGATTTGCAAGTTCTGAGTGATGCTCTTTTGGATGTATAAACAGGCCTACCAAATTTAGTTTATCTGACACAAGTCTTTTTTGGTGTTGGAATTTTTTTTTGTCAGTGTAAACAGACCTCTTTTCGATGATAATAAAAATAAACAGATTTTTTTCTGATGTAATTTGTTTATAAAATGCTAGTACGAAGTAACTAAAAGCTTATTGCGTCACAAAGAATTCATGTAACTCTGTATGCTAATGATAATTAGAAAATGCCAGTTATTTTATTTAGTATTCGAGACATTTCTTTATTTACATTTTCTTCCCTTATTTAGGTTAGAACCACTTCTACAGAGAATAAAAGAAAGGAAGAGTGCAGTTGTATGTCCTATAATTGATGTTATTGATGATAAAACTTTTGAATATTATGCTACTAATTTAGAATACTTTCAAATTGGGGGATTTACATGGAATGGTCACTTTACATGGATAGAAATCTCAGAAGAAGAGGAGAGACGTAGGAAATCAGAAATTGGGCCAACTAGGTATTTTTCTTGTAGCTTTTTCTTTTATTAGTAGTTTTAATATCTGTTTGTATTTATTTTTTAGGAAGTATCATTTTACTTTTATATTTTGTTCTTCAAAGGGTGCAGACTTTTCCATTGTCTGTTTATTAATTATTACTAATTCAACAACATGTACTATTTAATATGTTAAATATATTTTTTATATTTCTGTATTTTTAAGTAACAATCCTGAAAAATTTTATATCTTTGCTTGTATATGTAACAAATGCTTATTAAAAATAAATTAAATGTGAAGATCAAGAATGTATTGAAATACTCAATGCTTCTGAAAAATGTTTAAATGTAATATATTGAAGAAGCCTGCACATAAAAGTAATTTACCATGTACTTTATTGACAATTTAATTTTTTTTTCTGTTTTGTTGAAATCTCTTTATAGAACCCCAACTATGGCAGGTGGATTATTTGCTATAGATCGAACATATTTTTGGGAAGGTGGAAGTTATGATTCAGGAATGGAAATTTGGGGTGGAGAAAACCTTGAAATGTCTTTCAGAGTAAGAATAATTATCTTTAAATTCTGGTTTAAATTTTTCTTTTAAATTGTTTGTTTCACGAAGTGTTTTTTTTAAATTTCTTTTTTAGTTTCTTGATTGATATTTAGATCATATGTATATTTCTATACTAAAGACTAATACATTTCTTTTAAAATCAAATTCTGCATTTTTTCTTTCTCTTTCTAAGTATATGTACTGTGTGTGATAAAGTTCTTTCTCTATTCTATTATTAGTACTGATAAATGATTAAATTTGATATGATTTTATATTATTTTTGGTACTAAATAAAAAAACTTTAGGTATTTATAAAAAAACCCATTCTTCTTATTTTTGTTTGCAATTTTCACAATTTGTAAGTTATAAGAACATTTGAGCATTCTTTGATGGTATTAAAAAAACACTTAAAAAATTTTTTAATATTGAATTATTTGAATTTTATTCTTATAAAATCATAAATAGAAAATTTTTTTATGTAGGTTTGGATGTGTGGTGGTACTTTAGAAATAATTCCGTGTTCACATGTTGGTCATGTTTTTAGAAGTTTTCATCCATATAAATTTCCTGGAAATAAAGATACACATGGAATAAACACTGTGAGAACTGTTGAAGTTTGGATGGATGATTATAAAAAGTACTTTTATTATCATCGACCAGATTTGAAGGCAAGTATAAAATATAACTAGATTACAGATCTGTGTAAGACTAATGCAGAAATAGAAGACCGAATATATCTTTAAGGATGATAAATTGGATGTTCTAATATTTTGAATATACTTCTGTGTAAAATATACAATTATAATTAGCTTCTGGAATATTACATTGATAAAAACTATTCTTATTGAATAATATATGTAAAGAAAATAAACTATGTATAGGAAATATAATTTAAAACATTTCTTGGTAAAAATAATTAGCAACCATTATTATGATTAAAAATACAAGACATTTTATTTCTATATAATTAAAATGTTACTTTTTTTTATCTGTAACTGATCATATAAAAAGAGGACACATGTTGAAATACATATTTCAACATGTGGGCTAATTTTTGGAATGTCCTTATATTTGAAAGTAAATTAAAATTAATTTTAGAAACCATTCAGAACACATGAAAAGCTTTTAAAATGCTTGTGTATTTTTTTTATTTATGTGAAGACACAATAATTATTGTATTTAATAAATATTTGTATTTTGTTTTTGAAAAATTTAATTTTTTTCTCAAAAATTCTAATTTTGTTTATCTTATAATTAACTATTTCTGTTTCCATCGATGGTTAGTTTTCACTCCCCAAAAATTTATTACATTCTTTAAAATAATGTAATGATAAGTTTAATTAATTTCTGATTGTTTTCTCCTCAGGAGGCTTTTAAATCAAATAAAATATTCAAATTTTTTTATAAAATCCATTTTTTCAATTTAAACATTGTGTGAATTTTCTCTTGCAGAATACGGATTATGGTGATATCTCTGAAAGATTACAGCTGAAAAAACAACTTAAATGTAAATCTTTTCAGTGGTATTTAGATAATATTTATCCTGAGAAGTTCATCTTTGATAAAAGTGTAATAGCATATGGAAGTGTAAGTTGAAATATTACGTAGTATTATTTATTAATAAGCATATTGTTATTTTGTTTTTGTTCAATTTTAAAACCTATTAACATTTACTTATAATTCTAAATTTAAACAATTTAATACTAAGAGTAAGTTAAAATGGTAGTTTAAAAAGCTTTGTTGCCTTTTCCCTATAAGTTGCTTTTATTTACTATCCCTCTTTAATAATTAGAATTGTAAGTTATATCACTCAAGATTAATTCTTTGATGATACATTTAAATATTTCTATTCATAGCAAATACCATAGGAATAAGTGAAGAAATTTATTTGTTAGAAGCCACAGAAGGACTTAATGGAGGATTTATTTTTAATTTCTATCTTGAGGACTTGAAATAAATTAACTATCATTATCAGAAATAAAGAATCTTCTATTATGGTTAGATCTGGAGTTTTTAAAAATTTTAATTATAGTTGAAGATAGTGAAATGAGATTCAAGATGCATTCTGACATACATTTAAAGAACTGGTATAACCTTATAACATTGAATTGAATGTCTCTTACTTTGGAGCATCCTTCTTAATATGCTTGCTGCCTCTGATTGATGTCTTTTATTGTTGATTTTCCCTTTGAAGTTATAAATTTTGTATATTTTATTTAAAATCTCCCATTTAGCTATCTTTAAAAAATTATTAAATCAAATCATGTAAATAGAATGAGAGATCAAATTTCATTCCTTATAATGGGACTTTTTAAAAGTATTGAATTTTGGATATGCTGGTATATAACAGTTGGGTGTGATGTTTATGGAAATGGAAAGTTATTTTCATACCACATCATTTATATACCATATATGAAAATGCCTAGACAGTTGTCCGAATACAGATCATCCAGAGACAGTCACTAATTCGCCAGAATGGCAGGACAGAAGAGCAGGTGGTCAGGAGTCAGTATATAAGCTGCTAGGTATATGCTGTTCTATGCAATACGGTTTCAAATGCAGATGTGGCCGCGGTAGCCAAGTGGTCTAGGCATCGGATCGTGGCTAGCATGTCATGAGTTCGATCCCAGTACCACTGAAGACCCACCGTGTAGGGGAGTGATGCACGCAAAATCTGTCGAGAGCTCAAACGTCCTCCCGTTGGTGTGGTGTGGTAGTTAGGAGAGGGGGTGCCAGCTCAGGTGTCGTCCGCGTCACTTGACCATGGTTCAAAATTACGCGGACTGTCCCCAAAAGCCCTCGTGTAGCTGAACAGTGGGATGTTAATATTCACTCACTCACTCACATTCAAATGCAGATAATTTCTTTATTTTTTTTAATACTTATTTATTCAGTCCTGAAACAAATATTTATCCACTGCAATCTGAGTTTACTATAAAATATCCACTGGGAACTTAATTCAGAAGGACTTAATTTTTAGTTTAACTAGATTCTATTTTTTCAAATTGCATGTAGTTTTAAAATATTGACAATATATATTTAGTTGAACATTAATTTATATAAACAGTACTAATCTGATTTCTACTGTTTGAACACTTTTTTTAAAATAAATCTTTTTTAAAGTTAATGTTATAGGATATTTTCTTTTACCACAGATATAATTTGCTTCAATTTATGTTCCATTGGATTTGTGAAGTGTGACAAACTTAATAATTTTGAATAATATTTAAAAAATATAAATAGGATTTTTTGGCTGGTATTTTTTAAAACTGTATCTAAGTTAAAATACAGAAAATGCTATTCTTCCTTGAAATAATATGGGCTTAGCTATCAAAAGTTAAAAATTAACTTTGGCTCTGTGAACTGGGATCAAATTACTTGGTTTATGGGATTCTCTATTGAATGAATGAACTTTAATTAAAGCTTTCTTCACTAAATTATTTTAAATATTTTTCTTTTAATTAATTCTTTAATTATGTTGTATGAAGTAATAAATAAATAATTTTATTTTGTTGCATTATAATTCTATAAAATAATTAATTTTATTTAAAAACATTTTTTCATAAGCTATTTAAAAGCAATTAATTATTTCCTTTTTTATAGTTAAGAAATCCACTTAGTCACTTATGTCTTGATACACTGAATCGTGATGAAGACAAATCTGAACCTATTGGCTATTTCCATTGTAAACCACAATCAGAAATTGTGATAAATCAGGTATTTTTTTTTTTTGTCTCTTGTATGTTTCAATTCTTAAGTTTTATCCATGTAAAATTTATTTTAAAGGTATTGGGCTTAATTAATTTTTAGAATTTTTCTGAAATTTTTAGATTGTTGACTTTTAAAAAATAGCAAGAGATTTAATTTTTGCTTTGTTTCTTTTGTGTTTTAGGTTAGAAATTTGATTCTTTCTTTTTTTTTTTTTGTCTTTTTCAATTTTGATAGTTTTTCATTTAAAATTATTTTGATTAAGGATGTTGAAATATGAATGCTGATGATGTATTGTGTGATAATGAAATATCGAATCTAAAAACTGATTTTTTGTTTTGTTTTATGGGACACTAGTGTCTTTTAATATCCTTTTAAAAACTGCACAAAAAGCAAATTATTAATTGATGTTTATATGGATATCTTTTTTATATGTTTGCTTTGATTTTTTAAAAAAGGTTGCTTTTTATTGTGAAAATAATTTACTTGAGTAACAATTTATATTAAAAAAAATGTAAGATACTTTAAACTTTTATTTTGAATAATACAACTTTCATTCTTATAAAACCTTTATAAAGGGTTGGCTTTAGTAACCTGCAATCTGGTATAGCTATAACTGTGGTCCAATAAAAAAATCCTGAGCTTACAGAAAGTGTTTGAGAAGTGACTTAAAATATTATTAATAATGTAACATTTAAATAAATTTGTGAATTTTTAGTTTAAAGTGACAAATCTCCTTAAATTTTAAATCATCTTTTAGCAATAAGAAGCTAATAAAATCATTTCTTAGTAATGTATTTGCTTTTTACTGTTATACTTCATGGGTAGGAGAATGAGCCCAATTATGCTTGTACTTATCCATATAACTTATTTTTATCAAGACAAATGCCAAGACCGTTTGCTGAATTTGTATAGAATTTATACCAGTTCCTAAAAACTACAATTTCTGAAAAAGTATTACATGTAAAAATATATTGTGAAATTTTATGCAAATCAGAAAATATGTTCCTAAAATAATACATCAAAACTAGGGAAAAAAGGCTTTAATAACTTTAAGTAACTCAAATGTATTCTATTTTTAAAACTAGTAATGTGGGTAACAACTGAAAAGAGTTTATAAAAGGACTACTGTATTCTGATGATGAGCATGGAAAGTATAATTAACTGTATATAAAGTGAATTTTTAAAAGTTAGCTTATCTTAATACATTATAGCCAGTCATTGTGATGGAATAAGGAAATGGATCTGAAAAAGCTCGGAGAGTATATCTGCTAGTTTTAAATTTTATGCTGTGATGATTGATAAAAATACAGATATTTGTAATGTGGTTTAATTGACAGTTTTATTGGTGTCATTTATGATGAATATAATATAACTGATCTTATTCAAGAAATTTATATTATGTAGTTAAAAGTAGGTTACAGTCATCTTCTTTTTTCCTTTATAAGCATATCTAATAATTATAATCTAGGAATGTTTAAAAAAAATTCTTTATTATGCCTTTCTTTAGTGATTTTCTCTAAAATATATCTTTACAAACACAGTGAAAGCTGACCATTTTTTCATAATCGGGACTTGAAAATTTTTGATTTATATCACTGTTGCTTGGAAGCATCTGCATTATTGGGCATCTATTTTGAGGAATAAAGGACACAAAAAGTAAAACTGGAACCAAACTATCTAGTTATAATTTTGAGAACTCTCCAAGCATTGGAATGACTTCCATATTGAACTAAATATCAAATTATTATCTTAAAAATGTCAAACATCTCACTAATTTCATGTTATTTTGTCATTTGGTTTTTAATAATAAAAAATTAATGATGTAAGGAAATTTAACCTTTTCTTGTTGCTGAACTCTGAACTCTTTGAAACAGTGTATCATATTTGTTTCAATTCCAAATGTCACTAGTTCCATGAATTACTGTTTGCATTTATCTATCAGATGGTTGTATCATATTTGGATGTTAGTCAGGCATGTTAGATGAAAATCTTTTCGCATCATTAGATGGAATTTTATGCCCACTACATATAATGTAATTGACAATTCAGATTGTAGTCCCTGTTCCTGTAAAGCACTTTATAATTCTGAAAGTTTGTTTAGATGTATGAGTAAAAGATATGAAGTACATTAAACTCAGCTTATCTACAGTGATGGCTTTGTGTAATGTAAACATTGGATAGTTTTAGATGCTCCAAAAGTGTTTTTTTTATTTGGGGTGGTAAAATTGCAACTTAAGTGTTAAAAATTCTAATTTTTGTTTAATTTACGTTTCTGTTAGTTAGAGATAAAAGTGTGCGCACAGTTTAGGTGGATTTAACCAAGATTATAATAGCTAAAAGAAAAAAATATTTTAATGGTAGAAGAATTTGCTTGAAGGATAAATGATCTCATGAGTGACTATTTTGACAGAGAAAACTCTACAGAATTATTTTTAAGTGAAATTTAGTTAAGTTTATAAATCAAAATCATGATTTGGATACTAAAATTTTATCAGAGACTAAAATTGGAGCTTATTTTGCTTTTAGCTCACAATCCAGTGCAGCAGTAGATATTTTATCCTGACTTAATCTACTAAGAAACTAAAGTTGTATAAATTTACAAGAATTAATTTAACTTAAGAGTCATATAAATGAAACTGATTTTTCTATTTCCTTTACATAACTTTAATTTTGTTGTTGTTTTTTTGTTGATGATCTAATAAACATAAAGATTGCCAAAAGTACTTTAAAAAAAAAAAAAAAGAGAAAACCCTTGTAAATTTGCTTAAAATGAAGGGGTTCCTAGGATTACCTCTTCTAATGGGAATAGTTAAAAAACATATCAAAATGTATTTCACAACTACTAAAATGCTAGCAATGTTATTCTTAATGAGTGCTGCCTTGTGTTGTTTTTCTGACTATTATAATGCTTTTCTGATTATTTTTTGTGTTTTACTTCTGACACTGCCATAAAAAAATTAGCTGAACCATCATCTCTTGTTGAAACCTTACAAAACAAATTTAAAACAGTTTATACACCAGAAAATAGCACATGTATTGATGAGTTTCTTCTTGAATGGAAAGGACATTTTGGATTTTTCCACTATGTATCATCTAAAATAGAATCAAAATAGACAAATTCTGTCAATCCAGTTCTGAATACATTTGGAGTGCTTTAGTTTAGTGTGGAAAAGTCATAAATTTGTTGGCTTACTGGTTCATATAGTGAACAAGTAGTGAAAATGATAATGAAAGATTTATCTCGCACAGGTTATGGTTCTTATTTTGATCGATTTTTTTTAATTCGCTATGTCTCAGTCCTAACAAATGTAAGTGGTCAATTTTTAAAAGGAGGGAGAAATACCAAAAGATTTTCTGCAAATAAAGTTGAAAAAGGAGGCAATTGCATTTACATTCTTTCTTTCCATTGGATACAATGCAAAGGGGGAATGCAAATACAACTTTTTGTAAGAACAAACAACAATGCAAAGACTTTTTTTTTTCTGTTACTCTATTTAGTCCAAATATGACTGATACAGAATGAAAGAGCTGACAAATAGGAGAGCATTCTAAAACCAAAATGTGTTATAAACTGCAATAAAATTATGGGTGTATACAGTAGCACACACAGAAATATTTCAAAGAGGGGGGGGGGATCCATGGTTGAAAGTCCCCAACTCGTATCATACCTCAAGACAACACCAATTGATTCTTTTAATTTTGTCAGTTAACAAAAAACACTGAAAAATAAATTATTGAATTAATAATTATCATTAATTATAAAATAATTTGTTAATTACAAGTACTTAACTAAATTTTACGTTATATATATACAGGATTATCATCAATCGAAAAAAAACTTGAAGGCTTTGGGGGGGGGTCCGAACTTTTAGGACACCCCCCTTGTGTGCGCCACTGGGTGTATATCAATATTTGGGATGCTATAATGACCCTCTATCCTGTGGTCTTTTGTATCAATGTACATCAATTTTTTCAGAATGTCATGATATTCTGTATTTATTGTTATGTTATTAGTTATGATTGCTCAAAGAATCCAAATATTGATGAAAAAAATTATTTAAAATGAAGTACTTCATGATCTGATATCATTACACTTCAACGGTGTACCATATCCATAGAAAAATGTGTTGAGCGGGGGCACCACTTTGATAAAAGGATTTGATACTGGTGCATACATAAATACACCCATTGCAAAAAGAATAAGTTAATTAAATATCTTAATTATATGCTGTAATTTTTTTTATTTGCTTATCAGCTATAATTATAAATACTATGTGCAGTGTAAAATAGGTATATTTTTCTTAGACATCTCTGATCCAGCTTGTGTCTACACATACTTGTAATAATAGATTGTGTCTAGAAAACTGTGTGCAGATGCAAGAAGTTTTTTTTAAAGTTATATTTTTATATCACTGTGATATATAAGGTTAGATTAATGGGATTACTGAGAATGTGACAAATAAATGCTAGAAAAAGGTATGTCATGTTAAATTAAAAGTATTTAATAAAAACTGTGTAATCTAGTTTAAATATACTAATATATTTAATATTTTCAGTTGCTGTCTTACACAAAAAAGAGAGAACTCAGAATTGAAGAGAATTGTGCAGAAATAAATAGTGGTTTTGAAGGGCAGACCGAATTAACTATAATGATGAATAAGTGTAATGATGGCGAAAATCAGAAATGGACCCATAAAAAGGTTAGGTTTATTGATCATTTTATTTTGGTTTTTTATTTAGAAGTATTATTGAAATTGCTGCAAGGTAAATGTTGTCTAAAGTCAAATTTAAAAAACTATTTTTAGAACTAAATAAACCCATTGTACTGGTTAATAGTTGTTAATGATTATCTGGCTTAATCTCGCATATTTTTAACGCATCCAATTTAATTTGAGCTCTCAGGTAGTCATTTCATATTAATGTTTGAATATACAATCTAAAACCTAATATCTCTATTTCTTGATCTCTGGTATAGAGGCATTTTTAAATAAGAAATCAAAAGTATATTTTGCATATTGCTACATGTACATAACCTACATTATCATCTTAAACAAAATGGTAAAAATAGTTGCTCTCAATTTAAAAACTATTTTCAGCCATATTTATGTCGTATAAATTTTTTTTCCAAAACTGCATTACTCTTCATGATTAGCACAGTAAGTGCAATAAAAATATCTAAGAATTTAAATCCATAAATGAATTATGGTGGGGTTAATAAACCAAAAAAAGTATACATTTAAGCATATTATTCAAGAAAATCAGTTATTAAAGAAAATTATCTTTTTTTAGTTTCAAGTGAATATAATATCAAACGTGTTTCCTTTTCTAATTCTTTACAGATCTTAAACAATATAATTTTTGAAGTTTTAGCCATTGTTAGTGAATAAAACCTTATTTGGTTTGGTTTAAGAAATATTTGTTTGCATGTCCATTACATTTTTTTTGGTCAATATATTTCTTGTATGGCTCGAATATGGTACAGAAATCAATATTTGTTGCCTTTGAGTATCAATGAATAATGCTGATTTCTTTATTGTATTCAAAGTCGTAGCTTGAGATATATCTTTTATTTTTAATAATTTAACATTATAGTATTTTATTATGTACTTCAATTTGAGTTGAACCAGACAAATGTTAAAATAATTTAAAATGGCAATTAAAGTATTATTTTTTTTTTTAAGAGGCTTGATTTTTTCAGGCTAATTTAAATTATATATATATATATATTTTTTTTTTTTTTGCTGCAAGAAAAATATTGCTTTTGTGAAACTAGAAAGCACACACACTATATTCCAAACTTTAAATAATTTCCACATAATTTTTTTGAAGATGTTTGACTTTATATAAACCATAAGTATTAAAATAGAAGTAAACCATTTAAATAAATAATTGCATTAAACATCATTCAAAACTACATCTAATCATTAAAATAAGAATCCTTCTTTTAAAAAAAAGACTTTATACAAGTATTGTTTCTTAAAAAGATGCACTTTTAAATATAAAGAATACAAAAAATATTTCAATTAAAAAATTTATTTATAATACAATTAGTATTTTAAGTGATTAAAAGAAAATTATAGTTTTAGATATTTAATAGCAAATAATTATATGGCATTCAAGAGATAAATATTACATGTCTGTGGTGAAGTTAAAAGGGGGGAAATGTACATTTTGGTTAATAAACAAGCATTTTTATGTGAAATGGTGGACAATAGTGTATAATACCAATAGAAATTGCATTGATATAAATAAAAATTTTAAGAGTTTTCCTGTGATAAGTTTTTTACTGCTATTAATTTATTAATTTCTACATGACTTCTGAATATGTATACATGTTTGATGTTTGTATGTATTTTTTCACTTTGCAAAATTGTTTTTCTTTTTCTGAATATTTAGGGTGGAATAGTAAAACATGAACAATCTGGAATGTGCCTAGATGCCAGAAAGAAGAAAGCTGGAGATGATGCTGTTGTAAAGGAATGCTATGGAGGTCATTTACAAGTGTGGTGGTTTGAAAATTATGAACATCCTGTGGTACATGTGGAAGATATAGTCCCATAAGTATAATTCATTATACTAATGATATTAAAAGTAGAATTTCAAAGATTCTGATGTAGAAAATACATTGGAAGCTTTCTTATTCCTGCCACTTTCTGGAACATTTATTATAATAGAGTGTTATCTAAGGGATTAGATTTGAAAAAAAAAGTGATGTAGATGAATAACAAACTTATTTTTATGGAATGTGCCTTTATATGTGATGTGCCACTGTGAATTAATGGATATTTTTTTTATTTGGGTTCACGAGTTTGATATTATACCACTTTTAGTTTCATTTATTTACAAAGCCTATTGCACCTTTGAGGATATGGTAATCTTGATATGCAATTCATGTTGCACAAATTTATCAAAGTTAGTTTAATTGGATTCCATAGTTATTATTTGTAGCTGTATCTTTGTTATTTACTGTCAAAATTTATGTAAAATTTCATTTTTTATTTCAAATCAAAGGCATGTGTATGCTATTGTTAATAACTTGACAATCAAATATTTGTTATGGTAATTATTGAAAATGTTTTTATTTAATTGTTTTACTAATTGACTACTTGAGCAAAGTATTGTTGCTTGAAATGGTTCTATAACTTGGATTTCTTCTATTGAATGTTTGATCAAAGATATACTTTTTGCTTCTCGGTTCTCTCTGAAGAGCATTTTAGTCTTACTATCAATATCGTTTTCTTTTAAAAATAAATGCATGTGAAAAGGCATATAGCTTAATTTCCGAAACTTAAGTTTTTTATGCTTAATAAAACAAATATTTTAATGAAACTGTTGATCAAATTTTTAACTTTTCCTCCAACTATGCATTCCTTTCTTTATGGCATTTTTTTTTTATGTACACTATTCCAAAAGAGATCTTTATTGTTATATGTAAAAATGGATATGATACTAGTATGTGCCAATATCAATTTTGCAGGTATAAACAAATGATTTTCTGTTTTAGGAGCTTATGACAATCTTTTAATTTATATTTGTATATTTTACGTTTAAAAGAATCCCAATATTTATTTGTTTTTCTTCTCCCTTTTACAAAGAACTGTCCATAATAAGGTGCTTTTTCTTTATTGAATTAAATATAAAAATATATGTGTAGTCTGTTACACAAAATATGAATAAGTATTATTTTACATATGTATTTTTATTATGTTCTGTTTGACTTATGAGCATGCTGTTCTGCTTATAACTGAGAGACAGAATTTTATTGTAAATCAAATTATTCTAAAAAATATATAAAAGAAATCAGAATTTTACAAGATCTGCTTTACATACATATTTTTGTATCACTTCCTGTAAGTATTATTTTCTTTTATTTATTTTATATTAGCATCTTTGATATTTTACATGCAGGTTTATTCATATGCTTGTTTCTTAAGCAAATTTTATGTTGATATATTACTAAATTCCAATTTAAATTGCTTTTATTTTAAGTATTTTAAACAATTATTTACCACTTCAGTTTTTTGTGTGTGTTTTTAAAATTGAATTAATTTATTAGACAATCATTTTTAAAGAATAAAAAGCTTTAACTAAGTCTAAAAATTGCATAATCAATTCATGCAGACTGTAACTAATGTTTTTATTAGTTTAAAATAAATCTTTGCAGTGTATTGTTAAATGATTTTTAGATGAATTTGTCTTCAGGTAAAATTTTTAGCATCACACAGATCTTCTATATTTAATAAATCAACCATCCTAACTTTGTTTAAAAGAACAAATATATTTTGCTTTAATTTCTAGTTTTTATTTTTACATTAATCTGTTTTTGATTGCGATTATAACAATATTAATTTGTTTATGTGTTAAAAAAGGTTCCTTTTGCTTTTTTTTTATCCATCAATTGTAATATAATTAATTTTTTATCCCTTAGTAATTTTTCTCCTTTTCCACTAGTTTATTGAAAACAGTTATTCAAAAAGTCACTTTAAAAGAATTATTCTTAATCAAAAAATTTAGAACTAAAAAGAGAAAGATGCATTACGAAGAGGCCAATGTTATCAACAATGATAGAAAGTTGCCCTTTAATAAAAATGCATTTATGTTACTTGTTACCATATAGTCTTTCCATAGGATAATGGATATATTAGGGGAAAACTTTTCTGTAATCATTTGTTTATTACATCAAAAAAATTTTCTGAATTGAATCAAAATGTCCAAAATCTGCAGCGTAATTCAAAAAATTACGTTTTTATAGTTGAATGTTTTCATATTGTATCCTATAGAAACAAGACATATGTAATTTTGGATCTGATGTTGTTTATTTTGGAGGTTTCATGGGGCACCTACCCTTTGGACTTACAGCTAATAACATTTGCATTTTTTGTCAAGAGTTCGATTGCATGAAATGTTTGTAAAAGGAGTCGGTTTAATTTATCTCATAAGTTTGTTTCCTCACAATGATTTCAATTCTGATCTTTAAGTATTTTTGAAATTAATTGCAGAAAAAAAAAAGATTGCAAGTAGATTTTAAAGGTAGGGTTAATTTTAAATACATTACAGTAGTTTTAGATTTCAAAATGATGTATGAATTTTTTCAATGGTTTCTTTTAAAATTTAAATGCAGAAGAAAAATTTTAGAATAGCTTTTCATTTTCTAAATATTTTTTAAAAGTTAGTGTTGTTAATTAAGATTTTGTCTAGTGTTTGATATAGAATGTTGATTCATTAAATAAGGTCAACAAAATACTTTATATGATTAATATATTTGCTCCCGAATGAAGTGTTCTTTTTCTACTGATATTTGAATAAAGTATTTCCATATTTTTGATTCTTTGTCTAATAGAACATTTATATGTTTGTGATATTTTAAAAATTCTGATTTTTAGAGCATTTTTTTAAAAAAAAATCTACATGAATTTTATACTGAGAGAATTTTATTATAACTATATATACATTAAAAGAAAGAAAAAAAAATCATGGGATTTAGTGATATGTAATTAAGAATGCTTTTTTTTGTAATAAAAATTTGAGATGAATTTTTAGTGTGTTCTTATTTCAATTGTAATCATCACAGAACAGTTTTAATCATTGTCACATCGAATTGATGCATTTGTTTGCTAACATAATAAGATAATTTCTTTTAAAATCCTCTGATATAAAAGACAATCTTTACAATAAGTTTTTTATATGTCCTCAATTTCACCAAAAGTTTCCATTAAGTTCTGTTATGCTATGTAGTTTTTTGTAATAATATAATAAATTTATAGAAAGTTGAAAGATAGCTGGTGTATGATCTGACTAGGATTCAAAATTAAAATCTACTATGAATAATTTATTGCTTTAATACATCACTCTAAGTAAAATAAGAATTTCATGAAACATTTATGTTGTTGTTCCTAATGCCACCTGTCTGACGATGTCAGATCGAGGCCCACGAAATTCATCGTGGCAAGGAGCTAGGTGTATGCCTGTCCTTAGCTTTGAGCACCGTGCAAATAACAGTACAATTTGGCTCGGCTCATACACGATAGATGGCGACAGCTGCTACGACCGCCCACAAGACTTTCGGACCCACTGATTTAACGAGCACGTACTCCGTGTGTACTCGGAAGGTATTTGGTGACATCGAGTATCGAACCCAGGCCTTCCAGTCTGGCGTCCGATGCTCTAAACCACTAGACTACCCACGGCCCATGAAATATTTATAAAATAGACCACTTTAATAATACATCCCTTTATAAGCTCTAGACTTGACCAATAAAACAGCTTTTAGGCAAAATTCAACTTTATTCATTAAGATGCCCTTCTTCAACAGTGATGCATTCTCTCACAGTCCCAGTACTTCCTCTAATTTATATATATAAATATATTTTATAGAACAGTTTGTCTTTGCATTCAAAATAGGCTTCAACAATTGTGAGATCCACTTTATAAATTTCAGTTTATTATGTTAAAAGCAAAACAATTATTTAAATTTATTCTTTTGTTCACGTGAATTTATTTATCATTGTTTAATTTTTTGTCACCGTGAACTGAACGATATTGAAAAAGTATATTATTTTGTACGCTGTGGCAACAAGGAAGAGCTCGTTCTGTTCTGTTTTGTTTAATTAACAGTATTCCATGAAAAAATTGTTTATAACTAGGTGAGTCTTGGACTCTAGTTGGCATGTTAATTTGTGAAATAAATGAGATTTGGCAGTATTAATAGTTTGGAGTATTAATTTTCAACAAAAGAAACTTTTTATTTTTACGATATCTGGCGTCCGCGACAGGACTATTAAGTGTCAATATGTTTACATCTGTTAAAGGCTTCAAGAAAGAAGACCTAATTTATTTGTGTCAAGAGATCAATGAGGACTTACCGTTGAAGGTTACCATATCTACACTGAAAGATGTAATTTTAAACAGTAAAGAATATAAAAATGATCCGGACTTTGTTTCAACCGTACTAGCCACAACTGTTTCTGAAAGGCAGAAAAAAGAAGAGAGAAAGCGCCAAGAAGAAGAAATAGAATGACAAAGAAAACATGAGTTGGATTTGGCGAGATTAAACTCCCGGACAGTTTTACATACTCTAGATGATCAAACTCCAGAGTCAGGTAGTGTAAAAAAGAAATTTCACTTACCTAAGTTAGAATTACGCCATTTTTCGGGAGATTTAAAGGACTGGTTACCTTTTCGGAGCCAGTTCGAATATGTTCATAATGATGTTGATATAGCACCAGAAAATAAATTTCAGTATTTAGTGCAAGCAACCGTTAGCGGCTCACGCGCTCGGGAGGTAGTGGAAAGTTTTCCACCCACCGGCGCCAACTACGCCAAAGCTGTTGAATCTTTAAAAAATCGCGTTTTGGTCGAACTGATTTACTTATAGAATTCTATGTCCGCGAGCTTTTAAAATTGGTTTTACAAAACGCTTCGCAAAGTTCGACTGTTAATTTATGTACGCTGTATGACCATTTGGAGTCTCAGATTAGGGCATTAGAGACACTTGGCGTAACAGCGGATAAAAGCGCTGCTCTACTTCATCCTTTGGTTGAGTCATGCTTACCGGAAGATATGCTAAGAGCATGGCAAAGGCAAAGAGGTCCTGATTTCAATCATAGTGGCGAACCACAAGAAAGGCTTAGTAGCTTACTAAAATTCTTAAAATCTGAAGTAGAATCAGAAGAAAGGATTTGTTTGGCGATGCAAGGTTTCGGTTTAAAGAAAAAGAAAGACAATATTGGGTTTAGAAATAAGAAATTTGAACCAAGAGTAAAACAAAATAAAACACCCACCGCCTCCGGTCCAACATACTCATAAAACCAAAAAGTCATGTGCATTTTGCGAGAAAACTCATCCCAGTGCAGACTGTTTTTCTGCACAAAAAATGAGTTTAGATGAAAAACGAAGGATTTTGAGGGGAAAAAATAGTTGTTTTGCCTGTCTGGCTCCCGGTCACCCCGTCCGAAAATGTCGTTCATTTTTGAGATGTGTAATTTGCGGGAAGAAACATGTTCCCTTGATGTGCGAAACAAACGAGTCAAGAAAAAATGATTTCAAGAAGACGGAAGAAGCTGAAGTTTTCAACGAGGTCAACATGTCCAACCTGAGTGTGGGTCCTAAAGTGTTTTTACAGACTCTAAAGTGCAAGCTCATATCAGATAAGAAAGAAAAAATCATGGGAATTGTTCTGGACACCGGCTCGCAAAAGTCTTACATTGTAAAGAGTCTTGCCGAAGAAATGGGATACGTTCCTGTAAAGAAAGAAACTCTGGTACATTCACTGTTTGGTGGGATTAAATCTAAAGAATTTGTACATACATGTTACAGAATTAGGTTGAAAAATATTAAGAACAATTTTGCATGCAACTTTGAAGCTTTGGATCAGGTAGCTATTTGTAATGATGTATCACCTGTGAACTCCGGGCCTTGGTTAAAAGAGCTTCAAGAAAGGGATATAACATTAAGTGATGTGGGAGAAAAACCACAACCTGTACAAGTACTTATAGGAGCTGATCTTTTTGGAAAGATTTTAATCGGTCAGCGTAGGGTCTTACCATGTGGATTAGTAGCCATTGAAACTTTGCTTGGGTGGACTTTGTAAGGAAAGTTCCTGATAGTAAAGTTACTACAAGCAATGCCATGTTAGTGACATCACTTTTCACTAAAGAGTTTGACATTTCGGACTTCTGGAAACTGGATTCTATTGGAATCAAAGATCCTATTGAAAAGCTGTCTAAAAAAGAGCAAGAGGATTTGACTACTGAAAATTTTCTTCAAACCGTTAGGTACAATGAAGATAATCGGTATGAAGTTCATTTGCCTTGGTTAGATAACTGTGTACCTTTACCTGATAATTTTGAGCAAGCTAAAAGAAGGTTAGACACCACAACCAAGAAGTTATTTCAGGAAAATTTGTACGGTAGTTATGAGGGCATATTTTCCGAATGGCTGCGTGAAGGAATTATCGAAGAAGTACCAATTGAAGAGAAATATTTGCCTGCTAATTATCTACCTCACAGACCTGTTATCAAAGTTAGTAAGACAACTCCTATTCGCCCGGTTTTTGATGCATCTGCTCGACTCAAAGGATATCCGTCACTAAATGACTCCTTGCATAGTGGTCCAAACTTGATTGAGCTAATTCCTGATATTTTGCTGCGTTTTCGAGAAAAGAAGATTGGTGTAATCGCAGACATAAAGAAAGCCTTTTTGCAAATTAGCCTCTGTAGAGAAGACAGAGACTTCTTGAGATTTCTATGGTGGACAAATAAGGCTTGCAAAGACTACAGGTTTTTTCGGCATGCCAGAGTAGTTTTTGGCGTTCGCAGCAGTCCTTTTCTACTAGGAGCTGTATTGAAGTATCATCTTGAACAAAATACTGATGTTGATCCTTTTGTAACTAGTTGTCTTTTGAAGAGTTTTTATGTGGACAATCTTGTAACCAGCGTCCACAGTGAATTAGATTTGCAGCGAGTGATAAGTGTTTCTAATGAGTTATTAAAAAAAGGTGGTTTCATTCTGCGGGATTGGGAATCTTCACTAACAGAGGATGGAAGATCCTTCAAAACAGATCTGTTAGGCCTTCAATGGAATAAAATTAAAGACTGTTTTTCGCTAAATATCAGCTGGTTGAAAGAAGTAAATTACGATAACAATACTAAACGTACGATATTATCGCTTACTCACAACGTGTTTGATCCATTTGGATTTGTATCTCCTGTAATGCTTTGTCCCAAAATTATGCTACAAAAAACCTGGAAATTATCGTTGGAATGGGACGAAGAAATCACTGGATCCCTTCGACAAGAATTTTTACAATGGTTTAGGGAACTAAAAGTATTGGAAAATGTTACCATTCCTCGCTGGATCAACGTTAATCCAGAAAATATGAAGAACTTCTCCATTCATACCTTTTGTGACGCAAGTAGAGATGCATATTCCGCCGTTACGCATCTTGTATAAGAGGGAGAATATGGAAAGGTGCATTTTTTAGCCTCGAGATCACGAATATCTCCTCTGAAAGTTGCTACAATTCCAAGATTAGAGCTTCTTGCTGCATTGGTGGGAGCAAGATTAACGAAATCTGTGTTGGATGCTCTTGGATGGACGGATATTAGATGTTTTTATTGGAGTGATTCCACTACCGTTCTTACCTGGATCATTAAAGACGAAAATTGGTCTATTTTCGTGAATAACAGAGTCCAAGAAATACGGAATATTAGCCAAGCTTTTTCTTGGCGTCATATTTCTGGATTTGAAAATCCAGCTGATTTACCCTCCCGAGGATGCAAAGCAAGTATTTTAGTGAAAACTAGATGGTGGGAGGAGCCAAAATGGCTTACTTTATTTGAAGACGAAGGACCATGCAATGAATATGAGTTAGATGAAGATGAGATACTAAAAGAGAAAAGGAAAAGCTCAATATTAGCTTTGGTGTCTGTAAATCAAGATTCATCTGCAGGGAGGTTTTATCAGCGCTTTTCAAAATATGAAAGCATTGTGAAGTTAGTGGGATGGATTTTGAGATTTGTAAAGAGCTGCAGATGCGATGTTCAGCTAAGGAAAAAGGGAAGTTTGGATGCTGAAGAATACAGGGCAGCAGAGAAACAAGTGATAAAATTGGTCCAGTCGGAATCTTTTGTGAATGAGCATGATGCAAAACTAAAAACTTTGAGTGCGTATAAGGATGCCGATGGAATAATACGGCTCAAGACGAAAATAATTTTCCGTCAGGATACAGAAGATTTTAGGGAACCAGCTGTTCTCCCGTCCAATCATAAAGTTGTCGAAAGACTAATATTTTCTCACCATATCAAAAATAATCATGCTGGAACTCAAATTTTGCTTAATATTTTGAGAGAACATTTTTGGATTTTGAGAGGAAGAAAAACAGTGCGTTCTGTTATCTCAAAATGTGTCGTTTCTTCTAAATGTTGTATCTGCTCCTTTGCCTGAAGATCGAATACTGGCAGGACCTTTATTTTTAAAAGATGGAAAGAGAAGGCTTGGGTATGCATTTTTACATGCGCCGTATATAGAGCTTGTTCAATCACTATCGACCGAAAGCTTTTTGCTAGCTCTACGGCGATTTATAGCTCGGAGAGGCCGGTGTGAAACCATGTACTGTGATAACGGCACTAATTTTGTCGGAGCTTCCAATTTGCTTAGAAGTTTAGATTGGGGCCGCATTTGTAGCGACAATGCTCTTCATCTAATTAAGTGGAAATTTAATCCCTCTTCTTCACCATGGTGGGGTGGATGGTGGGAGAGACTAATTGGTATTCTTAAAAGTCTTTTGAGAAGAATACTTGGAAGAGCAAGTTTGGCATTTGAGGAGTTGACAACAGTTATTTGTGATTGTGAATCTGTAATCAACTCACGCCCTTTGACTTACATCGACGAATGTGACTCAGAATTTGTTCCACTTACCCCTGCGATGTTTCTTCAGGATATCAAAAACTCTGGTGTTCCAGACTGTGATGCGGCAGATCATAAAAGTCTCAACCATCGTGTCAAATACAGGTTAGCTTTACAGAAGGACATTCGAAAGAGGTTCAGGTCCAAATATCTTGGATAAGGAGGCCTGAAAAGACTAGAACTTCGATGATAACTCCCGGGGACATTGTTCTCATATAAAGTGACAGAAATTCTGCCAGGGAAAGACGGTGTGTGTCGACTCATTAAACTTAGAACATCTCGCGGAGAAATTCTGCGTCCAATTCAGCGCGTCTTCCCTTTAGAGATCTCTTCTAATGATTCGTCTTTTCCACCTGACAAAAATCGCCTCTATGAAGAATGCTATTCCTAAGTGTTTTGACAACAACTCCATTGACTACGCAGTTGCTCAAAACAAGACAAGACTAGGACGGACTGTTAAAATTCCCGAAAGACTGGATCTCTAATATAGTTGTTGAGCCGTGGGACTTCCACATCTCAAGGTGGGAGGATGTGAGATCCACTTTATAAATTTCAGTTTATTATGTTAAAAGCAAAACAATTATTTAAATTTATTATTTTGTTCACGTGAATTTATCATTGTTTAATTTTTTGTCACTGTGAACTGAATGATATTGAAAAAGTATATTATTTTGTACGCTGTGGCAACAAGGAAGTGCTTGTTCTGTTTTGTTTAATTAACAGTATTCCATGAAAAAATTGTTTACAACTAGGTGAGTCTTGGACTCTAGTTGGCATGTTAATTTGTGAAATAAATGAGATTTGGCAGTATTAATAGTTTGGAGTATTAATTTTCAACAAAAGAAACTTTTTATTTTTACAATAACAATCACTTCATTTGAGCCAAACCTATTTCTCTGGAGCATTCTTTTGAGGTTTGCAAATAGTCACTGGGGGCCAGATCCAGTCTATAAAGTGAGCGGCACAACAATTTGATTATTGTTTTGATTGACTTGAGACACAGTGTATTGTCTTGGTGAAACAGCAACTTTTTCTTTTGCACATTTGAGGACACTTATTATTTCTTTACTTGGTTAATCCAATACTCACTATTAATGGTTTTGCCTTTCTCAAGGTAGTCAATGAACAGAATTCCATGCATATTCCAAAATACAGAAGCCATAACCTTACCAGCTGACATTTCAGTTTTTGGTGGCTTTCACCAGTTGCTATTCACTCTGCTGATGATCTTTTTGATTCAGCCGTGTAGCAATGGATACATGTTTCATTCAGCACTCTGAATTGTAAATAAGTTGATGATAGTCAGCATGCCGCCTTTTAACCATTGTTGTTGGAGTACAGCAGTAACAATTTAGGCTCATTTTTGGCCCTCGGTGCAGAAGATCTACAGGCCCCCTTGGCATTGGGAGATCCAAGGAAAATCTGGTTAAGTCCAGCTTATCCAGGTCCCTGAGCACCCAATGGATAAACCTACACTAGAGTACAGTTCAAATAACACTTAACAAGCCATTGTTTTGCTTGAACAGTATTTTCCCCCATCAAAAAGTGAGTGTAATCAACACAAGAAATTCTTTTTCATCCATTGTTTTAAAACAAAAGTTACTCCACTACAACTACTAACTTTTGAACTTATTAAAAGTGTTTGAAGGTGATGCCATCTATATGTCAAGCTGCAGGACAAATACATTATATTGACACACCACTCAATAATTCTGTTCTAAAATCTCACATTGTTATAATTTAGATGATAAAAAATGCCAATTTTTGTTTACTTGCTTCTAAAATGTAATCTACATTAGGATTGCTCAATCACTAGAAACAATTTGTAAAGAACATGTTTCATAAAAACAAAGTGCATAATTAATGAAATATATTTCCTTTCTTGTGATTTATGGAAGAACTGATTTAGTAAAACTGGTCCCTGACACTTAAAATAATGAGGTCCACAACTAAAATTACAACCATTTCAATGGATTTAGTTCACTGAAAATTTATAAGTGACAAAAATAAGAAAAACCAAATTACTTTGAAATTTTTTTAATACAAATTATTTTACTGTACATTTTCATAAATTCTCACTATATCTGATATATTTCCTAAATCTTCCAGAAGATTATCAACTATGGTATTTGTTTCTTCATCAAGCTGTATAGTAACTGTCGGTAAATAACCCAAGTATCCTTCTTCAACTTCATACAATTGTTCAATTTCCTTTTTAACTGTATTAAGATCCTCAGGAGCACACAGAAACTAAACATAAAAACATGAAGTTTTGCTCATTAGAAAAAAATATATATATATATATATATAGATCATGGATAATTGAACTGATAAACAAATGTCAATGAATTAAAACAAATGTAATAATAATAAATTACAAAATTATTTCTATTTACATTGAAATTTTTATATTATAAAAATTCAATTCCTTACATAAAATGTTTTACACCAGGTATGTCTAATGATTTATATAATATTATCAATACAATACAAATAAAATAAAGCTAATTAAAAAGCTCTATATTTTTTAGATATCTAAATTTTACCACAAACTTATTAAATGGTTTTATTTTTTGTAAATCATACTTTTAAATAAGCTTATTTAAAATAAAAATTCAAAATCATGTATTACGTATAGTATCATAGAATATGCATTACACAGAAATTATACAGATGGATAGCTATTCTCAGTCCATTTTTTATAGGGATTTTCTTTTTTGCATATAATGTTACTGCTGAAGTAGAAATTTGGGTTTGGATGATCGATAACCATATTAAGATAGAAAAACAGTGCAATATGTATGGTTCAAAAATTATGCATATATGTGATTAAAAGAAGGCTATAGGAAGAACAATGTTTTCAATTATTTGGCAAAAGTGAAATTTTCTTTTACATTCCTGAAAGTATATTACATTTAATAAAAAAAACTTATACAATGTAGTGATTATGGAATCACTATCAAATTTTAACCAATTGGGCAGTGTATTACTCTAATCTATGGAAGTACAAGAATTAAATTACAGTAATCTTAAACTGCTTTTTAAGCAGTTGATTGAGGATACATTTATAAAGAATATTCAGTTATCCTGCACCTTAAAGAATCCATAAGATGCATCATCATTACAGTTTTTACAAAGTTTGTAAAAAGGATTTACATATTGTTTTCTCAAATTCAGCATCAGATGTCCTCATATGTGAATCATGATAGTTTCTGTAATTTGTGGTAAGATAAAATTTATGACCAGATAATAACCCTTCCCAAAGAGGGAGGATTAGGCAAGATTGCGTTGTGCAAGAGGTCTTTGAAAAGAAAATATCCCAGAAAAAATTGCATAAAGAAACCAAAGAAGGTGATTTAGAAAGAGAGCAGGAAGAGTGATAGCAATTTCTGATGCAAATCACTTAAATGTTAACAAAGTTGTTACTGAAAGAACTAAAAATACTTTTAAGTAGACATAGCAAAAACTAATTGTAGTAGCTATTCTTTGTAAGACAGAGTTTTTATAAACTAGTACAAAATTTTAATGCATTGCCAGCTTCTTCTAATAGCTTAAAAATAAAAAAAATAGATATTCTTTATAGAACAGAATAATATTTACTTCAAGATAAGGTTTTGCTTCATCATCTTTAACGCTGACTTCTTCTGCACCTGCTTCAATAGCATCATCAAGAGCTTTTTCAGCATCTACTTGTTCACCATCTTTTCGTTGGATTGCTTTTATGATTCCTTTCTGCTCATAAACTGCTCTCCAGCGACCTTCTCCACTTAAAACATTTGCACTAAAATTATGCAATAAACAAATGACTTGAACATATAAACTATACAATGTGTGGGTAAGGAGAAAAATATAATATTTTACCCATGTTTTTTGCACACAGATTTGATTTCATGTCTTATTGTAGATATATTATCTGTTTCATATTCAACTATTACTATACAACCCCCTGGGCTAAGTATTTCTGCAGATCCATATTTGTTTTTTTTATTCTGCAAGAAAAAAGTCTAGTAAATGTGTTAACATTTTATTTACAAAAAAGTAGTTTGCAAAAATACAATTTCATACACAAACTAATACATAACTTATACTAAGATATCATTATTATACCTGTGTGAAACACACAAGAAAAATGGTAAAAAAAAATTATGATAGTGCTAAATTTAAAATGCAACTGAAAGACAAATGTAAACAAAAATAAGCAACAACAAGTCTGCGACTAAGAAATTTATGTAACACAATAGTCTGGGTGAAAACAGCATAGGTGCTTTATATGTCAGAAGTAAAAATCATTACATGTAAGAATGTCTCAATATTTAAACATGCATATTGTATAATCAACTAATCAAGATTAAATTTTTAGTGCTAAATGGTACATAATGAGCATGTGTTTTTTTTTGGTGAATGATTTTTCAAGTTTTCCTAAATGCAAACATTGGCAATATTACCAACCTAAAGTGGTTTCTACAGTGAAATCTGTTATCTACACTATAACACAAGTTTATTGGACAAAAAGTAAATAAAGCATAAGACTTGATAAAAATAAATAGAATTTTAGATCCTGAAAACAAATGCATGACAAAGAACAGAACACTGACAACAGACATTACACTTCCAAAGGCCCTTCTTGCCTACTTACATCTGCATGTCATAACTGCTTGGTTAAAAATCCATTGCAGTGAAGTTTTTGGTACAGTTGACTCTTGATAATTCAAAGGAAGGGACCAATGAAAAACTTCGAATTACCAAGAGGGTAGGAAAAATCTCCCAAAATACACGAAGAGAAATTTTTTTCTAACGTATTTAAATTTGAAACTATGTAATAAAGCAACAATTTTGCACATATGTATGAAATTATTTTAAAATAAT
Organism: Trichonephila clavata; assembly: GCA_019973975.1. Taxonomy (NCBI): domain Eukaryota; kingdom Metazoa; phylum Arthropoda; class Arachnida; order Araneae; family Nephilidae; genus Trichonephila; species Trichonephila clavata. The sequence goes on from BMAO01032936.1 coordinate 196,224, forward strand.
TTAAAAAATACATATTATATATACAGTTTTAAAATTATACAGAAGTTAAAAGAATATATTTATGTATTACAAACAATTATTAAAAGAATACACTTTGTACATAATTAATCTTCTTCGACACAAAAATATGTTATTATTATTTTTGTTTTATGGCATTCAATCTAACTTTGTCAATAGATTTTTCTAGAATAAATGAAGCTTCAAAAATGTCTGCAGCACATGATTTAAGGAAAAAGTTGCGTAGCTTGTTTAGTGACACTTTAACTTTTGTCATCGTTGTCGGAGTCAATATCGATGGTCATCAAAGGGATTACGTTACAGGGGAGACAAGCAGAAATAATACAACACAAAATATGCTTGCTATAGGACTCTACATCATAGTGAGTGTTAGAATTGTTGAGATTTTTATAACATTTTACTTTGAATTATCGCCTATTCTACTCTGGCCAGCCACAGATTTTACTTTGAAATATTGAGTGTACCAAAACGTATTGTTTTAGTTTGATATATCAAGAGTTTTTCTAGGAGTTGAGCATATACTTTGAATTAGCGAGAGGTTCGTATTATCAAAAGTTTGAATTATTGAGAGTCGACTGTATTTACTTTTTAACTCAAACTATTGGAGACATTATATGAAAAGAAGCAGAATGATTGGCTATTCAGTGCATATGACACATGTGAATTTGGGGAGGTATCTTGGACGTTGGCATTGTTGATGTTGGATAGTACATAAGTTTCAAGTTTTCTGTTGAAACAACCTCATTATATCTTCATTCTTTGCAAATTTCAGATTTTCATCGTTTTATCAAAATTGTAGGAAAGCCTAGTTAACAGTATATCAAAGAAAATAACACTAATTAACAGTTACTAACATACAGATATTAGAAAATAGTACTGTATTTTTTATATGAGTATGAGTGAGAATTTGGCGATCCTACAAGTTACTGGTTCCCCTGTAACTAAATATCACATTCAGTATAATTTTATATTTGTATTATTTTATTTGCTACATATGTACTATTGCAGCCATGCCAACTTTTAAGATAACCCCTAAAATTGGCAAACAATGTGCTTCATTTCAAATTCTTCTGCTTGCTGTCATTCTAAGCCTAACTGTTCATTGATATGGCAAGCTAGAATACTGAAATGCAAATCTAGGATTTATCAAACTCTAAAATGATAAAATTAATAACAATATAGCTATATATAATTATAAAACTTTAAATAAAATTAAAGAATAAAAATGGTACTTGCGTATTAACATCATCACAGCCAAAATTGCGCCAAGAGAATGGTTTTTTTTGAAAAAAAAACTATGTAAGAATCTTTGTAGTTTTGATATCATGGTGCAATATGAGTGGCACAAATTTTGTTGCTGTGATGCTAATGCGCAAGTACAATAAAAATCAATTACTTTTTTAGAAGATTATTATTTATTATTTTTGATGCTTATGAACTATCACAACAATGCCAACGTTCAAGATAACTTGCCATGTTGGCAACTCCAATTTCGTATGTGTCCTATGCACTGAATATACAATCATGTGCTTCATTTCAAATAATGTCGCAGTTATGGTTGTGATAATGTGCAAGTACTGTATTTTTTCGACTGTGTGTTTCATATTCTCATCAGTGTAATCCATTTTTAGAATTCATGTGGTCTTAATGTTGCAAATATGCTTGTGATAGTATGCAAGCACCTTTTATTTTCCCAGAAAAGTTTAAATATTTGTTAAATAGATTTATAGCCAATCAATAATCAATGGACCTGTAATTTTTTCGGTACTTATGTACTATCACAAAAATATGCAAGTACTATTTTTTCTTTAATTACTCCCTATTTCTTGTTACTTTGAATAGACAAGCATGCAATTTTAACCAGACTTATTATTTGGGTCGAGAGGCATATTTAAAGTTAATGGTATAAACTAACGATTTATAATTACATTTAATTTCCAAATATCCTTTAGAGCCTTAGAATTTAAAATAAAACAAATTTTATGAAAAAATAGAGTATATTGTATCTGTATACATACACCACCTCTTTTAAGAGCATTTTCAACAGTTGATGATGGAACATTATTTTTCTTAGCTTGTTCCAAAATATTTGAAAGTTTGATGTTTAACTTTGGATCTGGTCCTCCCTCTACAAAAAATAAATAAAAGTTTTGAAAACTTTCAAACATATAAAGAAAACAATTCGTAAAGTATATTTAATGAATTCAGTAAATTTCCAATTTTGTGAAAAAAGAATTTAACTCTATTCATTTCAAAATCTGAAATAATTTATTTATTCTATTAAATGCAAATTTTTTTAACAAACAAATAAAACGTCTTACCTCGAACAGCTATTCCAATAAGATACACATATTTGTTACAAAGGAGATTTTTTTGTCTGTCTTTTTCTGCTTTTATATGCTTCACATTCTGCCATTTAGAGTGGCCAGCCATCTGTCTGTCACTCACTAAATTTAACTGATTATTTTGTTTGCAACAAAGAAACCAAGTGGTTTTAGGCAAAGAAGTAAAATTTGAATAAAAACATCTAACATTCAATTTACCATTAAATCTCATGTTCATGCCCACCGCTCCAATTAAAGAGGACATAAGTGTACTTTGAAAAAAAGAAATGAAGGCATTTTTAGAATTAATTATATAAATTAAAAATTTCTCTTACTTTAAAACAGTACATTACGAGGTCAATGCAATGTTTATAAAATAGCACCGACCACACTTTTGTTGCCATCAGAGAAAAATAGCATTACACCTTTTAATCTCCATGTCTTTTTTATCCTGCACCAACATTTGGACACTGCTAAAAAGAAAGAAAGAAATTTTAACCCTTCATGTCATTAATTTTTAAAAACAGGATTATATCTTGCAATATATGTACATATATTCCTATTGAAGTTTCTTGAAACTGCTGTTTGAAAAAATTATTCACTTTTGCTGCTCACTGTAAAAACGTCCCACGTTTTACTTCAGACTCGTCCAAAATTTCGATTCAATCAATTAATCAATTTGGCAGTCAGAAAACGTTTTATAAACAAAGTAATGCATGTAGTTTTTGTGTTCTTAAAATTTACAAAGATTCGCGTTTGCATGTAATTTTGTGTATTACATTTTCCAGTAAGTAGTTTGTTGAAATTGATTGTGAAAAAATTGGTTATAGTTTTTCATTATTTACAGTTGTGTTGAGTCGTAAAAATATATTTCCTTCATATCAATGATGTTCAAATACTTTTAAAAAATTGATCGTGGCCAGTGTTTTGGGTGGATTGTCGAATCGGCCACTTCTCCAACCGTGTAGAAGCATCTAATATACGTTTATTTAGTGGAGATTCAGTGTTCTCGCATGGTGTGGAAGTTTGGTGAGTATGATACCGGTTCAAAAGTGTCGTCCATGTCATGTGGCCATGATTCACAATTCCTCATTCCATGGCCAATAGTCCAAATGCTGGCGATGAAAATCTCGGCTGGCGACTGGGCGCATAGTATATCAGCATCGAAAATAAAAATATATACAAATAATTGAATTGATTCTCAAACTTACATGTTTTGTGATATGTTATATATTTCTTAATGGGGACATGAGAAAAGTGTCATTGTTGCTTCTGTCTGAGACATTAGTCTCAGAAGGAATGAAATCACAACTAGGCCTTTGAACACACATTATTAAAATCTGGATCATAATTATTTTATTTTCCCTAAAACATCTCTTTTTCACACTTATACTAATTCAGTGTTAATTCATTTCTTGCTTGTGACCTTCCCAAATAAATCCTTCCTCTCAACTAAATGCATGCCATTCTTGAAAACTGGAAATGAATATTATTTGTAAGTAAATCTTCAACCTTCATCGGTTAAAGTGTGGTATAGGGAGGCCTTTGGATTTGGCAATTTTTATATAGATATTATGGTGAGATAATGAATTCATTGTGGCTTTCGAACATTTTTCGCTAAGTGAAGTAGCTTGGCAATCGATTTTGGTCGCCAAAAGAAATTGACATCGCCAAGGGACACCCTATACTGCAACTTTAACCCTTTTATCATATGTCATTGGATTACATGAATTTTCCTTATTCCCCTTTAGATAGTTATTCTTCTCAGCTATTTTTTCTGGAAGAATTCTTTTTATATTCAGAAAATGCACTTGATTTCATTAAAGATGGAATATGTATGGAATTTTTTTCCTTCTGGAAATGCAATTCTGTGAATTTTTGTGTTGCCTCTATATAACAAAGTAAATAGAGGACTTTTTGATACTCTTGTTTGCAGTGATTTATAACTTTTACAAGTAATTAATTAATATTGATTTTAATACTTTTAAATTTATTACATTATTTGTAAGCAGGTAGAGTACTTATTGGTACTTTTAGATAATGACTGTTTTAGTCTTTATGAATGAACTTGTGCTAAATAATTTTTTTAGCATTATTTCTAATTTAATTTTTAAATTTTTTTTATTTGAATCCTGTTATGGGGAAATATAGGGGAAGGTATATAAACATGTTAAAACTTTGTTTAACCCTGCAATCTCAGCCCTAGTCTTTAGGGTTTGCTAATTTATTACTGTGGTTACTTGACTTTGTCTTCGATTGTTTGCTTATTGTTGTGTTTTTGGTTAGATTTAGATTAATTTTTAGCTTCACATTAATGATCATATATTTGTAAACTACTTTTTCAGAAATATGCCTGCTAAACCTTTTAAAAGAAAGGTTGTGGAGAGATTGAAAGCTAAACATCAGAAAAATAAAAAGTCCTTTCATGAGCCAAATGAAGCTAGTGTGCAAAAATCAAAAGGTAAAAAATTGGTAAAAACTGCTGATGCATCTGAGAAACAACTTTCGCTGAAATCCAAACCGAAGAAAGCTGTGAGGTTTTCTGAAGACCCTGATGAAATATTTTTGATGACGCCTAAACGCAAAAAAACAGATGAACTCTCTGAAGACTCTGAGGATTCATTTTCTCAGCCAAAGAAAAAGAAACCAAAAAAATTGAATTCTGTAAGTTTTTCTCTGTAGAAATTTGATTCAACTACCAACATTGGTTCAGTCCTAGGAGAGCCTTTGGCACGAATTACTTTGGTTGGCGATAATTGCGCCATCTTGGTAACGCTACTTTGATACACTAGCTATAGTAAACCTAACTATTTCTTTAATTTTTGTATTTGTTGGCGGGTATTTCAAATTTCATCATTTTGTTGTTGGGCACCGAACAGGAAGTATGGCTGCGTGTGTGAGTGAATATACTTTAGAATTTTTTACTTTGTTGAATGCAAAAAGTAAGAGAAAGAATTGATTGAATGGTGTATGAAGGAAAGATTGAATGCTTCAAGTTATGAATGTCCTAAATGTAATGAGCAAATGGGATTATATATGAACAAAAGAATGTTGTTTTGGAGGGATTTGAATGGAAATGTCGAAAAAGAGGTGCACATGTGCATGATGTTTGCAGTAGTATAAGAAAGAATTCATGGTTTTCTAATAGAAAGTTAAGTATGCATGATATTTTGTGTGTAACTGAAATGTGGTTTGGAAGATGTATGAAGGATTATGTTCAAAGGTATGTTTCGACCACATTACTGTGCAGAATATATATGGTGGTGCTCCCACGTTCATTCACTTACCAACGAGACCTTCACAGCTTTTTTAAAATCTGCTGTCACGCTGTACACTTCTCTCGGAAAAGATCAGCTGTAAGAGAGAGAGAGAAAGCTGATCAGTGCTGTTTTTATATTTTTTTTATCTTAAATATATTTGATTAATTTCTGTATTGCTTACATATATTTTCATTACCCATCCATCTTATCCCACTACATTCACTTGCAGCCATTGTCGGTTTTGCTTGGCACCATCTCGTTCTGGCTTGGCACTTTTTGGTTTGTCGCTAAGGATGTGGGCTCTCCTAGGATTTTACCCAAACGGTTACATAAAAATTAATTTGTTTAAAAATTCTAATTTTATGAAAAAATGTTGATTGTACATAAATGATCATATACTTAAGAACCAAATTGATTTGGAAGCTGATTTTTTTCATTAATTTTAAATGACTACTTTATGTTAGTTAAACTGAAATCCTCATCACATAACCCAATTTTGTCATTTAAGAGTTGATATCAAAACTTTCAACAGATTTATAATTGGTGAATGATTGTTACCTAAAACTCAATTTAATATTTTATAACTCTGCTGATTTTTCCCTTTCACATATTTTTACAATCAAATATACTAAAATATAGGTACTTACAGTGGCATAATGGAGAACATTAGAGCCCACCTGCAAAGTCAGGTTTTGAGCCCCCTAGAACCCTGCACCCCCCACGATACATGGGTGTAGGTTATGCCACTGCTTACTTATTAGTGTCACTACAGAAAAATTTTTGCCATGCAAATTGTACCATGATATGAAAACAACAGGAAGATTGTTACATATTTTATATGAAAAAAATTAATCTGATTTTGATGGAAAATGGCATGATTCATATTTCTCAAACTTGGCTGTGGTGACGCTAATTGTAAGTACCAAAAAATATTTCTAAATTTTAGCAACAGAAGTGTACAGTGGTATAGGTAGACCACTTCCAAGGGAGGGGTTATATTAAAAAAGTTGACAATAAACATGAAGATGTAATCCTTATACTAAAAATTAAAAATTTGGTGGTCTTTGGAAGGGATTGGAATTCCATTGGAAGTCTAAAAATAAAATGAATAATGCAGGGAAATTTTCTTCAGTTTTTGTTATTTTTTTAAAATTGTCATTCTAATTCACATATCAATAAAGGTTTCAGTAGCTTTATTTTCTCCATTTTTTGCCATATTTTGTTTATTTTGATGCAGCCTTAATGTGTGTGTGCGAGATTTCTTAACATGTTAGAATTGGATGTGTTGACCAAGGTACAGAGTGTGTTGTCAAACTAAATAATATAATAAATTATACATAATTTCACACTTTTATAATTTGGTGAATTTTTCTGAACAGTTTCAATTTGGAAATGTTTATTATGAATAAACCCTTCTTTGTAAACTGCATGCTTAAGTGGAATTCTATTTGTCAGATAGTCATTATCTATCTAGTTTATTTCAATGCAGTATCATGCTCAAACTGAGCTTGGGTATAACACCACAAAAGAAATAGTTTGTGTTCCAAAAAATTCCTTGCGGGGAAAATTCGTTAAATAGAGATTAATCTTTAAATATTTTACTATTCTTGGTTCCAGCAGAAAGTTTGCAAAATAGAGGTTCGTAGAATGGAGGTCCAACTGTATTAGCTAAAGACTGAATGTTTTATATTTATGTAGTAAAATAATTATAATTTTTTGCTATATTCTTTCTAAAAAAATTCAAAATATATATTATCTGCTCATGATATTCAATAACTGATAAACTTTCATAATAAATAACATTGATTAAAAATGATTCAATATTTTTAACAATCTAGTATGAAAGTGTAAGAAAACAGCAAATGCTAGAAGGTATTGAAGAAGAGGATAAAGTTATAAAGAAGTTTGAAACTTTATTAAAGATGAAGAAAAGAAAGAGAAAGAATTTGCCTGCTGCTTTTAAAGATGATGGGCTAGACTGTATCCTTTATATTTGTTTTATACACTGCAAAGTAATCAAATTTCTCTTTTAAAAGCGATTATTTTTCTTTGTATTTTTCCATGTTTTAAAATGTATTTATTTTAGTTTCTTTTTGTACAACTATTGTTAATTGTAACTGTAAAAAGTTTTTTTCCATCTTGGAAAATAGACCAATTTTTGTATAAAATAATTTGAATTAATGATTGCCACAGTGTTTATTTGTTGAATCTTAGCAATTAAGTTTAAAGATTCACTTTTAAATTATAATTTAAAGTTGAAAATGTCATATAACTTTATCAGTTTTGGAAAATTAATATTGTGAAATAAAAAAAAAATTTTTCCTCCAGATTCTTATGTTACTTGAAAGGTTCTATTTTAAGGAAATACTTTTTGTTGTTGTTCAGTGATCACTTTTTAAAAATCCTTATCTTATGTCCAGATCTTCTTGAGGCAATTGACAAAAAGGCAGGTGAGGCTTCCATTTTGTCAGATGATGATATTGGATTGGAAGAAGATTTAGCTGCGGTAAAAGGAAAGCCTTTAAAGCAAAATTCAGAAATAAAACCAACTAAATCTTCTCAAGGAAAACAGAGAACTCTTACAGAACTTTTAAGAGAAAAAGAAGGGGTTACTAGCTCAGCAGAAGAGGAAAATGTTGATGAGGAGGAGCATTGTTTTGAAGATGATGAATCTGATGATGAAAATTTTGATGCAGAAGAAGATTTTGATGAAGAAAATTTTGCAGAAGGGAATTCTGATCTTGATAGTAATGAGGGTAATGAAACTGAAAATGACAAAGAAGAAAATTCGGTAAAAGATAGTAAAAAGCCTAAAGTATGGGAAGATATTTATGGTCGATTAAGAGATGAGTCTGGTAATGTTATTCAAAATTCTGAGGCTGGTAAAGGCTTATATATTCCACCAAAATTGAGGAAAATAAATACTGATTCAGAAGATTCTAAAAGGGAAGAGTGCATAAAAATAAAACGACAATTAAAGGGATTATTAAATAGGTATGTTAAATCTGTCGTGATTATATTGTTACGAATTTTGTATAAAGAATACTTAAAATGTGTAAATAATTTGTATTTGGATGTATAATACTGTAATATTACTCTGTGATATTTACTTTATGTTAAAATTGTAATATTTGCAAGCAATGTTGTCCCTTACATTATAATGGCAATTCAAGGGAACTTGGCAATAGACCCAAGTTGGCATCATTTTTGGCGAGTTCAGGACCCTATGAATTCTTCTGGAAATTAGTGGAGGAATCCAATGATTTCACTATCTATGACGCAAGCAGATCTTTGTCAAAGGATTCGCGAGCCCTATGCATAGGGAAACGCTCTCAGAAACTGAGTTAGTATAATTTTGACTAGCAATTAGTAATCTTGTCTTGAGCATAAAGAGTCAACTAGCGATTAGCTTGGCTGTTGAGTAGGATGAGCGGTGCTTGTGAATAATATTTTACATTCATGTATTTTAGACACTGATAGTTGTGTTTGAATGTAGAAAGTGTGAAGACCTTCTGATATTTATTTTGTGAATTTTACTGCTGAATTCTGTTTTTCAAGGATTGTTTTCTTTGCAATAAATTTCCATCGCTCCTAAAGAACTGTCTTGTTCTTTGTGACTGATTTGCATAAAATCCTTCAACCCCGATCAATGTAACAATATAGTTGATAAAAATAAAATTGAATTGTAAAATATTTTGAAAATTATACTGCAATAATAAAATTCTAATCAAAGTAATTAGGATTATTATTCTAATTATAAGGGTGTATTTTTTATGTAAATCATTTTTTTCAGGTTAAGCGAATCAAATTTGCAAAATATTTGTGGTCAAATTGAAAAAATGTACATGAAGTACAGTAGAAATGGTGAAGTATTTTTTATTTTATGTTTATATTATACATTTATTTCAGTTTAATGAATAATTCATAAAGTAATTTTATATTTTAAAGTATTTTTTTCTTTCTAAGTAATCTATTTTCAGAACTCATTAAGTTTTCATTTGTAAAGAAAATTTTTAAATTGTTCTTTTCTTTTAAATTTGTTTTATAAAATACAATGTAAAAATTTTAATTTAAAGAAATCTAAATTCCAATTTATTTAGAAAAAAAAGTTTTTCAATGTACATTTAACTCTTTTTTTTTTTTCTTTCTCACATGGTAGATACGTTCTTTAGAAAACCATGCCAAAAACATAATCTAAAAAAATACATGCAACATGTGGTAGATTTGGGGATATGTTTTACAATTTTAAAAAGTCATGTGAGATGAAAAATTTCTAAATATTTTCCAAAAAAAGTTCAAAATAAATAATAATGAAATCCATGTTACATATTCATAAAACAAGAACAATTCATTTTTATTACAAAAAATTAAAATTATTGTACAGTGAAAATTTAGTCTATAAGTTCAAATTGAATTTATGAATAAAATTATTAATTAACAAATATTCATCGCTACTTGATAGCAAGTGTGCATGTTTATTATGAACTGGATCAAAAATGCTACCATCCGTAGATGTGCCAGATATGTCCAGCATAACTCTCAGTTTTGATTCAAATGAAGAATTTTGTTTATTATTTAAGTCTTAGGTGGTCTTTTTACAGTTCCTACTGTTATATTTCCTAAATTCTATATTGGGCAGTTAGATGATTATGACCATTGTATGTTCATCTTATTCCAATAATTCAGTCATACTTTCATCTTTTACATGATTTGGTTTATTTTCTTAGATGACACAGAAGACATGTACACAGCACAAATACATTACATTACTGATTCTACAAGCTAAAAGAAAGCATAACTCTTAGATGACTTGCCATCTATTGATTTAATTTACAACACATCACATTTAATTTACAACACTTACTATTAGTTCATATTCTCCCTATATATATATATATGTTGTTCAAATTTTCAATCATTAATAAAATACTTTCTATTCATCTATAATCAAGTTCAAATAATTTTTTTAAAAACTTGTAGTGGATAACACTTGATGTTAATACAGTTTTTTCAAATATTAGTTTATTAATTAAATTAAGAGATGTATTTCAGTCGACATTATTCCTCTAGATGTGGCAGCACCATTGAAAAAAAAACAGCTTTTGTTAAATTTCTGATGAAGATTTAACTTAGCTTGAATAATCATATGCTAGTTAGATGCCAGCATTCCTTTTACAGTGGTTTTAAGATGAATTCATACCTATTATATTCAACTTATATTAAAAAATGTAATTACAGATTTAATGTGGTTAAAAAGTTTTTAATGTTAATTTAAAAGTTGTTTTGCAACTTAATATCGTGATTCTGTTATATGTATATACATATTTATATTAATTGTAATTATAAAAAAAAGTAACTAAAATAAAATTTTTCTTTGTTGACCTAAGTAGGAATTGATTAATTTTTTTTTTTTTTTTACATTGCTTGTTCTTGTTACAAAGTCTGTTATTAGCAGCTGTTTTTATTCTTTTTTTTTTGTTGTTTCTCAAGTTGCTTATATAATTCTTAATATCCTGTTACACAAAACTTAATATTACATTGAAATTTTACTGTACATTCTGTGTTAGGATCATGTGTAAGAAAATATTTTTCCCTGCCTGGGGCAAATTTCAAGCCCTGGCGAATTAAGTACACTTTTAATAACTGAACTTCACCTTCGACTTCTTTATTATGAACTGTCGTTAATTTGATCAAAACATTCTCATCTAAAGGGCACAAATTCCCAAATCTTTTCGAAATTCATGCTGGAACAAAAATATTGTGTAAAAAAATTAAAATTCATTAAAATAGTGTACCATATTAATTCAAAATTGTGTAAAAAAAGGCAGTGTAAAAAAAAACTGGGTGCGTGTGTATATGTATGTATGTATTGTAATTCATGTCAAAGATTTAAAATAGTTGATAATCAAAGATTTCTGTTATTGTTCAAATTAAATTAATTCTGCATTGTAATTTTTTGTCAGTTAAAGTGAATAAGTTCTCTTAGACACATTAATTTTGGATTTTTTAAAAAATTACAAGACGTGGTATTCTTTGCTTGTTTTGTTTTCAACTGTTTTATCTTTTGAGTTATTTATTTTATATATTTATATGAGTAGAGAAATTCTTAAATTGCTTACTTTTGTATTTTACTCTAGATATGAATGAGACCCTCTTTTCTTTAATGTCAGAGCTTTTATTTACTGCATCTTTAACCCCTCCACGCCTTATTATGGAACAGGCTATGGTAATAGCTTTACTGCATGCTAATATAGGATCAGAAATTGGTAAAATTTATTTCTATTTTGACTATAGTAATGAATTTATACTGCATTGAAACATGTTCTTTTAAACCTTCAAATTTTTGCTTGATTTAATTAATGTTAATTTAATGAATATAATATACATTCATTTGTAAAAAAAAAAAATTTGGTTTGAGTAGAATGAGCTAATTTTACTGAAATGTCAGTGTATAATGTAACTTGTTGTGTATAATCAGCAAATTTATTCTTCAATATAATATTAATTTCTTCTATTTCACAATGCATTCTTTTTAAAAATGATTTTTAAAAAAATTTGCTGAACAACCTTTTTTTAAAAAAAAAAATCATTAAAATAAATTATTCTAATTCAATTTTTTATTTTTAGGTGCATATTTTTTGCAGAATATTGTACAGAAATTAGGGACACTTTTCAAGGATTCCAACAATTATGGTGAAGAAAAAGAATGCAATAACTTGTTAATATTTCTATCTCATCTATATAATTTTAAGGTTTGTGCTGTGCATTAATTTTTTCCAAACACTATCATCGATGTTTATTATGCTCTTTTCTTTTTTAGTTGGAATTCTTTCAATGCATTGCCGTTTTCAATTATTTAAATAATTTTTTCAAAATAATGTAAATATATATAATTTGTGTGTTTTTCCATGATATTATATGAAAGATTTTTTAATCAATATCAATGATTTTCAAGGTGTAAATATGTCTTCTATGAATATTTTTTTCAGGTGACTCATTCAACATTGATGTTTGATATATTTCATATTTTGGCTGAATCATTTAACAGTAAAGATATTGAGCTCATTCAGCTTATGCTAAAACGTAAGCATCTGTGTAAAAAACGTTTTTATTACATTAATATCTTGAATGGAATTTTTGTCTAAGAATTATCAATAGATGATCTTGCTAAAATGTTTAAAGATATATTTTTTTTATCATTTTTTTAACACTTTTTTTTCCAGATGTTGGTTTTGTTTTGAGGAAAGATGATCCTTTGAAATTAAAGAATTTGATATTTTCCATTCAAGCCAAAGCCAGTTCTTTTAATAATGATGAAAATGAGTGAGTTTTTAAAAGCATTTATATAAAACAAAAGTTAAATTTATCTTTTGTTAAATGAACTGCATTTTGACTGCTAAGCCTTTCGCAGATATGGCAAATCCCCAAATATGAGAGCCTTTACGTTGGTAGCACCATCTAGTGGTGTCTCCTTGTACCAAATTTTTGATGCTTGATTTTATTCAATTCAAGCTCTCATTGGAGGCTAAATAATGCCAGGATTTGATTTTGCCAGGAGTTCCAAAGCATTATTATTATATTTATAAAGTATGTTTTTCCTGTGTTAAGTCTTGTTGAAAGTAGTTTTTTAATCTGATTGTGTAAGATATTCATTGAATTGTAAAGCATGCATTTATTTCAGTTCTCGAGTGAAGTTTATGCTGGAAACGTTAACAGCTATACGCAACAACAACATGTACAAAATACCAGATTATGATCCATCCATAATAGAATATAGTAAAAAATTCCTTAGAGGAATTATTCGCAAAGGTGTGTAATAAATCCATTTTTTAGAAATTCATTTTATTATGTATCCTTTTTATTTGAACTAAAGAAATATTTTTAGAAAATTACAAAACTTGGATTGTATTTTAATTGTACAAATTTATTAATTATTGGTGGGTTTTTTTTGCTGATGAATATTTATTTTTATTATAGGTTGTTCAATCCAAGAACTTTCTGTATCATATGATGATCTTTTGAAAGCTGATGAAAGGGGCAGGTGGTGGATTATTGGTTCTGCTTGGATAGATTCTAATGAAAACACTTCAAAAAGTTAGACATAGTTATTTAACTCATTATGTAATTGCATTGGGTGCATATAATAAAAATTACAAATTATGGATTAAGTTAATCACACAACAAGATAAACTTAAATTCTAATGAGGCAATTCAATTTATATTTGTGCACAGTATTATATTATGGCACTGCATCAGTTCATTTGTTGAAACAAAAAGGAAATTAGTTTATATACTACTGTAGATAGTCAAAGAGTTGTTTACTGATAAAAAATTAGAATATTTGTAACTTGTGTGTTTTCCCCTATTAGTGTAAATCCTATAGTTTCTCTATTATAGTAACTTTATTTTCTTGAAGCAAATGCAAAATTTATAACTTCAAGCTGCTCTAGTCATCTCTTTCCCTGAAGGTGAGCTTGTCCTGTTTTTAGCAAATATGGATGATATACCCAGACAGTAGGGCACACAAAAATTTTTCAAGGGTGGGGGGTCCATGGTCAAAAGTCCCCCAACTCGAATCATACCTCAAGACAACACCAATTGATTCTTGTGGTTTTGTTAAAGAACAGTAAAAAAATAAATTAATGAATTTATAAAATAAATTGTTAATTTACAAGTACTTAATTAAATTTTGTTATATATATATATAGGATTATCATCAATTGAAAAAAACTCAAGGACTTTGGGGGGGGGGTTCCCCTAGGACCTCCCCCTTATGTGCACCACTGTACTCAGAGGTACTCCGATATGTTTTTCTATTTTTGATCTTAGCCAAATATAGCTTCTACCGATCACCAATTCTTATAAGTGGTATTTTCTACAGTAATATTCTAATACTTTTGATCATATAAATAAAACGTTTGAGCTTAATTGAACATATTTTAATGTGTTAAAATTCTGATTTTTATCTTCAAGATTCTCAATCTGGAAAAGGAAACAAATTCTTGCCGAAAGCTGAAGTCAGTGAAAAATTAATGGAATTAGCTCGGAAACAGCATATGAATACTGACATTAGAAGGTCTATTTTTTTTACAATCATGACAGCCGAGGTAAAAAAAAATATAATTCTTCAATTATATTAAATGTTTTATTGTAATTTTCAGCTGAATTAATTTTATTTGTTTTAGGATTTCATGGATGCCTTTGAAAAACTATTGAAACTTAATTTGAAAAACCAACAAGAACGTGAAATCATTCATGTAATTCTTCATTGTGCCCTGAATGAGAAGATTTTCAATCCTTTTTATGCTCATCTCTTGAAACAATTTTGCAACTTTGCTCGAAAACATATGGTAAGGATTAAAAGACAATATAGAATATATACACACACACATAATATTTTGAAATTAGGTGTATAGTTATAAGTATGCTGTAGATCAGTGATTCCCAAAGTGGTCTATATAGACCCCCCATGGGTCTATGAGGTGTGAATGGGGGTCTACAATAGTGAGTCTCATCAAACCAGATTGTGACTAGTATTAAAAGGAAATTTAATCAAGTGGTAACTAGACTTACCTATTTAACAGATTTATTTACTAAATTTAATGAGGTTTATTTGCAGTTACAAGGCAACAGCATAAATTTTATTAAAACAAGGACCACATTTCACACAGCTTTTCTTGCCAGAATTAAGCTAAAAGAGCATAATTTTGGACGTCCCCAACATTTAAATGCTTTTTTTTTTAGATTTTGAAACTATGTTTGTTTACTGTGGTCAAAAAATTCTCAATGAGTTCATATGGTCACTTTGAAAAAAAAATGGCAGATTATAAGAATTAAGCTCTAGGAATATGCACAAACAAAGATCTTAAAGTAAAGTTTAGAAATGGTGTCAACAATTTTAGTTTTAAAGATATTTTATAATATGGAATAAATAACAGGTGTATCTTGAGAAAGTTTAATTGTTTTTCCAATTGCGAAGGAGTTTCAGTACACTTGCCAATCTCCAAAACAAAAAAAGTGAGATGAAAATCCTGGACATTAACCGAGGAGATATATTTAGTGCTAAAACCTAATTAGATTGATGCCCAAATGTTGAAATTTATTATTGCATCCCCAGATTCCTCCCTCTAAAAGCTTTTGCTATTCTGTTATTTTATGCATTAATTAAATTAACTATAATGTGTTTTCTTAAGTTTTAAACTCTTCTATATTTCAATCTTTTAAAGTAAATAGCTCAATACCTGCTGTCAAAAACACATTTAAGTTGATAAATTTGCACAAATTTAATATTAGGGGGGTCTATGAGGCTAAAAAGTTCGGGAACCTATGCTGTAGATTATTGGTATAATCGACCCTTGCGATCGATATAATCAAATCTACTTTATTTTAAATGGGACTTCTAAAGTTCTTGTGTGGTATGGAGTAAATGAAGCTGTTCTTGTACTAATTATTTGACTAGTTCATAATTGCCAGATGGAAGTCCAAAAATTTTTCTTATTAAAAATTCATGTATAAAATGACATAAGTTTTTTTTATGAGTTTTAATAACTAACACCTTTATTTTGGATGAGAAATTATATTTTAAACACAGTAAAATTTCCAGATATTTTTTATGTAACCATGTTAGAGTATTTTATTGGAAGAAATGGTAATTTAGATATAATATTGTTTTTAACTTAAGTAGAGAAAGATATATGTATGATGAAAGAACACTTGTATTATCTAAGCATTGCGCTAAAATGTTTAAAACTTGAGAATTTTTATCAACAAATAAATGATTTTATTTGGATATTTTTTGTAGATGTGCCTACAGTTTTCTTTGTGGGATAAATTTAAAGACTTCTCCAACATGAAACCACATCAAATGAATAATCTCTCACATTTATTAAGTCATCTCTTTGCATCTGGGGCTTTGCCTCTGTCAGTCTTGAAGGTATTTTTTTTTATTATTCTTGAAACCAGTTAAACATTTATTTGTACAAAATTCCATGCTTTTTATATCAATACTTTTAATTTTAGATCTGTCATAAAAACTGAAAATATATTTATAGATAAGCTGATAATAGATTTCAACCCTCAAATAGTAAACTTCTATACGAAGAATGGAATCTTTAAAATCCTAAATTAAATTTAGAAATAAATATTCATCTTGCTTTTTATAGGTAATACATTTCTCGGACATGGATAAACCAATGATTAGACTCTTCCGAAAAATACTCTTGGCTATATTGTTGAACGATAAGGAAGAAAACTGTACAAGAGCATTCACTCGTATAGCCATGTCAGATAATCTGAAATTATTACGGGAGAGCTTAAAACTTTTCATGCATCATTTTGTATTACGAAATAAATCGAAGTTGGAACCTGAAGTTGCTTCAAAATTAGAAGCAAGAGTAGAATTGGCAGAAAATGCTTTGAACTCATTTAACAAACGCATTTTTTGATACTGTATATGTTGGAATAAATTATTTTTATTATATGTGACACAAAAATTTCATATTAAATTATTACAGCACATTACAACATCCAATTTAATTTTAATCATTAATTGTATTTGATTGCCTCAGTTATTTTAAATCAACAATGATGATTAACAAAATAAAAATTTAATCATGATGCATTATTTTATAAACACAGTTGTCTCTAATTTAAAAAAAATTATACTAGTCGAACTTTAAATCTCATAACAGAATTAATAGTATATTCAAAACATAGTCTATGTATTTTTCGGCATATAACACATTTTTGATACAAAAAATAAGATCAAAGCTTATGGGTGCACATTATATGCTCATCTTTTGAGTTGTAAAATTTAACTTCTGCATATATCTTAATACTGTTTATCATCTTTCAATACATTTTTAAATTATAATTAATTTTTTTCTATGCTTTTATTATCCATTGATGCATTTGGCCTCCTTTTGTAAATGTTTTTTCCCTTGCATACTTCAAATAAATTATTTCTAAAGATAAGAGCATTGTGCATTTTAGATCTCTTCATTTAAAAAAAGAGGGGATGCGCACTATGCAACGAATATACCTAAAAAATTCAGTTTGAAAGTATTGGAAAATACACTAAATGCTTAAATATATCAATCATGACCTGAAATCGAAGTCCATGAGTTTAAAATGTCTTGTGAAACTATCAAAATTCTTCTCCGATTAATATATATATTTTAATTGTAGCAGTTGATTGTTTAGAGAATTAGATTCACATATTAGAAGCTATAAGTGGGCATGTTATTATAATGAGGATGATAGGTCTCTCTGCAGGTATATTTCTTGCTTCCCTTCTATGCCATGAAAGGTCCAGTTTCAGTGTTCTACAGCCCTCACTGCCTGTAATGAATATTTAGTTATACTTAGCTGCCAGTATTCACATCTGATATATGTCCATAACCATTTACCTAGTTAGTTATGGCAGAAGTTATTTCAAATGGGTATAAAAGTAATTGATGGAATAATTTGTAAATTTATTGGGATTTCTAGGATGAAAAGGATGCAATAAAGAATTATCTATTATCTTTCCTGCAAAACAGTGAAATAATGTAATTGCAACCCAGAAATAAAAGAACTGAAAAATATACACAGTTATATTTCTAAATTATAAACTCTTACAGTAATTTTTCATAATGCACCAAAAAGAGAAATCCAGACTCAAAACAGCATAAATCTTTATTGTAGATTCAAACACAAAAACTTTAAAAATAAAAGCACTATTTTGCTATAAAATTTTAATAATGTAATTCTAACATCAAACAGAACTTGTTGTCACAAATCGTATAAAAGTATGTTTTTTTCCAATAGAAGAGTGGCTACACAGAAGGAAAAAATAACCATACATCCCATATGGCATATTTTGCAGAAAACACTTCAAAAATTATACGACTATCATTAATATATATATAATATATTTATTTATATACACATCTATTTGTTTAATTAAATAAAATAGTATTGAAATTAATACAAACTTCTTTGATTTCAATGCACATCCTTACAGTTCGATAACCTCCATCAAAAACATAATTTACTTATAATTTATACATTTGTACAACATCATATATACAATTTCAACTGTTTTTCATATAATAAAGAGGCACTGCAGTGGCTAAAATTATTTTCTTTTTCAAAATGATTTTCTATATAATGAGGATCTCTTATTTTAAAATTCCACAATGAATAGCAGATATGTATTTTTTTTAATTCCGATTCACAATCTGCTCTGGATACATTAAAAAATTGAAACTCTCATCATGCGAGAATTAAGTAGGTTTTGTCCCCCATGAGAAAAATAAAGCTTTTATATATATATGTAT
Organism: Trichonephila clavata; assembly: GCA_019973975.1. Classification (NCBI taxonomy): domain Eukaryota; kingdom Metazoa; phylum Arthropoda; class Arachnida; order Araneae; family Nephilidae; genus Trichonephila; species Trichonephila clavata. The sequence goes on from BMAO01032936.1 coordinate 215,145, forward strand.
ATATAATATATTCTCTAGATACACCAATTTTCTTCTCAAATATTCTCTGTAAAATGTCTTTGGTGGTTGATATTGAGCTTAACATGTGGCACTTAGACAGGCACTAACAGATAACTTCGCTGGGTAGAAAATCCATTTTGCTTAGCAACAACAGCTTTTAATTCTCTGTACTGGCACAAAAAAAGCTCTATCACCAAAAAGGATGATAAAACTCTCTCTATATAACTTTTATTATGTACAAATCACTTGAGTTCAGTAAGCAACCAATGACTATAAGTTGATCATAGGCAGGGGATGTAACAAGGAAGAAACTGGAGAGAAATAGCTAAGTATTTGCAGTAGAAGCTGTACCAAACACTTTGAGGTGCCAACCAGCTTGTGCTACTGGAGCCTGAAACAAGAAATTGAAATTAATATTAATTACAAATGAATACATAAAAAAATCTCTAGCATCATGCTCAATAGTTTGTCATGCATAGCTAGCGAAATGTATGCATAATAGATAATTATAACTCAAGCAATATGATGTGCTGTTTAAAAATCAGGAACAATCTTAATTTTGAAAAGTTCATTTAATCAAAAAATATATTTTTTCACAAAACATTATCCTAAGCACATGTAATACCTCATGGCAGTATATATGTTATGGAATACTATCTTTAATAACAAATAACTTTTGTAGTTGTAAAATAAAGTTAATACAACCTCACAAACATAACTCTCAAATTCTTGTCTCATACGCTCTATGATGTATATGACAGAACAGGAACATATAAAATAGTCAGTAATGTTTGTGAGGTTAGAGGTAGTTTAGAGAGAGCTTTAGGAATTGTAAAATAAAATTATTAATGAGTGGTATTTATCTTAGGTAGTATTTTACAACATTCAGTATAAGCTTATTAATCTTTACAATGATAAATATTCTATGATACATAGGTTCAATAGTTTTTTTTCTTTCAAAAATTAATGTAACCACATGAAAACATCAAGATGATGAATGTTTTACTGAAATGTCAACATCTTAGCCTTGCTTATTACTTTATTTTTGCATATAATTAAAATAATTACTTATGACAAACTGAATTTTTATCAATCATTTCAATCTCATAGCATTTATATGCATGCATCATGCAAAATATTTCTTTTATTTTGCATCAATATAAAATAAACTTAAGTCATAGGATAAGTAAAAAAAGCTTTTTAAATGCATTCAAAAACAAAACAAAAAAAAATCATCAAAACATAAGAGCAGCAAAATGTATATTAATGCCACACAATCAAGAGATATGCAGAAGCATAAAAAGATAAAACTTTAGTAAGTTGTATGCATGCAAACAAGGCATGTAATGCAGATTTCTGATATCATGCTATTGAGATGTATAATACTTGCATGATGTTTCCAACAATCTAAAATAAAGAATAGTATATCATTGCTTCTTTGAGGAACTGCTTGATTCTCCAGATGCTTTCTTCTTGGGGGACTTTTTAAGGAGTGTTAGACAAGACTTTTCATAAAGCTAATTTACAGAAAAATCGCAGTCAGAAGATAGAAGCATTAGTTATGTAAATTCATGTTAGACAAAGTTAAGGTAAAGGCAGTTTCTTTCCGATTAAGATTACTTTAATTAGCAAATTAAAAATACGAAATAACACCACAAAATAAAGATGCTAATGCTGTATATTTCTATACACAAGTTTTAAATACTACTATTGTTTTTAAAATACAAAGAATATTTTTCAAAATATTACATAGTCAAATCTTTAAAAATTAAAATATTACTTCAGTTTTTCTTTTAAGAAAATTGCAATTCATCTCATAACTAAGCATATTTAACTCCAGCAATTTTGTTGTCTTGCATTATAATAAACAGTGCTTTAATTCTGATGAAAGGCACACATATATATATCTGATGGTTATATATTAATCCAGATTAGGATTTCAGATAAGAAATACATATATTTGAGTCCCTTCACTATTTTCATAGCTATTTAAACTTGCAGAATAATTCACTTTAAGAAGAAAAAACCTTTTCTTTATTGAGTTATGTTAATTAACAGGCATATTTTAGTTATTTTAACTATATACTTTAGGCCACTAATATGAGTTTGATGTAATTCAGTTTTCTTCCTAAAGAAATAACAAATGTTACTTGCTGATAAAGTGAGTTCAGTTTCAGCTTTGTGACTATAGAAATTTAGTAACATGCAATTTTCATAGTTTGTGACTATGACAGTATGAATGAATGTACATTATATCAATTAAACAGTTTCCAGTAGTAATTGGAAGGTTTCTCTACTCAAGATTAAAGAAAATAAGTGGAGATATAATTATAGTTTTTTATTTCTGATGGCAGGGAATCAGGAAAAATATAAAGGGGGAGGGGGAGAGACAGATGAACAAAAACAAGAGAGAAAAAACAAATGACCGAAATAATCGCCCAGTAGCTCTCTAGCATTTGGATACTACACCAGATAAATCATGTTGTAATATATAAATCAATTTCTTTGTATTAATCTTTCACCTTTGAGGGAAGATATATAAACATGCATATACAATATAAAGATTTGTCTGTAATTCTATTTAACGGAAATACATTGATAACTTTATGTGTTTGAGAATCTTTCAAGGTTATTATTTAAATAAACTATTATAGAAAATTCAACAATGAATATGTGCAACTTATTCTGTATTGTGTGCCCTATATTGTGTAAGTAAATACTTAATTCTAGAGTAAGTAACTGGATTTCTCTTTGCTGATTTCTAAGACAATGTACAATTTAAAATTTTATAAACTATTTTTTATTAAGTGTTATTCAAATTAATTTTTCAGAAAATACACATTTTGTATACTCTTAAATATTTCAGGAGAAAATTTTAAAATCAGGTAAATTTTTGAAAAAAAAAATGTTGATCTTATTCTTATTGGTTAGTTTATATTTGAGATCTTTCAATGTGTTTTGTAATTTATTACAATATATACGGAGCTCATTCATTTAAGGTTGGGGTTTTATTGCTTCTTCATACAGTTAATTCATGTTATTCTGCATGAAAAACTATTCCGGATTAGTTACTGAAATATTTAAATATATTTTGTGTTGATCATTAAAATCAGATTCTGCTTCTAAAAGCTATTCTTTTCAGTCATTATAAATTAAGTTTTTAAAATTTAGCCACATGACAAATTTTGAGTCAAAACTGATACATTAGGGATTGAATTTATGAGTAATATGCAAGTTTTTGAAACTTTTAAAAAAAAAATCAGACAATTCCTCATACACAAACACATCCTCCATTAATTCATCACTCCCTGAGGATTCTTTTAAATCTAAAATTATGAGATCTGCTTTTCCTCTTAGATTAAGCTATTAGTTACTAAATATCTATTTGTAAATTTTTTTCTTAATGGTAAAGGATACACACATTTATTTTAGAAAAGATTTATAATCTAATTTACCTTTCTCAAAGCTTGCTTCCCACCAAAGCCCCTAATTTCTAGCATAAGCTCTTCTCTTGGATCAACAGTTTTGGAGTGTTTTAATGGACTTTTCTTGGATTCTTTCTTGGTTGTTGGCAAAGTCTTTGTTTCACGAGCCATCAAAAGTCGACTGGAAACTGGTATTTGCTCTGCAGGAGGTATGGTTGGCATTGCTGAGCTAGAAGCTTGGGGAACAGGTGGAGGTGGGGGAGGGGGTGGAGGAACAGACTGTTGAGAACCATTTACAGTTACAGTTTGAGTGGTGTTTTTTGTTGGTGCATCACTCTGCTGTAACTTTTCATTGTTCTTTGCAGCCTTTTTTGAGAAGACTGACATTAATTCTGAATTTAGTGACTGTGATTTTGGAATTGTGTTTGATTTGAATGTAGTGCTATATAAGGCAGTTACTCCAGGACTGGATGCAACAGTAGATACAACCTTGGGAGAAGTAACATTAACATCCGCTTCAGGTTTCGCATTAACATTAACTTTAGTGATATGCAATTTTGAAGCTTCAACATTTTCATGCTTTGAAGATTTAGGAGCAGAAAATTCTGTTTTTGATGATTTAGGTTTCCTGAGGTCTACTTCAGCACGTCGAATCTTATCTTGCACATAGCCTCCTGGCCTCTTTGAGCTTGCTTTTAAGTCATCAAGTATCGACTGCTTACCCTCCCCTGTCGCACGGCTTTCACTTATTTCAGACAAAGGCCACTTTTTCAAACCAACAATGGAAGGAGGATGTGGTTCATCTTTCATACTTGACAATTTTACAAATGGTTTGGCAGATTTGAATGTAGCAGCTGGTTCCCTAGAAGCAAGTCTAATATCTGACTTTGGCTTCACTGTTGCTTCTTCAGCTTGCTTAGGAACAGTTTTTAGAACTTTGGTCTCACTAGTTATAGGCATTTTAGATGTCTTTTTCTCTACTTGCTCAGGTTTAATCTCATCCACAGTGGGCTTGGATTTTACACTTGTGTATTCAGTTTTTGAAGCATTTGTTACTATTTTAGCTTCTACTGATTTAGGCACAGTTTTGGGCTCTGTTTTTGTAGTGTTTACACTTTCAATAGGAACTGGTGGAAGCTTCCTTTTTTCCATAGTATTTGAAACAGATTTGATAGTGTTCTGAGGAATATTTTCTAAACTTAAAAATTTTGATCTTGTTGAAGCAACACTACTTAAAGGTTCTATATCCGGTACTGCTGTTTGTCGCTGTTGCCATGACCCAATAGTTACCGAAACAACCTGTGACTTAGGTCGTGAATTACGATTTAATGTCATTGTCCGTGATGATTCCAAGGCACTAATAGGTTTGGGTTTAGGTCGAGGGAGAGTTTGGGATTTGCTGTTATCATTTTCAGGAGATGAAAGTGAATTGCTACTTACATCTGTAGATGATGCCTGAATATAATCACTAGTTTGTGCTGAAGTGTCCTTATTTAGAACATTTTCAGGAGATGGCACCTGAGTACCAGATGTTACTTTTTCTTGTGGAGATGGTACTTGTGTTACTTTATCTTGAGGAGGGGGGACTTGTACTACTTTATCTTCTTGATTAAAACTTACTTGCGTATTAACAGAACAAGAATTCAAGGATTCTGGCCTTTTAGCTGGTTCTCCTGCATTAATGTCTATGTCTACAACTGCTGTTTCAGTTGGGTGCTGTGTAAGTGGTGGGGTACAAGGTCGACTTGGCTCTTTCAAAGATAAGGGCTTCGTTTTAGGTCTAGGCAATGATCTTGTTTTCAAGTCATTGGAACTGAAATTTGTATCACTTTGTTTTATCTGACTTTCAGAAACAGTATTTACCAAAGTACTATCTAAACTACTTAGACCTTCCAAAGAAGGAAAAGGCATCTGTGGTACAATGTTCTCATTCTGTAATAAACTCTGATTGCACAATAATTGCTTTTGCCAAGATATGAATTGCTCTTGCAGTCGACGATATTCTTCTTGAAGGCGCCTTTGCTCTTGGAGAAAAGTTTCTTTTAATTGCACTGGTTCTAAATCTTTTGCAACATTTTGATCAGAATGTGTTCTTTTCATACCTCCATTAACTACTTCTTCTGGAATAATTTCTTTTTCTGTCACTGTTTTTTGAATACCTTTTTGTGGGATAAGATTGACTAAGGATGTTGATCTTCCAGTCAAAGGTAATGTACTCATGTTGCTCAATTGAGCGCGTTTTTCAGATACAATACCACGACCATTTTCGGAGACCACACCAGTTTCTTTCTGGTTTTGTTGATCTTTGAATGAAAATATTTTTACATCTGGTTTATTTCTATTCTTTCTTACAGGCACTTCAATATCTTTTTGAGGATTCTGCTGACTTACAGTATGAATTTTTTGTTCAGGAGATGGTGCACTGTATATATCAATATTTTCATCTTTTTTGTAGCATCCCAAAGCAAAATTGTTCAATTTTTTCTGAAACTGTGGGGTATGAGAGGCACTATTGTGTGCACTGTTGGTTGAAAGAGAACTAGCAATACTAACTTTATCACTATTATCATACTTTGTATCTTTAATCTGTTCTGCACCAGAATCTTCCAATTCAGATTCAATAGATTTATCTATATTTTTTAAGGGGGTACCTGGTAGTGGAACATTTTGTGGTTCGCTAGGTATGCTATCTGATACTACTTTTTCCACAACATTAATATTTGTATTCTCATTGGCAATGCAGGCCATTTCTTCTGGATCTTCATTTGCATTTTGACCTTAAAAATAAGTAATATATTACAAATATGTATTTAAAATATTTTACCAAAATAAATACAACTGACATTAAGCAGGAAAAAATAACAAAACAAAAAAGCTCAGCATAGAGTGATAATTTATTTCTACTGGAAATTAATTTGATAATACAAAAAATATTCATAAAGATGTAAATATTTCAAAGTGAGCAATTTTCATAATATTTTTCTTTCCCAAATATAGTTTACACAAAAGCCAGATAATTATTTATAGAAGAGGGGTGAATATTTCTTAATAAGTATAGTTTACCTGAAATTCCAAATTTTTTCAGAATAAAACGCATTGGTGAAAAAATTGCATCATATACATTGATTATACAAGTCGATTTTTCACAAAAAAGAATTAAAATGTTTAAAAAATAAACACATAAAAGGCACACAGTATATTTTCAAACATTTATCTTTCCAGGTTACCTTTGTGCGAAATATTGGCCATCGAGGCGCTGCTGTGCGCACCTCAGTATCTAAATGTAAATATTGTTATGTGTAACTTGTTTTGTAGAATGTAGCGCATGACGCAAGTTCATCATATTAATATTATATATTCAATTTGTCTTCGTAGAGTATGTGATGATCATTTCTATGGATACTGCACACTCATTCGTTTCATTCGCTAAAATTTGTTTAGTTCTTAATTCTTTACAACTTTATCAAAAATATCTGTTCAAAATAATTAAAATAACCAAAATGCACCTTTTTTGTATTATATATATATGAAAATAAATTTCAAAAGATTGATTTTCCCAATCAAATTCAAGCTAGATTTCTCTATATTTATTCATAGAGTAATACTTCTGCTGCTTAAAAATACAATAACAATAATTACCACTTAAGCATTTTTCGGACAAAATAGCATCAGAATTTTCTTCAATCTTCTCGCTATCCACAGATGCATCTTGCATAGGAAATTCATCACCAGAAGGCACTGATTTTACATCTAAAGAATCTAAACAGAAAAAGAGATTTATTTTAAAAGTGCAACTATATTTATTTAAATTTTAATTGCAATTTTCTGTAGCATAAAATAACAGACCAGAATGTTTAGATTCATACAAAGAAATGGTGATTTTAATATTTAAGTGAAAATAATGATTCAAATTTTATATAAATATTTTATATTCACATAAAAAGTAAACACCAAAAGTATTTGGTATCTACCGTCGACTCTTGTAAATTCAAACCTTCGATAATACAAACCTCTCGCTAATTTGAAGTATATGCTCTGCCCCTAGAAAAACTTTTGATATTTCGAACTAAAACAATGTGTTTTGGTATACTCAATATTTCGAAGTAAAGTTTGTGGCTTGCCAGAATACAACACGCGATAATTCGAAGTTATCTTATATAACTCGAGATAATTCAAACATTCACTATCATGTAGAGTCCTGTAGGAAACAGGTTGGAGCTTACAAGTTTTGTTATGTATTGTCTCTGCTTGTTTCACCTGTAATGTAGCCCCTTTGATGACCATTGGAGTTGACTCCAATAACTCTAACAGAAGCTAAAGTGTCACTAAACAAACTATGCAACTTTTTCCTTCAAAATCATGTAGATAAGGACATTTTTCAAGCTTCACTTATTCTAGAAAAATCTATTGAAAAAGTTAGAATGAATACCATAAAACAAAACTAAGATAACAGATTTTTTCGACAAAAAAATTATGTTTGTGTATTTTTTTAATAGACGTTCTTTAATAGAATTCTTTTAATACATAAATGTAAATAGAGACGTTTTAATAGAATTCTTTTAATACATAAATGTATTCTTTCAATATGGGACTTTAAACTTGTGTATAATATCTATACTGTATAATATGTACTTTTTAAAAATACTTAAAATAATTTCATACATGTGGACAATAGTTGATTTTTTCATAGTTTCAAATTTAAATGTGTTAGGAAAAAAAATTTCTCTTCATGAATTTTGACAGTTTTTTCCTACTTTTGATAATTCGAAGTTTTTCATTGGTCCCAACAACTTCAAATTATCAAGAGTCAACTGTATTTAAATTAAACTTTACTTTTTTACTTTTAAAGTAACATTAACACAGTCACTATAATGTAAAATGAGGGGATAACAAAACTAATTGGGATTTTGATACTCAACATCAGGAAATGAAAATAATTTAACTACAGAAAATTTGTCTGATTCCTGTTAAACATGGAAGAAAAACACTTACTAGAAAATAATTCAGCATTCACAACATGCAGGGGATTAACACATGCATGACGAAAGAATAAAGGGAAGAACATGCTTGATTATTCATATGATGGAAAGAAGAGACTGTAGAAGTTACAAAGTATAGAAAAAGAGCCACAAACCACAAGACGGATAAATGCTGGAATTTAAAGACTCCATAGATGTTAAAACTTTTCGTTTAAGGGACATTCTTGGTAAAGGAATAGGTACATGGAATTGTTTTTCAACTCCAGTTCTTGGTGAAGATATCACAGGAGTGGAATAGGAAGAAGATATGACCCCACCTGAGACATTACAATAAATTTCTTCTTGGCAACCAGAATCTGACATGGTCTTGAGATCAGAGTTCATTGAAGGAACTGAAGAATCAGCATCACTATTAAGGGACTGGGAGATTCCGCTATCATCAGCAGAGGTATCTACAACTAAGAAACAATGGCTTTTTATCAAAGGACAAAAGCAATAGATAGTAAGTTTAGGGTACCTATCTCTAAACAAGATGCTTTCCAGAAATAACAATTTCATAAGTTTGACTTCAAAGTTTTAAGTGGGATGATATATTTTAAAGTTAAGAATGTCATTTCCCCATTGCAGATAAAGGGAAAAAAATATTGAGAGTTTCAACCACTTGAACTGATTTTATCTTCATATATTTAAATTAAATCTTGCTCTCCCAAATTTGATAAACTGTTTAAGAGAAACAGTTCATTTTAACTTTAATTACTTTTCCTAAAAATTAGTTGTACACGATATAACATTTGTTTAAAAAGAGTAATTAAATATATATTTTTTTATTAACTAAAGGTATTAAAAGTATTAATAGATTTAAAAGAAATTACTCAAACCAAATTCATTTTAGAGATGCACCCATTTTTTACCCCACTTAATCACTAGATTAAAAAAAAAAAATTCCTTAAGGTTTAAGTATGATTATTAATCAAATTAGAAATATATGGTGATGAATTCAAAGCTTTTTATGTGTTTTTATATACTACCTTAATACTACAATCCAATGTTATTTCTGGATAATATGACAAGAGTTTAGTTAATAACACATTAGGGTTACAATAGCTAAAGCAAAGCAAATAACACATTGATAAAGATCACAAGTAGAGTGAACAGGTTTTATAAAAAAAAAGGAAAGAATAAAGTTTGAAAAATGTATACTAACTTAAAAAAATAAAGCATTTACAATTGTATAAAAAAAATTAACTTCTTATATTTTCTAAGGAATTGTCAGCAACAAATATATAACAATTTAAATCAATGAAGAAATTTAAAATTTCTGTTGAAAACAACTTATAAAAAGAAAATAATTTCATCAAAAATCTTTAGTAAACAAAATTATAATATAAATTATAGAAGAAACCATGAGTTAAGTATTTTAAAAAATATATTAAGGAAAATAAATAAAATAATGAATATTTAGTAGTAGATAAAAATAAGGATTCAATATTGTAGAAAAACAGATAATTAAAAATAATTTCTAAGATATAAATTATTTCAATATTAAAATTATACTTAATGAATTCCGAAAATTTACATAAGATTGAACTATTCTAAAAGTCAAAGGATTAAGCTTTTATACATCAATTAACACACAAAAGGTCATATTGTAACCATAAATATATTTAAAGATTTTAATTCTTGTACATTTGATTAGAGAAGACATTACAATAAAAGTTAGTAAAAATAGGAATGAAGCAAAGAATAAAAGCATCAAGCTATAATTGAACAGAAATTCTAGTTTGCAAAAGTGCTTCTAACTTAGCCATGAACTGCTGTCGAGTAAGCTCACCTTCATATCCTTCGGGTTGGGAAAGAGGGTTAGATAATGGAGTAAAGCTGGATTTAGGTAATACAGGGTCAGGAGTGACTACAGTAAGAGGCTCTACAATGCTATCCGATGAATCTTGATCATTAGCATTAGCATGAACCTCAGCCTGACAAATGGATATCACTTCTCCTTCATCTTTTAAGGAGTCTGTGTCACTATCATCCATAATCCTCTGATTTGAGAAACTTTTGACACAATTTTCCGACTCCTGTAACACATCTTCCAGATACTGCAGTGCTTCAGATTCTTGAGCTGAATCTTTGGATGCATCATCAGTTGAACTTTTTACTGCTTCGATTTCTTCAGTATTTTCAGCACTATACTCAAGACTCTGCTTGTCAGTTCCATTTTCAACAGTAATAGGAGTAGTTTCGCCACTGGGAGAACATGTGGCATCAAGTTCTGATGAAGGAGGATTGGGTGAAGAAGGCGATTCAATAGCAGGCAATGTAGAGATTGGAGGCTGTGGAGCCTTTCTCTTACGAGAAGCACTGCTAATAGAGACAGTGGAACAAGATGGCACACTCTTTAGGTTAGTGTCCTTAGCTGTCATGGATGATCGTTTCAACGAGACATTACAATCAGGATAGTCTTTGTGTAAGGGACTGTTTTGTCGAACTGCATCATTCATAGAAACGCTATCACTATGCACAATGGAAGCTTCAGGAGATTTGTTCTCTGAACAGTCACTAAAAACAGAAGGTTCATGGTAACCACTTGAATCAGAGCTATGCCTAGAATGGGAAACTGTACTTTCAATCTCATCAGCAGTTTTTATAGATATTTCAGACTCTGGACGAGAGTTGATGGAATTAGAGCTCTGTGTAATAAGGGGTGGTGAAGAGCTTCGGGCCAATGAGGGTGGAGGAGCAGGAGCAGGTTTCCTTTTTATGCTTTGTTTGGGCTGATAACCATTTCTATTCAATGTTGAATTTTCACTATGTGAAGTGGGAATGCGATTGGGTTCGTTATTTGTTTCAATGACAAACTGGAAAATAAGAACAAAATAAGTCAGCACAATAGTAAAGCTATATTCAATAAAACTAAAATATATTTAAGATGAAAATAAACAATCTTTTAAATATTAAACTTTAAAAATTGATAAGCATGTAATAGATAATCAGAATTTGCTAAATACATAATAAGTTCACATAACACATGAACTTCAAGTACACAGTGTTGAGCTGAAACATTATGAATACCTTCACGTTTTTTAAAGAATTCACCTGGATGATGTGGAAGCCACACGATTAAGAAAGAATGGTATTTAAATATTGCTGGAGAAGGTGAGCTATCACTCCTGCACTTTTGCAAGTGAGGGGAAAGGTGGCTAGTCTAAGCAAATTAGAAACAGAGCAGAATATAATGACCCGAAGACTCTGAATAAATATCTTCAAAACGGTCTGATTAGTAGGTTGTTAGTGTTCTGTTTTTTAGTATTTGTGCAAAGTGGATAAACAATAGTAAAACCAGAAGAAGACACCTAGATGTTGGACAACCAAGCGTTCTCAGAGAAACAAGACGTCAAAAACTGTTCTGCTTGGTAAAGCTAAATCAGCTTTAGATAGTGGCTGATAGCTTAAGTGCAGTGTTTGTTTGCAATGCAAGTTCAAGTGCAAGTGTTTTGAAACACACAGTACAGTGCACACTATTGGATACAGGACTGCACAGCAGATGTCCTACTCGTGAGCCTCTATTGACCAAGTGTCAATGCCAACTATGCCTCGAGTGGGCTCAGAAATATTGAGACTTGACCATTAATAAGTAGAAGAGAGTTTTCTGGTTGAAATGAACCATGATTTCTCATTCATCACATTGATGATTGTGTCAGGGTGCGTCACAGTCAAACAGTTGCTCCATCCATGTACACAGACTGGCGATGGCCATATTATGCTTCATAGAACGTTCTTATGAGTGACTCTGATACCTCTAGTACTGGTAGAAGGAACTGTAACAATTGTAAACTACCTAAGGGCAATTGCGGATCAGTTGCACCCATATATGGTGTCCGTTTCCCAAACTGGAAATTGAATCTCCTAGCAGAACAACGTCCTGTGCCGAAAGGCTAGAATTAGATTAGAACGGTTTCAGAAGCATAAACATGAATTCAAATTAATGTCCTGGACACAGCAGCACACACAAAAAATTTTCAACTGGGGGGGGGGGAATTCATGGTCGAAATTCCCCCTAACTCGTATCATACCTCAAGACAACAAATTGATTCTTATGATTTTGTTAACAAAAAACAGCAAAAAACAAATTATTGAATTAATAATTAGCATTAATTAAAATAAATTCTTAACTACAAGTACTTAAATAAATTTTGTTATATATATATATAGGATTATCACCAATCAAACTCAAGGGCTTTGGGGGAAGGGGTCCGAACACCTCCCTTGTGTGCGCCACAGCCTGGACACCTAACTTGGCAGATTAATCTGATACACATTGTAGTTTTCATAGAAAGGCAGGTCAGAGATCAAACATTTTCATATCAAAATACCTCGACTTTAGGTGACAACTGATTAAACAATTGGTATAACCTGTCTCTAGTCATCTACCAATAACTTATGGTATCCATGCCAAGGTAAGTTACAGCTGTTTTGAAGGTAGAAAAAAATGCAATGTGTTATTGAGTAGGTGTTTTTAATATTTGGGCTCTTCAGTGTATAAATACAATTTTGTAAATTTCTGTTTTTATTCAGAAATGAGAGAGTTCTCTTTCCATTTTATCAATAAGTACTAAAAGAAAAGTAATTAATTCTACCTTTGATTAATGATTTACAATATCTAAAAATTCAAATGAGTTGACAGAGCAGACAAGAAAATATATTCAAAGATACTATGCAACAGAATCTTTCATTGAGCGATCCACCACCAATTATGAAATTTATTAACCAACAGTTTATATACTAAAGAACAACAATTTAATCCAAATATTTCTGTAACAGTAGATACCCTTTCAAGAAATCTATCCGTATCTATGAATTACTTTTAAAAATAAATAGCATTACAAAAAATTTCGAACAAAAAGTTTTAAATTTTAGAAATTTCAAATTATAACAAACAGTTTTAAAAACATGACTCATATTTAATACAAAAAAATATAAGGAAAAACAAATCTTCATTTATGTCCTGCTACAAATAAAGCTTGTTCACCAATAATATTCAAAACATTAGCAAACTGCTCTGGTCAATAAGTAACATAAAATATACAAGAAAAATTAAAAGAAATTTAAATGAAAAAAAATTATCAAATTATCAAAAAAATTTTTAAGCTGAAGAGTTTTTTGTTCCTTAGAATTAAAATATCTTACATCTTTCTTTTTCCGAGAAAATATACGAAGTATACTTTTCCTTCTCCTTTCTTCTTCAATTTTTGGAGCAGGAAATATGTTTGTAGACGTATTTCGAATACTATCTCGTAGACCTGGAAGTAATAAGAATTTCAAGTTCAGATTATTCCAAATATTTTTTTTGGACCTGACTACAATAAAAAAAATAATCAAAATTCAAAGGTGGTAAGATAATTACCAAAATTTTAAATTGAAAATGGTAACTACTGACCTGAATTTGACATCAAACTAATTTCTGCACATCCATAGACTTCAAGTGTAGCATTTAAATCTAAAATTGTATCTGGCTGAGCTGGATGCACAAGATGATGATTGCTATGATCCAGTTCTTTCTCTGAACAAATTTGATTTTTTAATTCTGCAAGAGTAATGCGTGGGCTAACCCGGAGAACCATTCGCTGATTATGAGGTAAATTCACCTGCAACCTGAATGTTTGCTGCTGAAATAAATTCAAAATGTTAGAAGACTTATGAGAGAGAACATTCACAGAAAAAGTTTAAAAAATTAAATTCCTACCTGAGAAAAAAAAATTTTAATTTATTGAATCGTTATAATTAAGGATTAAATATTTATGGTATATTTATAGTATTGGGGGGGGGGGAGGACAGATTTAATATAAATTTCTTTTAAGTAGATAATTTTTTAAAATTTCAGCATTGATTAAAAGTTTGCATTTATTCAGATAACATTTTTCATCACTTACTAAACATAGCTAATTTAATCATATGCTAAGAGCATATAGAAGAATATTAAATCATACAAGACAAATATGAATTCTATCAGTGATTATTTCATGTCATTGCTTCCTATAAGTTTAGATATTTTTTTTTGATTGAATATATGTACAAAATGATTTTCAAGTACATAAATTGATTATATTTATGTGAAAACAAAATAACACTGTTAATATAGTTTCATAAGATAATTGTGTGTGATTGCATTTCCTCCACAAAGATAGCAAGAAAAAAATTCTGCTGCTTTCTATTACATTTTATAATAGTTACATATACCGAGTGACATTTATATATGCACTTAGTGATTTTATATCAAAAGATATTTGCACTTATTAATACAATTTGTTAAGATCCATGACAGGTTACTTTTTTTTTACACATACACTAATTTTTTTTGTTAGTGTATGAATCAAATGCCAAATTCAATATTTCAATAGTCATGTCAAAATACTTCAGTGAATAATACATCATTTCAAATTTAAAAATTTCATCAAAATTTTATTCAACCAATAAGATTATAAATATTTTAAAGTTTGTTTGGTAATTCCTTTTTAAATATTATAAAGAGCAATTTAAAATCACAATTGTGGCTCATGTGATCTTATTAAATACATATTAAACTTTCAAATTTATAAAATATTAAACTATAACAATTGTCCAAAATGAGAAGATCTAAAGCTACACTTATTCATTATTTGGAGTCCATTAATTTTAAATTGTTCACAATATGAAGGCTACTGATAATGGACTGTACAATTTTGAACTCTGTCGATCTCATTCATCATAGAGAAATCATGCATATCTGAGGGATTAGGCAATATTATCCCTCAATTCTAAATTACATACATGATAACTTAAACGCTCATTTCTAATTAATGTACAGTAGCATCTATTATTTTACATGACAAGTTTTTAATGAAATCAGGACTCAAATCCAGAATATGATTTGAACAATGATGTCCATATACCTTCCCATCATGACTATTAGGATGCATTATATTTAGGGAATAAAAAAATCACCAAGTTGAAATTAAAAATCAAAGGACCTACATTTGAAACAAAATTCAAATGGAAAATATATTTCGTACAAGAATTAACTTCGAAATTCTATTTTAAAATATCAAGTACCTTATACAAAATTGCTCAAAACTGCAATGGGCTTTTACTAAAACACACAGGATGTTGATGATTTATCAAAAGTCATGACAAAATACTTAAAAAATACTATACACAAGAAAATTTGAATTGGATGCGAGTTTCGAAAAACTAGACTGCATTTATGTATGTGTACACAACAAATGAAATTAAAACTAGAAAACTATCTTTAAAAAGAAAAAAAAAAAGGATCGATTACATTTAGAAAAAATGAACAATTACACATAAAGTAAATTACTGTTTAAATTTACTACCTCAAAAGGTTGATTGGCAAGCTTTGGCATTCTCTTAACCGGTAACTCAAGAGTGGATTTTGGGATTATATACACTATATTGGCATCCAAAGAGCCAATGGGAGTATTGGGCTTGTAACTGACGTTGCGCTCATCCTTGGAAATGACATTAATTACATGACCACTAGGAGATATTTTGTTGGAAGTAGTAGCCTGAACCAGGAAGTCCATCATAGGAGTCCTATAAAAAGAAAAAAAGTTCTATGAAACTCAAATTAATAATACATGCAACTAAAAAGAGAACACACTTTTACGAAAAAAATTCAGACATCAACTTTCCAGATTCTTATAAATAAAAAACTTTTAGAGAAATAAGTGATTATCTTTAAAAATAATGAGAATGTGTAACCAAAACTTCAAATCTTTTACCATGATTATTAAGAATTTTTGAGCAGGAGTATATCAGGCGAGATGCAAGCTCAAGAGAAACATGTAGGCAACAATGCAGAAGACTAGTATCTTCAGCAAACACCCTCGTCTGATAAGCCTTATCAAGTGTTTTTCTTACATTATTTATTTTGGAAGATAAGGCAAAAAAAAAAAAAAAATTTAGAAAAAAGAAACTATTCATTACGCATTAAAGTCAACAAAATGGCCTGGATATCTTTTTTAAGAGTATGATGTAACCGCTTTCCAGATTAAAAGTAACAACTATATCATTGAAACATGTGTGGGTGCTTTTTTCCCCTCCTTTCTCTACGAAATTAAGATTTGTCTAGCAAGTTGAAATAACGTAGAGTTTCTTTTTTCAATACAAAGAGAGCAATAATTGCCTAAGTTTTAAGAAACTTCGAAAAATCACTTTTTGCTTTTATATTCTCGATTTTATAAATTTACTAGAAGATTTTATATCTGTCACATTATGTTTTTCAAAGACATAGATAAAAATAAGGAATGTGTGCATTTATACTGAAATTAATACTATGTGTAGATTAATAATTACAGCATTGAAAGAATTATTCCCACAGATGCATTATGTAAAGGGGTTTACGCATATTAAATCGGCCGAAGATTGCAGTGGTTGATGTGATGAGGAAGTTCGGTGATGAGATTCTCACACACATTTCAGATGTCCTCGTCATTTGACCGAAGTTCAAAACCACGAAGGCCGTCGTCCAAGTCTTCGTGTTGCTTTCAAGTGCGAGGTAAGTAAAACAATCAGTAAATTACTCAGCAGCGATTTTTTTTGCCATGGCAGATTAAGATGGTAACTACAATAAACAACTTCTATGAGAATATTTTGTTTACATAATGATGTCGTACCTCCAAACCACGAGTTTTGAACATCATTCAAGTGACCCCCTTAAGTCGGCATTCCACTCTTCATACTACACCAACGTGAGGTCTGTCCCCATGCCTTAAGACGTCACTGTCTGTCCCTCTTACAATGGACCTTCAGTAACACGAGGACTCGAACCCCAACTCGTCTGAAACATCGCCATAAGTTTGTGACCATGGCTACTGTCTGCTACTCCTACTTTAACAGTGAAAGTTAAGTAATTCAGCGGCGTACACAAGGCTTAAAGCTCCCCCATAGACCAAAAAAATTTAATTTTTGTCATTGAGAATACTCCTTAGCACTTTAGTCTTGTTTTTTTAGAAAGTAACCCTCCCCTCCTCTCAATAGATAGGTCTTTATATAACCAATATACTTAGAATTGCTAAAAGAGAAAGAAAAAAAATCGAGAAAAATCAATTTTAAAACCCTTTCTAAAATCAAGTTTTATATTATACAGTGCTTTTATATTTAAGGCCATCTTTTCCTAATGTGACGGAGTAGAATGCAAAGTGGAATATTTTGGGATGAGCGAGGGATGTTCGAATATTAGATTAAGTTCATGTAAGTTGCCTGCATTCATACAATACACAGCGAACTTAAAACTGAAATGGTTTACAAAAACTTAATTTTTAATTTTAAAATAAAAGTTAATTATCCACTTAGCATGAAAACATTGAGGGGGGAGGAGAGTCAAGAATCCATCTGATACAAGAAAAAAACTGATCGACTCAAATAAAAAAATTGGTAGTAAAAATAATACCGGATGATCTCTACACTACATAAAAATATTTAGAATATTATTATGTTAGAAATATAAATATCGAGTTCACGTATTCTCTAATATTAGGCGAATGTCGCTGTTACGCATCTAAAAAGAGTGAGAAACCCTTACTTATTTAACAATTTAATCTTTAGAGATAATGTTATCATAAAGTCAGAAAATTAGGAGGAATAACTACGAAATTCTTCACATTCGTTTTAATTATTCAATGTATTAAAAAAGAAAAATACGGAAGAATATCTACTAAAGCATTCATAATCCCTTCGAACACGCAAACATTACAGCTCCATAAAGCCATCTATAATAATTGAGGGAACAAGCAAGCGCCGACAGAAAGTGATACAATTCCGAAACCATTTATAATGTCTCGCGAAAACAATAAGCCTTAACACTAATAATAACAGGGCTATACATTCCCCCCCCCCTCTTTCTGCGAAAAAGTAAAAGTAAAGAAGTATCGCCAAATCGTCGCCAAAAAGGAAAGAAAATTTAAGAGTGCGAGGGAAAAAAAGGAATTGGAAACAAACTGGAAAAAAAGGGGGTATACACAAGACAGGCAAGCGCGCGAATTCAGAAGCGAGATTACAAACGCAACTTGGCTTCTTGCCCGTCAAAAATGGATCACGGGTAGGTTTTGGGAGGGGGTGGGGGAGGGTTTATGAAAGAGGGAGGAGAGGAGAGCAAAAGAGAGGGCGCAGTTTACTCTTTGGCGAATAAAAAAAATTAGGAACACCCCCTTCATTTTTCTCCTCCCATGTATACCTCGTTATCATTTTGGTCATCCAAGATGAAAGTAGATAAAGGGGAGGGGGTGGGTAAAGAAAAGAATGGAAAACTGAGAATATATAGAAAACAGAAATGGAGCGTTGAAATCAAATCGATTCTGAAAAGTGTGTACAAACAAGGTTTTAAAAATATTTTTTCCAAAGCCATTTGCTGAAGCTTTCTTTGCAGATGATTCTTTTTTTTTTTTTGACATTGAAAAGTAGCGATAAACCGTTAAGAAATTAATTCTACGGGGAGAGAGGAAGCGTACCCATTTTTTTTAAAATCCTACATAAAACCCTATATTTTATTACAGTAAGTATATAATTGTGTAATGACTGTTAAAAGCGTACAAACAAAAGTAATTAAAATCAACGTTGCATGCACAGAAGTTAAGCATTTAATTCTCCTAGTATTTGATTTTATTGCTAATATAAATGCCCCAAATTAAAATATTGTAAATAAACATTTCATTGGAACTAATAGTCCGTGAATTAAGCAGCAGGTATTAAAAGTTAATCAAAGAATTCATTTACTGTGTCTGCTGCTTCACACACAGCGCTTTATCACAAAGAAAAGTAGCAAAAGCTTTAAAAAATTAAAAAGAAAGGTAAGCAAATGAATTACGATTTTAATTGCGAATCTTCTAATATGTAGGTAGAAGTAATAAAGAAAGATTTTTAATACATGTATTTTCATTCGAAAACTAGGAAATATAGATTCGGTAACAAAACTGATATTTTCCAGAACTTTCCAGCAAATACTGTAACTAGGATACGCAAATACCCGGCAATTTTTTTTTAAATGCACGAAAACTAAAGATTGTATGTCGGTCTGAAATTCTATATAATTTTTTATAATAAGAGTCGGAGACATCAAGGTAAAATTAAAAAGCATGTAGAGGCAAACCACAGCTCTCGAAAACGCTTTACATCAAATTAGTAGAAATAAATTAGCGAAAGAACGAAAAACAAATTAAAAAAAAAAAAGACTAAAGGATGCAAAGAAAACCATCTATCAAAGCTCGTTTAAAATTGGCCAAATTCGCAATACTTGGAAAAAATTAAAAATTATTAGAGAACATAAATCACTAAATTTTATCAAATCCCCCTATTTTTAAAATAGTTAAGGTAGAAAATTATGCACTGATTTCTGCGTTACCACGAGGCATTTGACTTTTTATTTTGAATAGTCCTATATGTAATTTTATTACGCCGACAAATAAACCTATACATATCAAGATCTCTTAATTTATGTACAAGATATGTATTGGTTTCAAACAGTTGAGAAATCTGCGTGTTAAAAAGCTAAACATTTCTTACAAAGCAGAAACTACAATAAAGGTTTACGATATTTATTAAAATCAGCCATTATGTGCACATATGGTGAATATTATAGTGACTCGTATGTTCTGTTCCACTAGGTGGTTTTTCATTTCGCAATTCTATTATTCTTAGTAAAATCCCTGAATAAAAAGTTAATGTTGATGATTTTCCATCCCTTTTCATCACATGAACTAATGCAAAAAATCAAATGAGGCAATTTAAAAATAATGGATCTTATTTGCTTTGATTATAAAACAAAAATGGAAACATGGTTTTATATTCACATTGGATATAATGAATATAAAACGGAAAATATTTTTTCCCCCTTCCAGAAATTAGCAAATTTTAGATATGAACATAAAAGCGACGAATAAATATTGTTTAAGACGAAAATAAAATATTTTGACAATGAAATAAATGGATTTTAATTAAATGTCCGAAATAAAAGATAACAGTAACAAATTTTTAAAGTACCTACTTTGCAGTGCGTCCAACCGGCATGGGTATCACAATAAATTGTTCCATCTATTTTTTTTTTTTTTACAGAATATAAATATGTAGTTGTGTTGGAGTAGGGAAAGTCCCTTTCTGAGAACGGAACAAAAATTTGCCATCAAATCTGCAATCGTCTTATCGAAACATCCATTGTTCGATTGAGTATCGAAAGGACGAAACTCCTTTAGCACCATACATTCTTCTTTCTTATCGCAATAAGCATCTTTCGCAACAAACCAATAAATTTAATGTCTTACTGTTTTTATTATTTTAAGACTCAAGAGCCATGAATAGTAAAATTGAAAGCGGAAAACCTGATAAATAAATGGTTTTTTTATTACAAATGTTTTAACAAATATGAAAGATTGTCACTTTTTTAAATAGAGGAAAAAACAATTGACGAATTTTTAATAGGTAAAATTAAAAAAAATAGCCATTCCATAGGATTAAATTAAACCAGTAATATGAGGGTAATATATTCCTTTTCCTTCTCTGTGAGTGTGTCTTAATATTACACATATCCCACACAATTTTTAAATTTTGATTAAAAACTCGTCGAATCAAGTTTTGAACTCGTGAGTTCAGATTCCAGAATGAATTTTAGATAAGTGAATTTTATAAATGAAACATTGTTCAAAAGCTATACAATTGGCTCTGCTGATGTTAGATCTAATAATTTTAAGCAAGGGGACGAGGACGAACCCAGAATTAGACCATCATACGTTTTGACACCCACTTCACTTTCCTATGACGACTCAAAAGCAAGTTGAATTTCAAATAAAACCACCATGGTAATCTTCGGGTGATAGAATCGAGTACCGAAACCGAGATCTATCAGTCATCACGGCGAAGCGACTATCACACGATGCAATACCATCTTTCGAAAAACAATTTTAAACGAATTGAAAGCCCCAAATCGGAACTAGATTTCCGATGTGGACGACTTTTTCTAAGAATTTTTTCCCGAACAATATATTTCTCGATTACACCGATTGTGCTGTTTGTTAATCATTTCTCTTTTAAGATGTCACAAACACAGACGTTTAGATCGCCCCAAAATACAAATAATACAATTGATACGTCACTGAAAGCTACTTTTCGCATCCGTCATCTTCAAGATACTGAGAATTATTTCTATACGTCTAGCTGTAAATAAATTTTGATTGGCTGTCAAAATACTCGCGTTGCAATGGAATCCTTATTGCTGATTCATCTAAGCATAGGAAATAAGGAATAGGGTTTTCCAAGAAAAAGTAAATTATAAAGTAAATAATTTTTGACGTATTTATAAGAAGTTTTTAAGAAATCACAGCGGAAACTAAGCTATATATGCCCCCCCCCCATTAAAATTCAGCATAAATGATTGGCAGGAAATTAAAACAAAGATTAAATATTTTAAAATCTGCAAAAGGTGTTTTTTTAAAGCTTGATATTAACACAATGGTTGTGTTTGAATTAACATTACTCCAAAGTTATATAAAGGTTTTGGTAATTTTCAACTAAGCAACGAGATTGACATGAGAACTCGTTGGTTTGGTTGATAAGTATTAATGCAACATTTGGTTAACTGTCCCAAAACTCGCTCAAGTATAACAAAAAAATCTGCCTTTTATATTAATTATATTTCGATGAAATGCAAAAAGAGTAAAAGAGGCGATGGAACGTCAAGAAAAAAAAGAGTTTAAAAAATTGAGAAATCATGTTAGGACATCCCGGGGGCGCGACACTCATGTTTGCCAAAGCAAATCTTATAAATATAAATTATAGTTTAAAAAAAAACAACTAAAAAACACGCTTTTATACTGAATTGAACTAAAAAGTAAAAAATAATTCTTAATATAAGAAAAAAATGATTAACGAGAAAATTAATGCCATTGCGGTAAAAGCGTGGGGTGCTTCGTACTACATTTTTACACTAATTCAGCTTTTCGGAATAGAAGTTAGAAATTATAACAATTGATACATTTATAGAACACCCCACGCTTTTACCCCAATGACATTAATTTTTCTCGTAAATCATTTTATTCTTATATTAAGAATTATTTTTTACTTTTTAGTTCAATTCAGTATAGAAGCGTGTTTTTTAGTTTATTTTTTAAAACTATAATTTATTTTTCATTTTTTAGTTCGAACTACAATAAAAGCGTGTTTTTTAGTTTTTTAAACTATCATTTATTCATTGTTGAATCTATCCTTGAGTTTGATATTTGAAGCTGGACTTACGTGGCTGTGGAATTAGTCTTGCTCTACAATGAATATTAATTAACGGGTCAGAAGTGTATTCTCTCCGTTTACGGGGCCTCGGATGATTCCCTTATCGTTATAATAGATTCCGTCTCTATAGAACAGGTCAAACAAATAAAAGTGTGTTAAGAAGAAAAAGTTCGAATTAAAAAAAAATTTTATGTACCATGTTTTTATAACGGACTAAAAATTTTAAAATTCCTCCTTTTCGTCCCCCCCCCCTTTTTCACATTTTCATCCACTTCTGAGCTATGATCCAAATTTCAAGTCTCCAGTTCATCGGAAAGTCATACAGTTTAAAATCAATTACAAAATTTCACCCGGACAGACATGAAAGAAAGCGAGTTAATAAAAACATATTTAGTGTCAATCGTTTTTTCGACTTTTAAACGTATTGTTTTAACGTTAATTAGTATGATCACTTTCAAACGTATTGCTTTATAAAAATAGAAAATATTTAGCGGTTAGAACATAATTTTTTTTTTTTTCACATGCACGAGACTTTTTTTCATTTTCAGAAAAATGTTTATATTATGGTAAGAAATTGCTAACACACCCACCCTCCACTTTCTCAGATACAGAACACTTTTTGTTTGTTTTATTTCTATTAACCGCAAGTGTATTTTATACTTGTGTGTGTGCATATAATTATCTTTAAATTCAAAACACTTGCTTTTGTGTTACACCTTATTCTTTTAGTCGATAAATCTGAAATTAGTCTCCACATCTGAAAATGATGGATGGAATTAGTCGCCAAATTTAAAAATGGTACATGCAATAAGTTGCCAAATCTGGAAGTGGTTTATAAGATTGTCGCCAAATCTGATTATCCTTATTCCTGACGATCCTGGAAAGGAAAATAGAACACAATTATGAAATTATTGTATTGTCATCGGTCCTTGACAAGAGTGCAAAATTTCGAATTAATCTGACCTTCTAAAAGTGGGTAAAAATTGAGTTCCAAGATTCCGTTACATGCAAGTGAAACTTATAAAAGCGTGTTAATAAAAGAATCTCTCTGGATATCTCGGGTGAAAATTAACGTCGCACTGTTCAGCTACACGACGGTTTTTGGCAACGGACCTCTTAATTTTGAACTATAGTCAACTGAAGAGGACTACACCTGAGCTGGCACCTCCTCTCTTAACTTCTACACCATACCAACGGGGGGCATTTGAATCTCAACACATTTAAAGTTCATGGGATCCATCCTCACGGCGGGTCTGTAGCGTACAAGGTTCGAACTCGTGACACGCCAGCCGCGATTCTGTTACCTTGAGTCCGTCCAGCGGCTATCTCTGATATCTTGGAATCGAAAAACTTGGACCCTTGAGGGGCGAGTCAATGCATTCTACTTTCTAAATTCTCTAGTCAGATTCCAAGAGAACTTTTCAACATTCAACACCCACCACATTATTTCACAAATAGGGTTTTCGAGAAATCGGAACTAAAAATTGAAAGTAGACTGAAAGATTTCCAGCTACTAAGTTTTACTAATAGATTAAACGGTTCTGAAAAAAATCATTCAGCGCATACTATTTGAAGGGTATATTCTTTATATCAACACATCCCATTGTAATTTAATTTGCATTCTTATATTTATATGTACATCATATATCTATATTATCAGTTAAAATAAGAGAAATTCCAACATTTTAAAAATAAAGAGAAAATAGAAATACGAAGCGTAAAAGAATTGAAACACATAGATTTGGATAATTCAATTATAAGTATAAAAAAGTTAAATATTTCTCAATTTAATCTGCATAAATTAAATACAGCATGATTTAAATGGGATATTTTACGCAACTAAATGGGTGGTAGAGAGATAAGTTTCTTTTTCATTGTATAACAGACTCACGTCAAAAGATATATCAAACTAATAGAGGAAAAATAAAATCCATCTGGCCTTGATTCATCTTTTCATAGAGGTAGGTGAAATTGATAAATTGATTTTATCTTTGAAAAGAAGAATAACAAAAACACATGTACACATTCTCATAAGTAGACGCCGAGACAAATTTTGTACAATTGGATAATGAATGGCAGTATCAAGTTTTTATGAATTGAAATATTTCCTGATATTTTGTTAGACACGTCTACATAGAATTCTTAAATAAATATTTGAGATTAACAAACCAACATTAATTATTGGCGATGGGGTAAAAAAAAAAAGAGAAGTTAGAAAAAAAAATGCGCCTCATTTTTACTTCGTTTAAATAATTCAGTTAGAAATTTAATGTGAATCGCATAAAATACAACTAAAAAAAAAATTATCTTTCTCTTTACGTAATTTGTGGCTCAGAATTTTCCCCTAGCAGTGAAACCTTAAAAAATTGTAGAAAACTCAAAACTGTAATTCAAAACTCATACTGTTTCGTTATTCTAATGATCATTAGAATAAATCGGAAACAAATTTGACCAATTCAAATAAAAAAAAAGAAGAAACAAATATAATCGAAAAATTTAACTTTTCATAAGAGATAAGGTTGGGGGGGGGGGATTGCCAAAACCACCAATTTAGCAGCAAAAAAAAAAAAAAAAAAAAAGCGTTAAATTACAGTCTTTGCTCTGCTTTGTTTAACGCGCCATTCTACCAATCTAACCGCCTGAGGGCATTTGGTAGTTACCAATAGAAGTTCCTGAAGAAATAGCTCCCCCATCACACACATTATTTTCCAACAATATTTTAATTTTTATCTTAAAAATTATGCCTCGTCACTTTCGTGTACGTGTTTTAAAATATACCTCCCCCTTCAACTCCCCCATCAAAGTAGTCTGTGTGTGTACGTGCCATTGTCAAACAGTTCCTATGAGCCTGCAAGATCTGGACCAGAGGTTCTCAAATTTCCGTCTCATAAACCCCCTTGCTGAGTTTTTCGAGGTTTTGGACAGACCCCTGCTTACCTAATATCGAATTTTTGCAAATTTATTGACTGAAATGACCTTTTCACAGTTAGTACTACTTCAAAAGCATTAAATTTCTAACTATAGTGAAGTAGTGTTTAAAACTTAATCTAATTAACACATTCTTAAAATTTAATTAATACATAAAATAACTGAACAACAAACAAATGCTTTTATTGGGAGGGATGAATCTGGTGCTTCAGTAACAAATTTTCAACATTTGGTATCAATTTTGTCTGGTTTAATCTTTAAAAATCTTCTGTTAGTAGAGTCCAATATTTCTTTCCTTTCTTTTTTTGTTTTGAAGATAGGCATCCGCCCTCTGAAACTCCTTCTCCCTTAGAAAAGCAATTAAAACTTTCTTGTGATATTCCATAATTCGGGATCAATAACAGGTATATATTTTTAAGATCAAAATTGCTACCTATAATATCCATTTCTAAACTTTACTTTAACATACGAGTTAGTGTGCCTATTGCGATCAGTTCCTAATATAATATTACTTTTTTTGATTGACCATATGAATTCCTTGCCTTCTGAGGCAATTACCATAATCAAAGCATTCTCAAACCTAGTTTCAAAACTGAATAAAAGGTATTTAAATGTTGAATGTAGGCTAAAATAGCCTGACAAATTGAGAAAATTAGAGAAGTCCAATAATATACTTATTTAGCTTAATTCTGAAAAGAAAAGCTGAAATGAAACTTGGTTAAATAAAACTTATGCAGTCACCTTGTAACTGCAAAATAACCGCATTAAATTTATTAAATAAATCTGTTGCATAGGTAAAGCGCGTGTGTGTGGTTTCTTTGATTAAATTTTCTTTCAAGATCAAAATTACGATGTGGTTTAATGAGAGCCATTATCTTAGACCCCATTTACACCTCATGGACCCCCAAATTATTTTTTCGCTGACGTGGACCCCTTGCTGGTCGTCACAGAACCCTGAGGGGTCGATTTCGACCACTTTGGAAATCACTGATTTGGACGGTTAGTCTTACTAGTGTGAAGTGAGCCAGTTTTTACAGCAAGAAGGTGTCGCGCGCGGTTAGCCCTTCTCCAGTGTAAAAATATATCTTGGTCCTACAGCATCGAACGCACCTCAGAGTATTAGACTAGAGGTGGGTTCTGTCAAGGTTGTATTTGACTCTATTCCGTAGTAAAAGGCATGTTGCAAGAAAAGCCCACTTAAGGGGCAACTTCGATGAATACCTTTGAATGATAGTTAATGTTAGCATACGCGAAACAACTGTTCTGTAAGCATCATAATAGAAGTAATTCTGCGCAAAACAAAAATGCCATCGTTGCGGCATATATATTTGCTAAATGTTTACAACTGTCTGTTTTCGTCAGACTCATAGAGCCCCTTAGCACAATCACAGCATGCCTTGTAGTTTTGAATCACAGCCAGATGACAAGGTCGATATTTAAACTGGCACCCCACTCTTCATTGTAGCCACATCAACCAATCAAAAAGGCGACGATTTTGTGGACAAGTATCTATATGTATCCATTTCTCTTGACAACGGTATTTGGAAGTGTGAGATACGAATCAGCAAACCATCCTTTACGTGTCCAACCGGGGACTCGTACAGAAGGCTTACAACTCCTCGCTAAATTTGTCGTTATGCTACTAGATTTTATGACAGGAATAAGAGAAAAACTACACTATATACTACAGTGAGCCTCCAGCAACTTATTTTGATATTATATGAACATTTCGAAATCATATCCCAAAATATCAAAATTTAGCTTTATAATCCTATCTTGCAGAACATGATCATAGAATTGACTATAAAGAGAGTTTGAATAAGCGATTTCACGCAGTAAACGCGCGTCTTATCGACATTTTCTAGTTCAACGGAATACTAAGCATATTAGTAAAAGATTTTAATACAATTTAAGTTCACCATTCTGAATGTATTGTTGTTGTCGTCGTCATGTCCTTCCGCAGGGGAGGAATGAAAGTTGCCATTGCCTGTGAGACACAGGTTTAACTTCTTAACGATAGATGGTGACACCACCTATCTCCACCTCCACAATTTTGGCATGGAACTGAAGGGAAGGGAAATATTCTTCAGCCCCCTGCACTCATGGTTTCTGCTGCGACCGCCCATAAGACTTTCGGGCCCACTGATTTAACAAGCACGTACTCCGTCTATACTCGGTGGTATTTAGTGGCATCGAACCCAGGCCCTCCGGTCTGAAGTCCGATGCTCTAACCACTAGGCTACCCACGGCCCTTCTGAATGTATTAAACAAGAGTATTAGTAAAAAAGTACTATATTTTTTTTGTTGAATTTTATTAGTTTTAACAATATATTACTCATTTAGCCTCACACAAAAAGAGTTTCCTTTTAAAATAAGATTCAAGAAAGGGTTTAATAGTTTTAGCTCATGCATATAAATTATGAATCTGATATAAATTATGTGGATGTCTGATTTATTTGCACAAGTAATTTTTTTAATCAAGGTATTTATATTCATATATGCTGATCAATAAACAATTCATATGACTTAGAATTTGTGTAATTAAACTAAATTGTGCATTAACATCGCATTTTGGAGCTACACAAGAGCAAACCTCGAACTAGCGACAAACCTCGTAATTTTGTCCACGATCGAGTGACGAAGAGGACGTATGAGTTGACACCCCAATTTTTTAACTTCTAGAGCACGTCAATATGAAGACTCCCATCCTCAATAGATTTAATGTTCACAGATCTCAAATTAAAAAAATTGAAGTTTTTTTTTCTCGCTTTCTTCATGCTGGTGCTGCATTTGTATGGATTTCACACCAGTTGTTGTTGTTGTCGCGTGTATGACAAAGTGCAAAGGTGTATATAACAAAATAAAGATATAGAAATGAGTCAAATATTGCCAAAGGCGTGAATCACTGCCATGGCAACATCCATGGCACGATCCGAGTATAGGATGTCCATGCTGTAGTCATTGTCTATTTTAAAAAGGGCACCAACAATGGAAGGACAGTTAAAAAGATGTTTGGGATCCAGTCTTCACACCAGTAGAATAAATATATAAATAATGAATTTATCCATGTTATAACATTTTAAAATTCATACCCTTTCATTACATTCGGTTTTGAACAAAAATATTAACAGGAAAAATTAAAGCATTATGATTATTTGCAAGAATTTCGGTTAATTTCTAAACAACTGAAACGAGTACAAATAAAAATCACAAAAAATAGAGGCATATGAACTGTTAAGTCAAAATTTTACAACACACAAGTACTAATCCCCCCCCCCCTTCCAGACATTAAACACCAATTTTTTCATCTTCATGACCTTTCAAAAAATGGCAAGTTTAGATTAAGAGGGCTGTCACAGCTAAGAAAAATGCAGTCCTTAGCAGTATGCAAATAGATTTAAGCCGAGATCCGAAAATAAACAAAACAAAAACAAAAAATCAGCAGCTTGTACAGTGGCTATACACAACCCCTTGGAAAATGGAGATCCGGTTTGTGGAACGATTATGCGATCATTTCTGCTCCCTGTCGATGCCGGGAGCCAATCACGTGGGCAAAAATATGTAACGCGCCCGCGGTCTTAAAAACTAAAGAAGTGGAAGAAAGTCATAAAAATCGGCGAGACTCTCTGAAAGGCATTTACTCTTACACCGAAGCATAATCGAATTTTTTTCCAGGAAGGTGCTCGCACCCCGCGGCAGGGGCTTTCTAAACAGTGACGAAAGAGTTTTGCTCCCCCTTTTCATTTTACTCTTGCTTCGTAATTTCTCCTCTCAAATGACATTCGAATGCGATAGCTTTTAACATTAATATCCCTAAGAGTTAAACGTTTTAAATGGGGCGTTTAATTAAAAACTAAGGTGTTTTTGCTCTCTCTTTAAATTAGTTGCCTCTAAAAAAGATTTTTTTTGGTTTGCATAAGCGTAATTAGAATATTTTTGTGAGAACATTAAGTTTATATAATCAAATACAGATACGTATATATTTTTTAAAGCTTGCTAAACTCAAAATTACCACAAACTAAATAAACAAAGTTCACGTGGGGGTAAAAACCTGCTTAATTTGCAGAGAAACAGATTTATCCGAATGGAGTCACATTTCGAAAATGCCCGAGAAATACTGGCGACGGACCTCGCAATTTTGAGCTGTGATCAAGTCACGAATCGGAAAACGTAATTTGAACTAGCACGTCAACACGAGGACTTTGAGCCAACAGATTTAACGTGCATAAGGAATTCATTTTTATGAACGTAACTCTAAAGTAACGCGAGGGTTGTTGGCGACGGACCTCGAAAAGTTTAATCTCTTTCAAGTGACGAAGAAGAAATCTGAGCTTTCACACCATATAATCAGCGACTCATTTAAAGTGTAATCAGCCCCTTAACACGGCGGGAGTTCGGTGGTTACAGGATTCGAACCTACGATTCAACACGGTCGGCCACAAGCTCACAACCATGCCATTACTCATTTGAAAGTAGTATAGAAGAATAATAATGTTAAAAGCTGTATTCCAGTTAATGTCAGAGAATAAGATCCAAACTCTGAACACATTTGCAGGTGGATTTTTTAAAGGTGAAATATTCACAGAAATTCATGCGCTCATATAGTACATACATCTATTTACTCCATCACAAGCGTCAAATTAAAACACTATACACATACACATTCGGTATAACATAAGAGAACATATTTAATGCAGAACAAAATATATTAATTCCAACAAAAGAGTGAGTAGTTTTAATAAAATATACTACTTTCTATAGAGTATTGAAGTATGAATAAATAGAAATAATGGCGAAGCATTTTTCTACCTGGGAAGGAAAATTCTTCAGAGTTTGGATTCTTATTCTTTGACATTGATGAAAACTTCCTTAAAATTTTCTTTAACATATGACGCGTTCCGATACTCTTGCTCGCAATGATTCTATTTAAAATAACCCTATAGTGAAATTAGGCAATTTTGAATCTGATATCTTATGAAATTATCCATTTAGGGATAATTTCATATGAAACTACAGTTTTTTGAAAGTTGACTGGCAAATATTTAAAAAAAATTCAGAGAGAGATACGTTACTTAGTAAATAAACCACATTTTTTTTTGAAATTAAAATTTTTATTTCATACTGTGTTACTCTACTTGTGTAGTATGCACAGTTAAAGTAGTGATATGAGATCTTCTGTGATTCAGCGAATTTTTTTTAGAAGTTGCAGCATCAGTTATATCCAAAACGACGATCTGTTGCATATGCATGGTTTGAGCATTAAAGCTATATTTCATAAGATAATTTTTCAAACGATACGAAAATATATTTAGTTACTAAAAATATAAGCATAAAAAAAAATCTTTTGCATTCACTAAAAAACTTTTGAGAGAAATTGTACCCAAAGGATTTTTCTTTAATTTTTTTAAAAAGAAAATGCAAGTGCATTTTTTTTTTTTTCAACAAAAAGTTATTTTACAGTGTAGGCAAAATAATACAAATTTTTCAAGTACTCTTTTTAGTATTAAAAATGCTGAAATATAGTTGCTTGGATTCAAAACGATAACAGCCCCCCCCCCTCCCTTCATTGAAAAAAGTAAGACAATGAAACATTTAATTGCAAGTCTACCTTAAATCTTAAACTGGAATGATTACTTGCTAAACTACAAAACTTCTTCTCTTGTATGTAATTATTGGATATCGGAAAGAGCTCTCTCTAAAGGCAGAATATAGCCTGATCAGGGTGCTAATTTTCACTTTCTGGTCAATTAGAGATAAACCGAAAATTTGTGTATGAATAAAATCTGTTCATCTGATAATGCTTAATAGTCAACACCAACTCTAAGATAAATTTAGAATTCCACTTGATAGTGGAACTGTGAATTCAAACATTTAAAAAAGTAAGAAGTATACAGTGAGGATATTCAGAGGTTATCCACGCATCCGATAGGTTTTGGAGAAAAAGAGAATATCACGTTTCAAATTTAACTAGCAATTCACTTCATTTTCAAACTTTAAAAATATGAGCAATTCAAATCAGTTCTTAAAATTTTACAAAATATAGTATTACGCTTCGGATAAAGTGACGAAAGACGTATCCGCAATAATAGTTTTAAACATGTTTATTCATGGAATGAGAATTTTATTTTTATTAACACTACCTTTGACGCGTCACTAGGGCGTTTGGCAACGAACCTCGTAGTTTTTAATCAAGGTTAAGTGACAAGGACAACAGATTTAACGTGCATCACACCTCTTTTACAAGGCAGGTCTTCAATAATATGACTCGACAACATTGTCTACGAGTTCACCAATACAAATACCACGGCCGCCCATAAAAAGGAGAAATATCAATCTGTAATAAATAAAATGTTAAATGAATCGGATAATCAAAAAATGTTTACTATTTTTGCTCCGATGAGGAATTTTTTTTTTTTTACTTAAGATTAACACACACAGAGAGAGAGAGAGTGTGTGTAGATCAAGGATCTTCTCTTGCTTTGCAATCACTTACCCTAAAATCAAGAATTTTCAAAAATTGACAAATTTTTTATGATTTTATTTTTTATAGGCCATATCTTATTAGCTTTATAAAAATACCAAGTTTATTATTTTCATTCACTAGAACAAAAACTACAAGTGCTTTAGTAAAAATAGATGCCATAACTTTAAACAAGATGTCAAACTATTAAATGCGTTTTACTCGAAATGTGTTTTTTTAGTAAAGAATCAAATGGGGCAGCGATTGCTGAAAATTTTTTTAAAATAATCAAGTGAAACTTTGTTTATGTTCTGTATAGTAGTAGTGTTTTAAACCTTCAGATTTATCAACCACTGTTTTATTACAAAATTTACAGTCCCTTATGTTAATATAATCAGTTATTTTAACCAATTTCATATAATAACCAAGATAAAGTGCTCTAGCTTTTGTAAGAATTAAAATCTCTTATCCTGAAAGTCATTTCAAAAATAAATAACATAGCAATACATCAGAATTGGAAAAATTGAGAATTCGTTCATAAACTTTTTTCAAAGACTGGGCCAACGTTATGGAATTTTTTTACCAACTTTTTCTCATTTTAGTAATTTCCTTTATTCTTAATTTTTAGTATTTTTTCCTAAAATGTACTAAATAAATCAAAACCACACAAAAAAAAAATCTCCATTTTTTCCCAAAAAAGTTGTCGCAAGTAGTCGGATACCCCTTTATACACAAGACGAAATTATTCATTTACAAGTAGAAAAGAGTTATGCCAGGAAAGTACTTTTTAATGAATAAAAAGTAATTATTCGTTAAAAGTAATTATTTGTTTAATTTGAATCTGAAAATTTAGATTACTGAAGAAGAAACAGGTCTAATAGAAAGTCTACTTCAGAGATCATAGGCAACAACCAACGATATATTCTAAGAATTCATGATCTCTCATTTTAAGAGATGAACAGAGGCATAATTTTTTTTAGAAAAAAGATAACCGTGTATATAAAGTTGTAGAAATAGTGAAATAGAATAGCTTATGAGGAACACTAAACAGATATTTTAAAGGGTTATAACATATTTAACATGCTTTACAGATTTTTAAAATATTTGTTTAAATTCATATTTTTCAAATTTACGCTTCAAAGAAAAGATGACAAAAATTCAATATATTTTTTTTTAAATCAGAAAAAAAACTATTCTTAATAAGTTAATATCATAACAGAATTTTCGAAATTGTATTTGAACAATACGATCAAGAATCGACACGAGCATGATTCAGAGGCTAAAAATTGCAATTCAAAGTCCAATAACACACATTTTTTCTTGTGATAAACGAATAGTGGCGAATGATCCACGAATAATGAATTTTATCACAAAGCACTAAAATTATCAAGACCCTTTAAAAACTATGCTTATCAAATATTCAAATAATGAATACTAAATACGACGTTCCATTACCTTTATAATTCTCTAGATTCGTCATTTATATAACTACCTGTAAAAGGATGGAAGAATAATTAAGCAATTTAACTACGCAAAGTCGGAATGTTTCAGCTAAAAATATTTTAAAAGAAAGTTGCAAAACTCGGAAACAGAATCAACTGCTATAATTATTAAAATGAAAATTTGCTACATTTGATTTAAACAGCTGAACTTCGGGAAAGACTGCACCTTAAGAAGGAAACAATTAACTGTATAATTAATAATGAGACCAGATCTAATTTTAGGTTGAATTAGAGATGCTCTCTAAGTTATTAATGAAGATAAGGTGCATATATTTCTAAGAGACAGTGTGTAATCTTCTTTGATCACAAGGTAATAAATAGTAGCAAGACCATATAAATATATATGAAATAAATTGATTATTTTTAATGTAATATTTTTGTCATTTAACTTTTTAAAACTAGATAAACAAAAAAAGTTTTATTTTTTTATTTCTCTTCCCCCAGAATTGTATACAATTACAGAAGATCTGGAGAAAAATTTTGTAGTGCTTTACACCAAGTATATTTTAGATTGAAATAGATGGCTCTATTTAATTTATACAATTACGTTTTTAGATTACCGTCCTTATGTTTTCAGCCTTTAAAAATAATTATGAACATTTCATATATTGTATATTAATTTGAAGAAAACGTTGAGAATTGGACAACATAATTTAAAGCAAGGCAAGAATATAAATTTAATCAATTTTTGTGTCAAACAAAATCTAACATTTTTTACAATTACACATTTATAAGAAATGTTAAATTTAAAATTGTAATTGAGAATTGAGAATTTAAATTAAAGAAGCTATTGTTTAAGCAAAAGACATTTAAATCATGTATGAACAGAAATATAACATCTACAACAACTGAACTCCTTTAGACTTCCAGTATAAGTTGTAAATTATGATATTTAATAATCAATCATATTACATAATAAAAATTTAATCAATTTTAGGTTGAGTCACAAAATATTGAGCAATCGACAAATTTGGGCACGAAAAAAAAAATGACGTAAGCAGTGAAAAAAACCAATTCGGAAAAAAAATTCATTTTTAAATATCCACACAAATGTTTTGCCAAGTCCAAAAGTAAATCAAGTGGGAAGAATAGTTTTAGAATTTTAAAATAAATGAACAGTTGGTATAAATCACACAGATATAGTAAGGTAACACATTTGACCATACACAAAATGCTTGAAACGATTTGATATCCCACTCTGTATAAGAGATATTTTAACAAGAAAAAACTGCCTTCACCTAGTTTACGGACATTGAAAGTCAAAAAAGATGATTTATTTGTTGAACGCCTGCTGATTTGTTCCACATAAACAATTCGACAACCTTATTCATTTTTTAAACACTGTCAAGTGTAAAAAATAATAAGTGAAATGGAAACAAACAAATCTTACCATCGACATCCAAGTCACGTCTAGCAAACTTTCAATGGCTATGAATTGAATTTCACCTCAAAATTGAACTTTGCACCTTCTGTGTCTTCACATTCCGGGAATTTCACTTGTAAATGAAGTACGCGAAGCGAAAACCATACTGGGGCTAAGATAAACGGTTCAACCTTGCCACAAGCACATGAAATTCATGCATTAATTCATAAAAGAGCAAATGATGTGAAGCAACTGCTACGTTTTGCAAGGGAAAGTGCAATAAAAATAAACAAATGGCTCATGACATAGATGTAGACAAGCGTTTGAGAAGCGTCAATTGAGTCAAGCTGTGTAAAATAGTACTGTAGTTACTGATATCAGATATAATGAGCAAGCAGGACCGAAAAGGTTTTCGATGAAAATTGGAATTATAAAATCAGGGAAAGAGCAGGATGTCTAAATATATGAACATCTGTTTTTTCATTTAATTTCTCCATTAAGTATAAAATTTTGAGAATATAAAAAATGACATTGCTAAGTGTGGTTTACTGAATAAACGTAACCATTTAAAATATGATTTTGTTTCTCCCATGGAGTTATAAAATGCAACAAAAGCAGGAAATTCTTCCAAACACTTATTGTATGCAAAACAGGATAAAAGTACTTGCTTATAAATGTGGTAGAAAAAAAACATTTCGTACCAGGAATTATGATTTTTTTTTTTAGCTTATTAGTTACGATGCCAAACTATTCACTATTTTTCCTTTATTACACAGCTCACGGTCATTTCTATATGAAAAAAATTTCCCACGAACTTTCTTGAACCGTTTTCCCGGCTTACGAACAAGTTGTTACTGGTTGTGCTTTAGAAGTTTTTCAACTTCATTTTGATGATTCACTTCATTATTTTTTACAACTTTTAACTATTTTCGCGATTATTATTTTCTTCAAAAGATGAAAATGATGATTTACTGTTCATTAACCCGCACTTAAAAGCAATAAAAGGGTAATTAGAGATTGATTTCGGATTTTTAACCGCATTAAGGTATGCGACTACCCTAAAATCGTGAATTTTGCCAAAAAATTGACAAATTTTTTTTATGATTTTATTTTATAGACTTATTAGCTTTATAAATATACCAAGTTTATTATTTTCCATTCACTAGAACAAAAACTACAAATGTTTTAGTATAAAAGCAGATGACATTACTTGAAGCAAGATGTCATACTTTAAAACGCGTTTTACTCAAAATGTGATTTTTTTGAAAATGCTAAAAAAGTTTTGAAAATCATTAATTTAAATTTTTTGTGTATGTTCTGTATAATAGTAGAAGTGTTTTCACCGTCAGATTTAACAATTACTGTTTTATTACAAAATTTACAGTCCCTTATGTACATATAATCACTGTTTTTTGAAAGCAATTTCAAATAATAACCAAGAGAAAGTGCTCTAGTTTTTGTAAAAATTAAAATCTCTTATTCTGAAGGTCATTTCAAAAATGAATAACATGGCAACACATCAGAATTGAAAATTTGTTCATAAACTTAAGGTACAGAATGCGTCCCGT
Source organism: Trichonephila clavata (assembly GCA_019973975.1). NCBI lineage: Eukaryota > Metazoa > Arthropoda > Arachnida > Araneae > Nephilidae > Trichonephila > Trichonephila clavata. Next base: position 251,638 of record BMAO01032936.1, read on the forward strand.
TTATGTAATTCTTTGACAATTTTTACCCGTTTTAGTCATAATAGTTTCTTTTTCTCTTCTTAGTTTTAGCATATTTTCCTTAAAATGTGCTAAATCAGCTTAAAAACCACAAAAAACCCCCATATCTTCATTTTTTTTTAAAAACCGTTGTCGCAAGTAGTCGGATACCTTAAGTGATGAGGATAACACTTAAACTGAAAAACTAAACGTGCGGTTAACAACTGTGCCAACGAGGTCACTTTAAGCTCTGTAAATTTAAACATGAATCAGCATCAATACACTACCTTGTGGACCGGTTGTTTATTAACGTCGCACTTCAAAATTAATGACGACGGACCTCGTAATTTTGAACCTCGGTCAATTACTCCCGAGCTGGAACAACACTCTTTGAACTTCCAATCCACAAAAATTATAGACTTTTAGCCTCGACATATTTAACGTGAATGTGCATCATCCCTCTGCACGGCGAGTCTTCAGTGACACCAGAATTAGAGCCATCTATTCGAGAAACACTACCGGTCACTAGTCTTGTCCAAGTGTCTTCACAGACCCCTCAGCTAATGTGTCTTTAAAAGTTTCTCTACACAAAATTGATATTTTTCATTCCTGCTGATTACAGTGATAAAAACAAAGAAAAATAATAGACGCTAGTAATAAGGCAATCGTTCAAATTTTCTACTAAAATAGCTACTACATTCAAATACGTGAACACAATCCGGGCTCGCATTTACCGTATTTACTCGAATTTAAACAGCACTACTTTGTCAGTGTAAATGTTACTTAAAATCACACACAGGTGTGGCTTAGAATCGAAAACAAAGTATTTGTATGATGCAGGAAATTCACTTTCCACACAAAAGGAAAAACATTTTCCGTTAATTCTGGCCACTTGCATCGTTGACTCTTATCCAATTCCACATTTTATCACCAGTATTCAGTCTATCCTAAACATCGCTGTCTGTTCGTATTTAGGAATTTTTTTGTTTTGTCTTTTGTTTTCGTTTCTTTTAACCACGTAAACATGAAATATATCGGTAATAGCATCCAGATGAGTTCACTGTGACGCAAATATGAAATGAGAGGCAATTTTATACGCAGAATAAAACGGAAACAGAGCAGCGGCCTCCGAAAATTTGACACGGATGAAACAAATATACGCCAATGGCGTAAGCAAAATGGTGTAATTTTTGCTTGTAAATGTTCAACGGGTTTTAATGATTCTTTTGTATCCTTTAAAACATTCTTTAAAAAAAACGTTGCATAACAAATGCTTAGGACACGGAAGATGACAACATGTGGAATATGGCGACGCCGCCAATACTGAAGTCAGCTACAATACAATGGGAGTAATAAATCATTTTCAAAATACGATACTGACGGTTAGAGAGTAATTATAGGTTCACATGTATGCATTTGAAAGTTTTTATATAGGTAATATAAATTATATTATTTCTCATTAACTTTTTAAAAATTTTTTTGAAGCATCAGATAACGATACTTTTCACACATTTATTTTTTCTTAAAAACGTGTGGAGAATTTGAGGTGCGGCTTAGATTTGAGTAAATACGGTAGTTAAAATATTCAGAGATAAAAGCAGATTAATATATTGTTTATAAAAAAAGATTGTGCAATTAAATAGCAGGGAGGAGGGTACGCGAAGTGTGCGTTTTTGCGTTTTGAAAGAAAACACACACAGAGTTTACACTTAAGTTACTAAAAGTTTTACTCTTTCATAAAAATCTTTCACAAATTCTATTAGGAACATGTAATTACAAAAAAATCAGCTACACACATTGAAATTTTAAGAATAACAAAAAATCATCTTGCATCTTATTCCTTAATATACTTTCAAAGCAAAATTGATAAAAAAAAAATCAATTTCTTTTAGCTAAAAGATTTTTTTAACCAGAATATATATTCATAAAATAAATGAGCCCTATTTAATTTGGTTATAAAGAGTATAAACTGTTTCATAATGCGTTGTCAACCTTTCATCGGCATAATCAATTAGTTTAAAAAATAATTAAATTTTTTTGAATATTACATTTACTGAAGCATTCTACGGTAGATTAACTTAAAACCTTGTGTAAAAATAAAGTAAATATAAATTTTATTTTTAAATACGCCCGGGAACGTTTTTTAAACACACTTTCAACATAAAACTTTAAAAAAAAAACTTTCGCGACTAACTAAAAACACAATTTATTCAAATTACAATTTCTTCCTTTGCGTTTTCTTTCCGTGCTTTAATTTCAACTTTTCTCAATCAAACTATCCCACAAGAGACATAAGATGTTTATATTTACGAAAATGGTAAAAACGACTGAACGCAATTTTCAACTTGCGCCCCTGAGGCTTTTATGCAGATCAGGTCACAGAACCTTAGAAAAACAGAATCGAATACTAAAAAATACAACCGAATGGTTCTGAGCGAATAAAATTTTGTTTAAATCTCGCAGGGCATAAAAGAAAAATGAACTAATTTCCAACATATATCTCAGAGTAATAACAGCAATTACCGAAAGGAACGTCAAAACATTTTGTTTGGGAAAAAGAAAGAATCAAAACAGAAAACCGCGTGGTTCATTACAACGACAAGGCGAAGAAAAATTAAAGGTAGGGGGTTCCCAATTCATAACATTCCAAACGAATCGGTTTATATTTCTCTCCCCAACGTAATACATACAATAACAGGACGTAATCTAAACGCTTTTGTTCAGATTCGTTCTTGATCATTTTCGTCGCGAAAACAAAGGAATATACTTTTTTCGCAGCTCTGGATGAGATGCTGTAATCCATAAAACAAGAACTGGAAAGAATAAGAAAAATATATATCCAAAGTAGCGCTGTCGAACAATGAACTTGGCAGTGGAATATTTGAATATTTTGAGGTGGAAAAATTCGCTCTTCGGAATACAACCAAGGCCGAGGCTTCGAGAAGTGGGTATTGCGAGGGTTTTCGTTTGTGTTGTTTTGACAAGACATATTTTGGATACATTAAAATACAAGTCAAGTATTCGCTTTTACTATATGAATACGTTTTTAGTTTGAAAGAAATAAAAGAAATTTATACAAAGTATATATATATGAAAATAAATTTATCAAATTAAATTATTCACTATGTTTGAAAGAGTTTCAGGACAATAGTGAACATAAATTGATGTTTTCAAATTAGGATAAGAACTTCAAGGATAAACGGGGGGGGGGGGGGGAGAAAATACGAGTGAAATTTTTTTGACGCATTTTGAACTTAAGGTAACGCTTCAAACTTCGATGCTTAGAATATGGTTTGTCACGCCTTTTCAAATTGTATGCACTAAAAATAAGAAATGAATTTGATAATTGTTATACACATATTACACTTTGTATTTACTGCATAATAGGATTGATTTGATTTTAATTTAAGTAGCAATCGATGGCTATTGGCGATGGACCTAGCAATTTTGAACCACAGTCAAGTGAACTGGCACCTCTCCAAGGTTGCGTGGCTTCAGCGGACGTGGTTTGAGCGGACACAACATTTCGTGGTCTGAGCGGACACTTTGAAACTCGTCGTGGTTAGAGCGGACACATCCCCCCCCCCCATCTTAGAACAGATTCGATTATCGAACTACAAGGATAAATATATTTTTTACATTTTTCTTTTAGGAAGTTTTCAATTCTTTCATCGAATTTTATATTTGCTTTTTCCTTTTTAACCCAGCATCACCTAATTCTTTGGACTTCAAATTAAAAAACACTTATTAGTTAAAATACTAAAAGAAGAAACACAAAAAGTCGAATTCGAAACATCAAACAATTTTAAAAAATGTCTAACATCTTTAAGTTTGGTCACTAGGTTGAATTAAATCCAATGTTAAATGATATTTAAGCCTTTATAATAAAGGTTAGTAAGTATTTACTTGTGTATTTATTTTTCTTTTATTTACTTGTATCTTGTATTTTACGTCTAGTATTTATTTTTACTTACATTAATGAAACTGATTAATTTTATGACAATTGCACCTGTTCTAAGATAAATTTGATTCTAAAATACAGTTTTTCACAAAATTCCTGAAATTTGTTCATACCCTTTCATTATATTGTTACTTACTATTACTTTAAATATTTCTTGAAAGTTTAATTTTTATTATATTTCGCTATGTTTAAAATGTATTCGCACAACAAATCAATTTAATACGAATAATTAAATTTGATTGGTCAATAATTAATTTTGAACCATGGTCAAGTGACGCGGACGAAACCTCTGAGCTGGTACCCCCCTCCTCCTAATTAACACACCGACGGGAGGACGTTTGAGCTCTGGACAGATTTAACGTGCATCGCTCCCCAACACTGCAACGCTCCCTTCATTTGTACTGGGCTCGAACTCATGACGCGCTAGCCATGATCCGATACCTTGACCACTTGGCTACAGCGGCCACTGGGCCGGGGTCGAACCTGTAACCTTAAGTGCAGAAGGCCAGCGACAAACCAACCACGCCACCCATCCGGCATCTGGAAATTTTCTTGATTTCAACATTTCTTTATGAAAAATTTATTACCAGAAACATTTTTTTATTACGTTTTAATTTACAAAAAGTTAGGTGTCGCAAGTTGATAGTTATTTTATCAATGCATGTTAAGAAATCCAATTTCATTCTTTATTTAAAAATGTTTACATTAAAGAAACAGCTCATATATTGTTTAAATTTTCCAAAATTAAATCCCGGAACTAGTAATCGAACTTCGGGAACGTTTAGAATAGAATTTTCTCATCCTGTTCAATAATGACTGTTATAAGATAAATTTGTTACGCTTGCTTTATTAGTCTTAAAAAGCGAGTTTAATATTTTATTAAAGAGGTAGATTATAAAGCAATGTAGTAATGGAGTTGGATTTAGGGTACATAATTGTAAAAAAAAACGTTCTTTTAATGCAGCTATTAAAAATAACCTTTTGCATAAAAATTATTTTTTCCAAAAAAAAAAAAAATAAGGTTACAAAATCTATTATTTCCAAACATAATCCATAATTTAATGCATTCTGTAGTATTAGAAACTGACGCAACCAACAAGCAATTGCAATAAAACGACTTCGTGTTGTATCGGAAATACCAACTAGTACAAGCAGAATTCATTACTCAAAGTGAAAAATGCCTTCTTACCTTTTAAAATAGGATTCAAGCAATGTATTTGAGGAGTGTGTGAAGGTTTTATTAATGATCCTGCGTTGCAGCTTTTATTCAGTTTGAGTGATGGTTCAGTTTTGAAGAACGTATTGCGTGAGTTGTTTAATCAATCTTACAAGTACAACAGAGAATTCACCCTATTGAACAGTAACGAATATAATTTTGAAACAAGTCTCGGGTTACCAGGGAAGAGTTTAATCCTAAAACTGTCGCGTTTATTTCGTTTAATGGTGGCTTGATTCATTCATCAGGATTTGGAATCGAATTCTGTATAGAGCGGTGGACCCTTGAAAATATTTACACATGAAATTGTTTAAAATAAATTCTAATTTTTTCATTATGCAAGAAATACGCATTTAAATCCTTCGTTCCGATTGGATTTTAAAGATGATTTACGTTACAACTGTGATATCTCCAAAGAGATATCATATAAATAAAATTATTTATAAATGGATTTTTCAAATGAATCGAGTTGACGCGTATGCAAGTCGTTATAACGAATTACTGTATTACTTCAAGAAAACTTTTTTTTGCAACATATCCGTTGTTTATGTAACTCTAATAGGGGATAGAATTAAAACAATAGGATGGGTAGGATATAATAAATAAATAAAAACCTAAACCAATTCGATGCAAGAAAGGAAATAACGCAGAATATGTGAATGATTTGTAATTTATTTGAATAATATGCATTTTACTCGTGTGTGACCCGAACCAGATTTTGTAATCACCATTTGGCAACAATTTACGTCAAAATTCGTTGGTCAACGAAAACACTTGCTGACAAATATTTAATTTCGTTCCGAAATTAATCACACTTTCGAAATTTGCAGAATGTGGTTTTGTTGCATTTAAATATTTTTACCGAAAAAAAATTTAATGAATGAATCTATACTATACACAGCACATATTCAAATTGCGAGTAAACCTGCAGAAACAGTAACGGACTAATTGATTATTAAAGTTTCATTTTTTAAGATTACACAAAGGCTATTCCCGACAAACTTCGCAATTTTGTACCAGAGTAAGGAAACGAGGACTGAACCAGTATTCTACTCTCCAGACTTTTACACCACGTCAACATAAGTACTTTGAGAATCGACAGATTTAACATGCATCGGTCTTTCTAGACGGTAGTTTTCATAACTACTGGACTCGATCTCATAACTCGACGACCACGAGTTCGAGAACATGAACATTCAGTAACAGCGGCCACAATATCGTTTTGAAGGGCAAGCTGAACTACAGAATTAAGAATGAAATGAAATCAATTTGGTCGGAATACTGAAAACTCAAAGAAATCACATCTATCCAAAATATACCTGGAATGATAATACAAATAACCACAAGTACTTTATTTTTTTTAAATTTTAATTCACCAAGAATTTTAAAACTAGATTTATGTAAAAAGAAAACGTAAAACCCTACACAATGCGCAAAACAAATTTTTATGATGATTTTTTTTGTGTGAGAAAAATAACAGATTTAGTAACATTTCATGAGTACTACACCAAACAACTAAAACAGTCTTTTCAATATAAATTCATAATTAGGTAAAAATTTAATGTGATGCAAACAGAAACTAGAAAGTTATTACTTTAAAAAGGTTGAATTGAAATTGCCCATTTTGAAAAAACAGATCCAATAAAAATAGACTTTATAAACGACGAATCGGAGGTTCATTCTCTTTTCTTGCTCTAAAACCAAGAACAGCGCCTATTTCACCCACTTTCACATCACATCCCGATGACCACTCCCATAACAGACGGTATCCATTCAATAACACAAGAAAATAGCAAAGATGTCAATTATATACTAAACGCCTTAAGTTCACCGCTGCCCTGTAATTGTGTTTTACATTTTAACTACGAGATTATTTCATACGTACTTTAATTGGTTCGCTAAAATTTCGTAAGACTCAAAAGAAAATATTATCTTCTGGTTATGTTGTATTTCAGAAAGAACTGCAATCGATCAAAATATGACCGATTATTGTGTATGGGAAAACAATTCTGTGGTTGTGGTAGAGGTAGAGACTATGCTTCAACTTAAAACTCATTCTTGTATTTTTATTTTCAAAAAATTTGTATTGCCGTATTTATTTGAATCCAAGCCGCACCTCAAATTCTCAACAAATTTGTGAAAAATGAGCAAAAAGGTTTATCGATACCCAATTTTACGAAATTTAAGGGCCGTGGGTAGCTTAGTGGTTAGAACATCGGACGCCAGACCGGAAGGCCTGGGTTCGATGCCCGATGTCACCAAATACCCTCCGAGTACACACAGAGTACGTGCTCGTTAAATCAGTGGGTCCGAAAGTCTTGTGGGCGGTCGTAGCAGCAACCACGGGTGCAGGGAGCTGGAGAATATTTCCCTCCTCTCCAGTCCCATGCCTAAATTGCGGAAGTGGAGATAGGTGGTGTCGCCATCTATCGTGTATGAACCAAGCCAAATCGTACTGTCACCTGCTCAAAGCTAAAAGCTCACGACAGGCATACACCTAGCCCATTGCCACGATGAATTTCGTGGGCCTTGATCTGACACCGTCAGACAGGTGGCATTAGAAACAACATGAAATTTAAATATAAAATGAGAACTAGGAAGAAGTGAATAATTATTTATTTTACCAATATTATAAACTTTTAAATACATACATCAACCTGCAACTGCCCCATCCAACAAATGTTTTGCGTTCTATTTATTCTAAGCTGCACCTGTTTTTCAGTAGTATTAACATAGGAAAAAGTGTGGCTAAGATTCGAGTAAATATGGAATATGCAGATTCTTAAGAAATTGATTGCATGATAAATGTATACAAGTATTAGTTTTATTTACTCTAGACTTATAAATCCATTTATAACCTATCGAAAAAAAATCAATAAAGAAACAGAAAGCGTATACTTAAAAATATCAAAACTTCGAAATACACAAAATTGCACATTTGTTATGACCGAAAGTACAATCATTTTGACTTTTCATATATATTATCTAGTACTTACAAAATAAAAGTTTAAAAATCGTCCGATTTATAATAGCAATAAAATACCTTTTACTGTTTACTTTAAAAAAAAATATTGAATGTTTGAGGATAAAAACTTATACCAAACCAATGGATAACTCTTCCGAAGCCCTGCTGCGAGTTTTGACACAATTTGTTATTTGTCAATCAATAATTTCTGCGCACATTCAATAATAAATTCAATCACCCCCCTCTCCTGGAGAACATTTTATTAAACTGGATTTTGAATTATCAAAAATATTGAAATTTTTGAGCGACTATGAGAAAAAAAAAAAAAGAGGGAGAAATTATTAGGAATAATTTAGCTAAATATTCAAACAAATTATTTTAAATTCAACTAAGCCAATAATGCAACATACCACTGATAATTTCTAATCTGAAGAGGCACAATGATCAAAGAGAAATCTAATTACCGTAAAATCCGGCGTATTACGCGCACTTTTAACACAAAAAATATTATTGGAATTTAAGAATGCGTATTATACGTCGGGTATAAAAACGACAGCTTTAAAAATAACAAAAGAGGTAAGCAAAAAAATTCTTCTACACATATCGAAATACTGTTTATTTAAAAGAAATGACATGCCTAATGAGCTAAAAGAGCTGTAGTTCTAGAAGGATACTATTTTTTCAAAAGTGTGGGATAATACCTCGAATAAATGATTTCAAAACATAAGAGCATTGTATACTAACATTTCAGATTTTTTCGTAAAAAAGGGCGCGTTATACGCCAGATTTTACGGTATATAAACTACGTCATTTAGAAAAAAAATCAAGTAGGAGTCAATATTCAAAGTTTTTCTCTTACAGAAAACTATATTTCACCTTAACTATACATATCACCCTAAGCCCTTTCAACATTTTACACACCAAAACAGACTCTTTCCACTTATTTAGTCAATATTTTCTCGTCCACTGAACTACAAATCTGAAAAGGTTTTGAGAAACGCAATTTAAAAAGATTACTCACCGAAATTCTGCACGGCAAATGAAGCAATCTTTACCTCACACGAATATTTTAACCACTCCACTAAGCATCGCAATATTCTTTTAAAAAGGCAGAAGACTTCCAGAAACAAAAAAGTCCTCCCTGATTGCTAGTGTCATCCAAAGAAGCAAGCACAAAACACCTCACCTCCGTCCATAAAAGAAGAGGAGTCAGCAGCACACAACCAAGAGGTTCATGCACTTCCAATCATGCAAATTAATCGTGAGCGTGATCGTCTTCCGGAAATCAAAGCAAGTGGGGAAGGGGGGAGAGCAAGTCATTGCACGAGGCCCCTCCCTTATGTGACTGGCGAATCGCTGCTATCGAGTGAAATATCTGTGGCAAGTGAGCGTTAAATGGGCTCGCAAAATGCACAGATTCTGTCAAGCGCCTCGACTGGAGATGGAAATTAATTATCCCCTTTAATCGAATCGGGTGTAATTGCAGCCGGCCATAAACGGGAGAATACGAATTCGCGCCGATTTATCGATGCGGAAGAGAAAAAGGGAAATACGGGAGGAGGGATGCCCGTGAATTTGGATGCAACACCGAAATAGAGGTAAAGGATGCCCCGAATAATAGGAGAGGGGCGGGGGACCTCCATTAGAAGTGCGACCAAACCTTGTAACAAACCGTGATGTTCAATTGAATGTGCTGGAACAAATTTAGAATTTCGGGTTCTTCGTTAATATCAAATGTATTCAAGGGAATTCGGTTCATCAGTGGGAAAATATATTTTGCTTTCAGTTTGGTATAAATATTTGTATAAATGCTCAAAAGAATATAACTAAGAACAGAATTTATCTACGAATCAAAAGTTAACTTTATTATACACCTTTTAATTTCTAAAAAATGCTATGTTATACAAATTTGAGTAATATCGAGGGAAAGGAGAATGAGTGCGTGAGTTTAGTGACGTCACACTGTAAAAAAACACGAGGGCAATTGGCGACGGACCTCGTAATTATGAACCATGTTCAAATGACGCGGATGACTCCTGAACAGGCATTCCCTTCTCCAAGTTTCCACATCACCCCAAAGGGAGCACTTTAAACCACAGAATAGATTTAACGTGATTCAGCCCCTTTACACGGCAAGTCTTTAGTGATACTAAACTCAAACTCATGACTATCAGGCTACCGTTGCCACATAATATGGAGGGAAGAAGAACAAACAAAAATTAGGTTCAAGGAAATGTATAACTAAAAGGGTTCTGTAGTTTTTAATAACAGAAACGTTTATTTATGAAATACTCTTAATAATTGGGAAAAATGTTTATAACAGATAATTTTTCTCAACTATGCAATATATGCTACCTTGATTAGTTTTAGTATTAAGTTAACAAGTAGTATAAAAAAAATTTTTAAGTCAATTCCTACTTAGATCAAAAAAAAAAAAAATATTATTTTAGTTGTTTTTTATTAAATAGTTACAATTAATATAATTATATACATATGACAGAATCACAACATTAAGTGGCAATTTTTATTAAAGTACCGTATTGTCATTCAAAACAATCGTGTATATAAAATTTCAGTTCAATTGTTCAGCTTTGAAACTTAAGTCAAAACTTCAAAAGATTTTTTCTTCTCAAGTCGCTAAAAATGAAGCAAACGTGGCTGTATCTGTAATTCTTTAAATAATTAATTTCAGTCAATTAATTTTAATTAGTTATAGTTAAATTATCGTATTGTTACCCAAAACAATAGTGTATAGAAAATTTCAGCTCAAATGAGAGCATTAAAATGTGTGGGAGAAAAAAAACCTTTTCAAGTTTTGACACAAGTCGCTAAAAATGATGCCAACGTGGTTGTATTAGTAATTCTTCGAAAAATAGTTTTAATCAATTAATTTTTATTAATTATAATTATATTACTGTATTGCCATCCAAAATAAGCGTGTAAATAAAATTTCAGCTCAATTGAGTGCTTTAAAATGTATTTTATTAACGATTGAAAATTTGAACAAGATAAATATATATATAGAGAGAGTGAGCTAATATAGTAGGAATTGAAATTCTACAAATCTACAATTTCTACAAATCGTGTTGGTTTAATGTAAAAATTGTGAATAGCATTAACTGAGTTTTGAAAGCCATTTTGCCTGCGGGTCAAATTTAAAAGCAGAGAGAAAGAGTCTAGGTATTTCATCACAATTTATGGAAATAATAAATATTTTACATTAGTTTCGGATGATATCAGGTTCACATTTGAGGAACGTGATAATTTTTAGGTAAGTTAAACAAAATTTTAAAAATTTTCAAATTTTTTGAAATACATAATTGCATTTTAAAAAAATCTTTCATAAGCTATAAACGTGACGCACACGCACAAACAGCTTTTAGTCGATACCAATAATTCATCTTCACACTTGCGAGTGTCTGTTATGCTCGATCAATTTCACAGCATCAGAGGCAACCATGCAATTCTCGCAGACTTTTCATGTCAGTAATCATGAGAGATAACGAAGAATTTAAGAATTGTTTCAGTAACTTCCGAGAATTTAGGAAACGAATCACCCGATTATGATAACGAAGGTAGGAAATATTCCCAAACCAATCAACATAAATGCCAAACATTCAGCATTTGGAAATGATTTTAAGACATGTCGAAACAAACCTTAGCAAATCTATGGTATATTTAAATAAATTATTTACTGTATAATATATACATTAAAATATTATATACATATATATTATACTTGTTTACTATAAAGCACATTTAATCACGCAAACACAATGGTAAAAGATTTTATTTTTGGATTCACAGCCCGAATAAAAGCAGAAACTAGTCGAAATAGTTTATATTTTTGCCCATATTTAATGCATTTTGAAGAATGTACCACAAAACTGAACTCGATAGTTTATAAACAAAACAGCAGAAGTTGACTCTTGCGCAAAGAAAATAGACAAACTTACACAAATGTTTATAATGCTTCAGACTTGATCAGAAGTTTGACGAAAATGAAAAAAAAAAATCTTAATCAATTTGGCTGAGGTTTAGAAGTAACAGCCAAGATGAGCCATTTGATGAGAAGATTATAACATTAAACAACGATTAGATCAATGTGCTCCGGAAGCAGGACTTTTCGAAAAGAAATCCATTACAATCGAAATGATATCGAGCAGTTTTTTTCACTCGCTCTTTTTTCAATTTTTTCTAAAAACGAAATTTTGTAATTCTATTTTTTAAATAAATATTAGTAAAAAAAAATAGTTACAAAAACGAAATTTAATCGTATACATTAAATAACCAGATAAATCCATGAATTTAGCGAATTTCTTTCGCGCAATTGTATTTTCGACCCCCCCCCCCGTTACACACTAAAATTTTCAAAGAAATTTCACCCACAATTTACAGAAAATTGTCATAATAGTTCTTATAAATAATCTAATTGTTTCTTGCAATTATTTCTTACCAGAAATTGCAAAAATTCAAACGATATTAATATAAGTTCATCAAGCCTATTTCGAAATGATCACTTTTTTATTAAAGCCAAAAATAGCAAGTTTGACATAAGTTTAGACAGTGACGTAACGTACACCCCCGCATTGCGGGGAGGCCCAGGGATTCTAGGGACCTAAGCCCTGACTGACGCCAAGCACGTATTTGGGATTGGGGCCAAAAACCTGACTTTGCAGGGGGGCCCCAATATTCTCCGTTACGCCACTGAGTTTAGAAATATGGCTGTAATGAACACACACATCCCGATACAGATTTAATAAATAACACACATCATATTCATCTACAGTTGAACCAAATAACGTATGGGCAGCGAGGATTAAACAATATTAACACAAAAGGCTTATAGACATTACCACCCGTCAAAATTTACCTCGCATTTTTTTTAAAACACACACAAGATTAATTTCATTGAAAACAATTGCAATCCAAAAAGACTAGTATAGGCTAATTAAATCAGTTGGGATTGCATAAATAAACACCAACTTCTGCTCATTGGGTACGTGTTTATCAACGTCTCACTATAAAACAACACAATAGAGAAAAAAAAGCAATGTATCTCGTAATTTTGAGCTTCGGTAAAGTGAAGAGGACGGGCATCAGCCCCTCTACAAGGCGGGTCTTCAGCGGCACTAGGGCTCGAACTCATGATACGCCGTCCACCTGATATTAAGTTCGAAGCCTTCGAAAGATAAATTCGTTAAATTATGATAATTATTTTTTTAGAATCTACGATTTAACTATTTTTGACACCAGAAAAATAATTTCATTAGGTAAAAACCTGTTTATTACAATTAACTATGAAATTAGTTTACTCGTCATTGTAACAGGTATCCGTAGATATAAGTATACATCATACAGAATTCTGAGTGAGTGAGAATATTAACGTCGTACTGATTAGCAACACGAGGGCTTTTGGCGACGGTCCGCGTAATTTTGAACCATGGTCAAGTGACGCGGACGACACCTGAGCTGCACCCCCTCTCCTAACTACCACACCACACCAACGGGAGGACGTTTGACCTCTAGACAGATTTAACGTGCATCGCTCCCCTACACGGCTGGTCTTTAGTGGTACTAGGATCGAACTCATGACACGCTAGCCATGATCCGATGCCTAGACCACTCGGCCTCATACAGAATTCTGAAATTGCAGGTTGAGGGCAATGCCGATTTAAGCTCATTTCGGGCACTGGGTTCGGAAGATCTACAGGCCCCTTTGGCCCTGGAAGATCGAAATTTATAACCAGAAGATCTGTTTAAGTCCAGCTTATCAGGGCCTTTCCGGGTCCCTGGTTCACCCACCCAATGGATAAACCAGCACTGGTCGAGGGGAAAATAAATTTGGGTATATATTCGTCTCATTACAGCAGTAATTGACAACATAAATAGGAAAAGAATATTATTAGTAACGGTTTTTGTAATTTTGCTCACGAATTCCAAAATGCATCAAAACGACGGGCCCGTAAACCTAGCGTTACATCGGCCTATTATATATACGCAAGATCGATTCCTTGATATTCTGATGCCAACGCAAAATTACTAATATATTCACGTAATTATTCACCATTAGAGACATGTAGACACATACAGAAGAGTTTCTAAATATACAGATAAATCGCCAAAATATGTTGATGAAGGAACATTAAAACATTCATATTCATTAATAAATAGTAAAGATACAACGTTGATAATATTTCGAAGAATTAAGGAGTGAATGAGGTCAATGCCGAGAGAAAGGGTGCATTGTTAGGATTTCTGAATCGGATCACACAAGGTGAACTAGCACATTATCTTTTTCTCCCAATACATTCGATAATTCCTCTCTACAATTTTGTTCTAAATTAAGGATATCACGCAAGTAATATTTCAGACTAAGGAGCACAGATGGGTTTTCGAAGCCTCTCACATTACATTCCCCATTGTTGCACTCATTCAGACATGTAATACCATGAATAACAGACTGTAACAGTCTGTTTAGCAGGAAATAGTTCAATTGCAGAGACCGCTTATTTCAAAAACGCACTTTCAGCAAATAATTCAAATTGCTCCAATAGAAAAACAAGCACGATAGAAATTAAGTTCAAAAAGGTAATAGAAATTTCAGCTTCATTAAAGGTGCATCTAAGCACTCAATAGCATATAATTGAATAAAAAACTCAGTCTGCTTCATACTTTTAGCGATCCATGTAGTTTTTTTTACAAGCTTTGATTTTCGTAACATAAAATCAAAAGATAATGTGTGAGATCCACTTTATAAATTTCAGTTTATTATGTTAAAAGCAAAACAATTATTTAAATTTATTATTTTGTTCACGTGAATTTATTTATCATTGTTTAATTTTTTGTCACCGTGAACTGAACGATATTGCAAAAGTATATTATTTTGTACGCTGTGGCAACAAGGAAGTGCTCGTTCTGTTTTGTTTAATTAACAGTATTCCATGAAAAAATTGTTTACAACTAGGTGAGTCTTGGACTCTAGTTGGCATATTAATTTGTGAAATAAATGAGATTTGGCAGTATTAATAGTTTGGAGTATTAATTTTCAATACAAGAAACTTTATTTTTTATTTTTACGATATAATGCTTAATCTTCTTGTCTTGTCTATGGATTTAGTGCATTAGTTCCGAAAGCCTTAACAAGCGAGGTGAGGTCTGGCCTCGCTCATTATAGGGTTAAAAAAATTATAGTTTAAAAAAAACTCTTTTTTATAGTTAATTAAACTCTAAGCTGTAACTTAATCTTTTAGTCTCAAATCTGGAAATGATATCTGAAGTTAGTCACCAGATGCGGGATGGGATGTAAAAACGGAAAATCGTTAATCCTAATGATCCTCATCAGGACTATGGAACAAAATTATTAAATTATGGTATTGTCATTGGTCCTGGACAAGTGAGCAAAATTTCGAATTAATCTGACCTTTTAAAGTGGGTAAAAATTGAGTTCAAAGATTACATTAGATACAAGTGAAGCTTATAAAAGGGTGTTAAAAACGTTTTGTTTGAAATTAGAGAACTTATTTGTTCACTCACTACATTAAAAACAGATTCAAGAATAAGTATGTATTTTGAGAAATAAATACTTTTGTAATATGAAATTTAACTACATATAAATGAGTTAAGCGCATTTTTTTAAAAAAATATATATACATTTGAGTGTTGAAGGAGAGAGAATTTAAAGTGTTCGCTCCCAAGTTGTTTTACATTACGTTAAATATTACGACTTCGAAAAGAATTTTATTTTTAAGAAGGTATTGCATAATAGCACCGGAGCAAAAAATATACACAAGATTAAAGAACTTCAAGACTTATTTTCTTTAAACAAATTTGTAAACCTCAAGCAATTTTACTTTATTAAGTACAGAAACAAAGACAATGCATTCAAGATACGAATATGTAACGTTTTTCATGATAATGCAAGGTTATATAAAAAGGTTAATTTGTCTTTTTTCACAAGATCTTTGTGAAACTACTAAACTTTTATATGTTGTAGATACCAAGGTTGTACAAGTGTCAAACTTCTAAGTCAACCTATCTGTGATGCTAAGAGAATAAATCAAAGACAGTGCATCAACCTGAACATAACTTTATATGCGTTGTCATCCATTTTTTTTATGGGGCAGATGGAAAAACCCAGGAGATATTCATCGAGAGTTGTAGGAGGTCTAAGGATAGTGTTATGTCGCACAAACAAGTGTACATGCGGTGTAACGCATTTGCAAGTGGTAGGAGTACTGTGACAGATGTTGATGGAAGTGGCAGGATCAGCAACGTCAATCTGACACGAATGTAGCTATCCTCGATCCCATGATTCGTGAAGACAAAAAGAGTTGAGTTGCATGACACTTCAAATGCATTGAATGGAGTAATTAGCAAAAGCATAAATTGGATTAATGTTCAAGTTGATGCGCTATCTTTGATTTGCTACAAGCATAAGGGTTGACGTAAAAGGTTCGTATAAGACGACATAATATATATTACTTTAGTACCTGCAACACCCCATATGAAAAAATAATTATCTATAAAAAAAACTCTGAGTTTTAAAGACAAATTCACAAATTACTTTTTTTACATAATTTTAAGGCGATCATCATTTAATGTTAGGAAATAAGAGCTAAAATCAACATTTTTTCCCCATTCCATGTTGAAAAATGCTCCCAACATTTGTGTTGCATTCTGATATCGAGTATCCTGTACAGAATTGTATATTTTATTATACGCATCAATCACTTACGTTGCATAAATTTACTCGAGTATAAAAAGGGTTCTATACCTAATTCTATACTGTAATGCTTTGATATTTAACTCTAAGTAAAAAGGAGCATGTTTATAAAATATTTTAGAACTTAAGGGATGCGATATGATTAATGTTTCTGCATTATAATCACACGAGCTGATGTTAATACAGGAGTAATTTTTTTAAAAAACTGAAAATGTACTGCTTCATGAGATTATGCAAAGGCAGTTTTAAGACTACCATCTACTGGTTATTTTAAATCTGCAAAACGCAGTGTTAATCCTATGGAAATTCTACAAACCTAGTCTATATCTTTTATACATATTTCAATTACTCATTTGCTTGTTTTCCGACCTTTGATAATATTTTCAAATTCGGAAGGGGAATGTAACTATATATACAAAGAAACCTATAATATTGTTCTTTCGAATGCATTTTATTGCATTCAAATCGATCACTAGTCGAGATTTGAGGAGAAAAGTAGAATTTCCAAAGGGTTAACGTTACTTTCGCGAATTCAAAACACCTTATAGACGGGAGTTGTAAGTTTTTTTTGTTCATTAAATTACACGTAAAGTTCCATACCACTGAAGGTAATCTCTGAAAAATCTAACACTATTACAGAAATTGAAATAAATTTGCAATCTATAATCGCTTATGAATAATACATTGGAAAATACCTTAATATTTAGATGCGATTTCCAGAGGTCGAATATGAAGAGGGTAATTACAATAAATGTATAATTTCCAATTAATTGAGGACTATGTAAACATCCTGCAAACATTTCCCCTTTGTTTATCAAGCATCCTATCTTCAAGGTCGATTGCTTTGGCATTCAAATGTTACCAAGATATTCCTAGGTATCTCAAGCAGAATTCCTCGACTTGGGCAGCACACAGGATGTTGATAATTGTCACAGTGTCAGAGATCAAATAAATCTTTACTTCGACACGCTGGACACTTTTCGGCATTTTCGACGACAGAGTAATAGATAGTATAGTTTATATATCACAGATTGAAAGACATCTGAAGAATAACAATTACGAGTTACTAGTAGTTAAAGAAAGGACATTTGGTAAACAGGAAAAACAAAGCTTTTTAACTGCATGAGTAATTTTGAAAAGAATTTGCTTGTTTGAAAAAAAGTGAAAAATAAGAAATAAAGCCAGTTTTAGATTTTAAAAATGTACTTTTAAGCTCAATTTAGAACGGAGTGAATAATTCCTGTGAAGTGCGAATTTCATCAACAGCTAGCCGCAATAATTCATAAATAAAATCTTTCACAGAACTTTAAATCGTACAAATTTTGTGCGGAGAAATTAATCTTAAATAAATATATCGTCATCTCAGTTTTGAAAAACCACTGAAGTATTATCTATAGAGATCCATTTGAATACAAAAATAACCTTCAAAATAGATGAACATAGATTAATCGAGATCAAATACCACACTCTGATATAAATCATTTATTTTCAATAAAAATACCAAACCAATCATTGCATTCAGACAAAAAACATGTTTTTCAGAAATTATCTGATATATATAAAAAAAAAAGTCGAATTCGCTATGACAAAGCTGATTAGTACAACTTTAACTCAACGCCACGAACATTATTTTCTGCACAATAGATTTTTTTTTTCTATAGTTGCCGTAAAATCCGGCGAATAACGCGAACTTTTAACTCACAAAATAAGATCGAAATCTAGGGGTGCGCTTTATACGCCGGGTATAAAAATGACCTTTAAAAATAAAAAGAAAGAGTATAAAGAAAAATTTGACTTCTACATGTATTGAAATACTATTTATTTAAAAGAAATGGCATTTATTATGAACTTAAAGGGTTGTATAGTTCTAGAAGTACTCTATTTTTTCTAAAGTTTGGTATAATACCTCGAACAACTGACTTCAAAACATAAGAGCATATAGCACAAGTAGATTTTAAGTTTCTTCGTAAATAAGGGGGTGCGGCCGTTTTCGGCACGCGCGATTATACCTAAAAATTTAAAAAAAAAAACGTTGCTTAAAAGTATAGGTATGCGTGTTTCGTCCGTGCGCGCTATACGCCGGATTTTGCAGTAGTTATTAAATGGAGGAAAGAAGCAATGTTTCATTAAAAACCTTTAAACTACTACTATTTTAAGATCTGGATCGTTGTATTTGTTCACGATAATACAGTGATTTACAACTTAGTTTGGGTTAATGTTATGTATTGAGGAATTGGCTTTACTACATATAGCAAAATTTTTAATATAGAAAACTGCTCTTGTATTGAATTTTGATGAAGATTCAAACTGAACAAATATAATGAAACTACACAACATTAATTTTTTAAACAGTTTTAAATACTTTAATATTAAATGCATGCCTGAAGTGATAAGTACATTAAAATTTCAAGTTTTCTTCAGGTAAAATTTAAAGTTGTAGAGAAATAACTTACATAATCAGACTTCCAAGTTAAAATCATTCCCGTAGCATATTTTACTTTCATATTTCAAAAACATTGAAGTTATTATTTCAATTTAATACTTTTAAATTAAAAATACACAATGACTTAATAGGATTTCAGAACAAATTAAACAAATTCAGATTTTATATCATAAGATTGACATGTTTACATAAAACAGCTTATGATTATAAAAATATTTCATAATTTAACTTTAAAAAAACTCATTCATCATTGTTTTTACGATCACTTCGTCGCCGCGTAATAAATATTGAAGTAGTAACACAAGGTTGCACATACAATATCAGAATGATAGTGTAATAAAAGTACCAAATTCTCCCATTACTCAAGACCCAGATGGTTTTTCTGATAACTATCAGATTAATGAAGGAAAAAACAAGTTGATGTAATTTGATCGAAGAGTATATGTTTACTTGATAATCAACATAATAGTAATAATATTTCTTCCGTAAGAAGTAGTGAAGGGAATCCTTTTTGTTATTAACTATATCTAATGACTTAAGGCACATTAACAGATCACGAAAACGTATGCCTTATTCATACTGCTCATTCAATATTTTCTTACCAAAATGTAGCACTACATTTATTAGAAGAGTGAAAAGAAAATATACAGATATAACTTTACGATACATGTAATAAATTTCAAAAACTTTCCATTTTAGTTTTTAGCTGATTTTCGAAATTATTTCGAAGCGTAATGCCTCTAAATGAGCTCTACAATTAAAGGCATTAATAACCATTCTTTCCTAAACATGGAAGAGGTGAGCGGTCATTATTGGAAAATGATTATAACGAAAAGATACTGATTGTAACTAAATGCAAAAATGTCCTACTCGTTTTAAAAAGGCCATTTTGGGACGTTTCTTTTAAATGGATAAAATGGGTTATTGAAACATAAATAAAAATTTTTTGGTTACGTTTATTTTTTAGAAGGGAAGAATTACAAAAAGGAATTTTCCACCCAAATTCTAAAAAATGCCATTCTATCTTTAATACAATAAAGGCAACGTGGGCATATTTTACTATGCTTGAACTGTTCAAAAATTCAAACTTTATCACTAGTAAATCTTCAATATTTTTGTTAATTCAAAATTATTTCAAAAAGATGCATCAATAAGAAGTTATATTTTAAAAAGGCTTTATTTTGTCCGTATTCCACCATGGATCTTAAAAAAAAAAGGGTGTCCCATTCCAACTTTCTGCTCATATATGATCGTTCTTTTAAGTTCCACGAGACTACTGATGTTGGACCTCGCAATTTAGGACCTCGATCGATTGACAAGGATGGTACCCGAGCTGGCATCTCTCTCTATACTGCCGCTCCACACCAACGACAGTATTTCGAGCCCCGACAGATTTAACGTGTAACACGTGATAGGATTTTAAAAGCACTAGGACTCTTGATTCGACAGAAACAGCATCGGCCACCAATTCGCTAACATGACCACTTGGCCACTTCTATTCATGAATTCTTGTGTATTTCACTGAATGTTTTTAAATTTATTTTACATTTAAATATCTTATGATTTATTAAACAACTGTTATTTTTTTTATATATATATAACACCGATTTTCACAGAAGTTGTACGAAAACAATGAAAAACAAGTCGTAACCAACAATATCAATAATTCAAAATTTTCAAATTTAGAGACATTTTTTATCACGGATATTTCTTTTTCTCAACATAAATTTTATTTCGTCACAAAAAATACGTAACCTTTGCGGTTATTATTTTTCTTTTGCCTAATAACAAGTAAAATGTATCCGGGTTGAAAAAATTGTCAGTATATATACAAATTCCTTTTATTCAAGAAAGGTTTCTGTAACTGTAGTTCTTTTGGAATTAAAATGAGAATAAGTCAAACTTCGAATCTTCATTAAAATTAATTTATGCCTAAATAAGATACTGCCAACAGACTTGAATTCTGAAGCGTAGATATTTACCAGAATAACCGAACAAACCACTGAAAAACACGAACTTATTCCGTCAAAAGCCGTCAGTTGATGCCTGGGGTATTTGGGATGGCTCAATTCAGATGCAAGAGTTTTCGAACTCATTTACGCGAGTTTCCCAGACATGTGTGAAAACGGAAAACTTGCAAGTCCAGAAGGGAATGTCATCGCTCGGCCTCACCTAAACAGGTTCCGAAACCACTTTTTCGGAGATATGCAAGATTGGGTAAGATTAAATCGCAATATATCTTCCACACAGGAAAGTAAAAATAACAGTTTTATGAGGGCAAGTACAAAGGCCGTCAACAATTAAATACTACTTCATGAAGAATTTGGCATCTCGGCATATGTTTTTATCCGAGATACATAATTGTGGGTGACAGTTCTCAAGATGGTGGGATATAAATTTCACATTTTAAATTCCATTTTTGATGAGAGCTTGTATAGAATAGTAATAAGCAGTTAAATAGAATTTGAATAAGTGAATGCGCATAAATTACTCCAAAAAACAAGTTAAAAACTAATATATATTACGCCTAAAATTCGATCTTTTTCGCCGATGACGAATTCTAACAGTTTCAAATGAAATTCCACACTTTTCTTGGGATTATCATCCATCAATTTTCGAAACAGACATTAAAAAACGAAGATATTCGGGAAAATATATATACGCTTCCTTCATAAATAACAAATACCTTAAATCAAAGAAGCATTTTGTAATCATAATAGACAGTTTATCTATGGGAATTGTTAACTTAAAATTTCAAATAACTTATTTTCTGCAGAAATACGAGGAAAAAATTCTTAAAAAACTTCATTTTATAGCGTAAGGTAGGGGGACGGTCTTAAACCTTCCACGCTTGAGGGCCAAATTAATAAATTTACAATGATCCGCGGTCCATATGACTGCCAAGAAAATATAGTCAAGAAATTTATATATATAAAAGGGAGGTTTGTTTTACAAAACTGGTGTTTACAGATTTGTATATATATTGTCAAATAATTTTTAATAAAAAAAAATCTAAAATTTAGTGAAATTTTTGAAAAATTCCTCATTTTCAGAAAATTTTATTCAAATGGATATCAAACATCAGTGAAATGCAGTAGCGCACACAGGAATTTTTCAAGAGGGGGGGGGCAAGGTCGAAAGTTCACTATTCTCGTATCATGCTCCAATACGCCGCCCAGCATATTCTTTGGATTTTGTCGCGATTTTGGGGAACAAAAAACAGTAAAAGTTAATTATTGAATGAACAATTAGCATTAATAAATATAATTAATTATTAATAACCAATACTCAATTAAATTTTACGTACTATGTACATAAGATTGTAATCAATCGAAAAAAAACAAGGACTTGGAGCCAGCCCCCCCCCCCCTCCTTCCCCATGGGTTCTCGCCATTGGTGAAATGTTAAATAAATAGCAGAAAAAATTGCGTTTTTTACGACAAAAAGCAAACAAGGAAATTTTTTTAAATTGCCTCAAATTCAAATGAAGGGCCACTAAAATTCCTTCAGCGGGTCATTCGTGGCACACGGGTTGAAGACCCTTAACTAAGGGGAAACGTTTAGAAAAAAGTACATTTTTAGGTATAAAAAGTAATTTGCGTATTTCACTTGAAATGGGAGGTGGTTTATTCTCAAGGCAGCATATTTGTGAGAGTAAGGGGTCAGCAAGTTGAGATATGGGAGATAAAGCGGAACTTCTTCAGGCTGTCTTCGCTAGATGCAGGAGAGCCTGAAGTAAACGTGGAGCACATTTTCAAACAGGAAAAAAAGTCTCAATTTTCTTCACAACATTATAGTTGATAAATCTGCTTATAAAACAGAATTTTTAAAATTTCAAAATATTCAATTAATTTATATTTTAACACATAAAAGGACAGCTCATTTTAGCATTACGGTATGGGAGAAAAAACGTGAAACACGTTTTATACATGAAAAAATGGATGAAATCGGATAAAAATGAGTAAAAATATACTGCCCTCTATAGGATAGCGAATCCAGAAGGTAATATTAAAATGTTTCAATTTGTTTTTATAACTGAAAAAATATTCCGAATTCGGGTCTTATTCTTTAATATTAAGCGAAGACAGCTTTAATAGTTTGTATTTGTCATTTCTTCGCATTTTTCAAGAAAATTACTTCCAGAGAGAAATCTATTTTCAAAAATTAAATATTGTAATAGGATTTCTAAAGTTTCAAATATTGAAGGTGTTTTTTTCACGACAATCTATATTTAACAAGATGGTTCAAATATTTTAGTGTATTGAAGCATCAAATTTTAAATGATTCAATTTAGAAATTAAACGTATAAATGGAGAGAAATGACTTCGCTGATGGCAATAAAAATCCCAAAATCGAACCAATTAGACTTTTAAATTGGTATATACAAAAGCTATACAAATAAATCAGGAATTTCTTAAATAATTTGCATAAACTTTAAAAAGTAATCTCAAAAAAGAACGCAAACAAGTCTAGTTAAATATCATTCGAAGAAATTTTTTTTGTCAATATGATTGAAACATGTTACGGAACACTCTTCAAAACTGAAAGTCATTTCAATTAAAAAAAAAACGCGAATTAATTCCCAATCAAATTTACCATACCCGTACACAAATGGCTAAATAAACGCTTTTTTCTCCTGTAGATTCACATCTGCAATCTGCACTGTCATATCCAGCACTTAGTCGACGGTGAATAAATAAAATTGGACTCCTGCTAACAATAGCGAAGGGATACAATAGGAAATGAATGAAATGCATATAAAATGTAGATTGCGTAGCGAGTGCAGGCAATAACAAATTCTGAATGGCGAATTGCGTAACAATAGTCAGATTCATTCAAGAAGCTAAGTTCTTTTGGGGAACAATCAAAAGATGTTCCGCCGAACAAAATGATGATTATGTGTGTTTACATGCTAAGAAAATCGAAATTGATATTTCATTTCATGGTAAGTGGTTTGTGAAATTAAATTCAAGTTGTTTGTAGTGGATATTTTATATGCTTTTAAATTAAAAAGGGAAATACTTAACATCCAATAGAAAATAAACAAAAAAGTTTTCGTTTTTCAGAAATTAATTTAAGAAATAATGAAATATGTAGTACAATTTGAAGGTTAAAAAAAATCAACTTATACATCGAATCCAATTGTATATTTTTTCACTGTAATTAAAAAAGAAAGTAAATGTTTAATAAATGGCCACAAATGTACTAGATTAGAGATGCATAAAGTTTAATCGAAAACCCCAATATAACGGATTCTATAAAATAATTATATAGTATAAGTAGAATAGTAACCCATAAGAGAAAGGAATTGGAAAAAAAAATCAATTGTTTGGGCACTAAATTCTCCAAACCCTTATATGTATTAAACAATCCACATAAAAAATTACGTAATTAAATTATCAACAAGGAACATATTAACAAATTATATCTTCAGCTGACTTTCATTAACAATTACGCTGGGAAAATGCATATAAAAATTTCGCTTTTGTATTAAAATATTATCATCAAAGTCCAATGATTTGCTATACTCAGATAAGCTGTTATAAAATTTAATATCTTTAAGATACATCGCATTAATGAACAATGGAAACTTCTTTCAATCATTACACTAATAAATGATTGTTAACTCTTTAAAGATGAGCATTGCGTTTCATAACACACTAGAAGAAGCATACAATCAAGAAAGCTCAAATTATGTACTAATTAAACTGTCCCGTTTTTTGTAATAACAGTTTATCTACCGGCGGGTTCTGTAAAACTTATGAGAGGGTCACAAACTCAAAAGTCAATGTTACATTTTTGGTGAATAACATATTACATAACAAAATCAAGATTGGCACTTTTTAAAAAGAAAACAAACCCAGCCCCGCACTCCACCTCTCAATCCAACATGACCTGATCCAATTATAAACAAAAAGTATTCATCTCGCATATTAGTGGGTTATTTAACTTTTGTGAGATTCCTTAATACGCTCGCTTAAATTCTGCGAAAAGAACCGGTAAAAAATTATTTTATTGTACTAACTTAAATTAAACAAAACATTTTCGATCTGAAAATAATTATCGAAACTTACCACCTAATTCAACACTAAATGACCAGCAGAAAAAAAAACACGATCAAACGAGAGAGAGAAAAAATACAATCAAAATATTAACGAAACATTTACATTTCACTGCAAACACGTGGATGCAGGTGTATTTGCTCAACCCATACCCGACACACAGTGCAAAGGCGAGAGAGACAGACATTACAATCCCATTTCACAACATTAATTTTTAAAAGCGCCAGACTCTCCGGAACAATACCGAACCAGTCGGACCCAGCTCCAATTCAAACAGATTCCGCACTGTAAACATCCAAAGCCATATGTCTGACTGACTCACTACTCTGTGTAATGATAAAATCCATGCACGATCCCTACTCCCGACTACCCTTACCCGTACACTCGCCAGCACAACGTGGGATTTATTCATCGATTGGTCAAGCAAAAGGAATAAATAGCAAGATATGTTCCACCAAGCGGAAAAAGGAAACAATTCAGGGATGCTAATGGAGGAGTAGAACACAGGAGGGTGGACGGACAGAGGAGACACCCCTTACCTGAGGGCCGTGTTGGCCACAGGACTCCGACTCCGACGTGCTGGAGTATGGAGCAGGAGCACAGAGAGGGATCCATCGTATCGGCACGGTGAAAGGTAAGACGATCACTGAAGCCAGTGGAAGGGATGGATTGAAAAAGCGATCGCAGCGCCGCGATCGGAGCGAGTGTGTTTGGAATTTTCCCTCCTCCTCCTCTTCGGTCCCGCGCCCGAGGTGAAGAAAAAATATCTAATTTAGGAAAAAGCACCGGTGGAATATGATTTCATTAAGTGACGAAAATTGGGGAAAAAAAGGGACGGAGGATTCCCCCCCCCTGTTTTGGTTCGATTGCAGTCTAGATAAGAATATCTTGAACTTGATTTCGGAAGTTGTTTCCGATACAATTAAGAGTACATATATTTCTCGATAAAAATTAATGATGGAACGAATATTTTTATAGTTCAAAAATATTTAAATAAGCTAAATGCCAAGGCTTAAATTTTCAGAAGTGGATAAATATATCAAATTTTTAATTTCTATAACTGCTGGAACATCCTATTGCAGCTGTTCTTAAAATGTGGTCCGCGGACCTCAAAGCCTTTCTAGGTGTCCCTGAAGGTCTTTCATACAATGTTAAAATTTCTCTCTTTTACAGACTTTGAAAGGCCTCGTGGAAAAATTGAAAGATGTGCCATACTAAACTAGATCACTAAATTGTCCCCAGTGAAAAAACTCTATTGGAGCATTTATTTCAATCAAGAATATTAACTTTTATTATTATTGCTTGCAACTACATAGACATCACTACAACATAATCATTTTTAGTGAAATGTTCACGTTTTCTAAAAGAAAATGTTATTTATTTTTGCATAAGTAGCAGTGGTAGTATTATGATTATTGAGAAACCTTTAAATCGCTCGAATTGGGAGTCGGGGAGAAGTGTACAAAAACTTGGGGGTCCGCGATGTCAGGCAGGTACATAAAGGGAGGGGGGCGATCGTAAGTTAAGAATTGCTGTTCTATTGCATTCTAGGAACCCTCTACCCTTCTCTCAATTGTTTAATATGAATTGTTTTGATCACTCAAAAATATAACTATCCTACATTGAAAATTAAATTTCTTAAGTTTTAATAATACTCAAGGTTCAATAATTACACAAATCGTAACACAAGAATTTTTATTCAACATTACAAGATTTTGAAGGCTTTCTGAACCATTATTTCTGTCAATGAAACAAACCAAGCTCAAGACAAAAAAAAGTATTAAGATTGTCAAAATGAGGAGGGATATCCAGTTTTACATACAGCTCTAATTCCACATGTCAAATCATCGATTTAAGGATACTTACAGCAATAAAAAGTCACCCTGCTCTAAAGATAATTATTTCCATTTTGATTAAATAACGTTAGAATTTCATTACAAGGTTTTGTACTTGGAAAGAATTTCCATTGAAGGTTTGTTATTGCAACAGCACTTTTCCACGATCGAAAAAATAAGCAAAGAAAGAAAAACTACCGTTTGTTATTGGTTTACTTCTCTTTTTTATTGGTATTGTTTCCCAATCGTATAAGCGATTCCTTCTCTTATTAAACCGATGAACCAGCTGATCCTGCGACAGCGCTTTTTTCCCCCTTCCAACTCTGCATACAATTGAATTGTTTTTCTCCAATACTTTTCCATCTTATGCAATTTCTTATTGAAATAAAATACGATTTATATCAATCAAAATATTATTAAAGTATTTTAAGTTATGCCAATTTTATTAGAAATCTACAGAAAAAAATGTATTGACACTTTATCATTTTGCTAGCAGCTTTAATCGATATAAAGATTGATTCAAACATATCGTTTTTCAAGATATTTTATGTCTTGTCAAAACAAAATCAATACACAAAAATTAGTGGTACTAAACATGCTAAAAGTTACTTATTTTCTACAAAGGATGACATTTTTTAAACAATTTGTTGTTAGAGTCCCTCCTCCCAGGAAAAAGGAGTATAAACAATTTTAGCTATAATTCTTCAAAAAATTCCTCACTTAATTTTAAAATTTTAGAATAAAAGCATTTATAAACATTTTAAACAGAACTTAAAAAATTCATTTATCACGAATTAATCCTTTTTCTTTTCTTTCGAATTCTAAAATAATCTACAACAACCACAAATCCAGTGGCGTAACGTGGCGCACTGCGGGGGGGGGGCAAAGCCTGACTGACGCCCTTCATGTAGATTTTCTCAAAATTCCCTTTCGATTTTTTAAAATCCAACTTTTAAGCGATTTTCCAATTGGCGATTTAACGTCATTCAAAAATCAACATTTTAATGCGCTCATTAGATATCTTTGATCCAATAACCAAATCAAAAAACATTTTGTTTCATGTACTGCAATCCCAGCGACGAGAGATACATTTCTTTAGTTTCAAACCTTAATTAGTAAAAGATAAAATAAAAGTCAGATGGAGAATCGGGGATATAATGCTAGGAAGATAAAGAAATCATCCCTATTTATTATAGTATACTTTACATTAGCAGTAGAGAGAAAAAAAAAAGACATGATTTACTTTCTACCGAAGTTGCAGAGTAACTTATTGGCAACTTTAGTTTCCTCTCCCCCTCATGTATTTCATTTTCTTTTGCGAAGTCGTAAATAAAGTACATCTGTTATGCTTTTTTCACGTGAAATAGTATTACGATACTTGGAAAACCCCAGAGAGCATTTAAACAATAACTTGGTTCGATTTATGAGTATTCAATCAAATAAAAGCATAATGAGAAACATTTCACCAAATTGCTTTCATATAGAACAGGCATCTGTATTTTTATATTCAATGCACTTAAATTTAGGGTGTATTCCTTAACAATAAAAACATTTCCATCTCACTTCTCGCTTTCATAATTAGAACTGTATTTTTTTTTATCGGAATTTAATATTCTGGTTCAAAAAATGGTATTTTGTCAATTGGACAAGAAGAAACGCGGCTCTAAAACGAGTGGAGTTAAAAAAAACTTTGAATGTTTCTCAAAAATGAAAAATTCGAAAGGAAAAGGAGTATAATATAAATAGTAAATGTGCAAAATTGGATTAATTCTTAATATCTGCAAGTGCATAATCTTGTGCAAGTACTATTAATAGAGAACCTGATTAACAAATCATGGAAATGAAAATTAATTCACTAGAAAAAACACAATTTCGGACACTTCAGCTGATAAGGATACTGTATCTAAAGAAAAGGAGTTGTAAAGAAGGTAAGCGATATCTTTTTTCTTTCGCAAGAATTTCAAAACGAAAATTATTTTACAGTTTTCGTGTATTTCTTAATGTATTGTTTTTATTTAAGTTACCAGGTTATCTTTAGACTGTTAGAGAGATTTTCCATTTTAATAAATACTCTCTAATGTTAAAGGTTATTTACTTCGTTTATTCAGACTCAGGATAATTTTGTATTCAGTCATAAGTTTAATGTTTAAATATTTTTAGGTGATGTGTATCGGTACATTATGTTTGATTTTGTAATCCTTTGTAAGATCTGGCTTGGGGCCCAAAACCTGACCTTGCAAGAGGGTGGGCCTTATTATTTCCCGTTACGCCACTGCAACTATTAAATAGCTCATTATCCTTTTTAAATAATTCTTATAATTACTAAAACAGTGAACGCAGACTTTTTCTATTTGATTATTGTTGGTATCGCTGTAAACCTGTTTTTATTTTAAAATCTATAAAAAAAAAAACGAGTTTACTTCTGTTATTCTCAATACTTGGAATGAACAAAATATAGAAAAAATATCATTTAAAATTTTTTTCAAATTTTGGTTTTTAATCCCCCCCCCCCCGTTGTTTATGTACGCAGTAGTAGATAACGCAGACTTTTTCTAGCAAGTATATATATTGGCTTGGGGCCCCTTGCGGAGGGGGGCCCAATTATTTTCCGTTACGCCACTGCACAAATCCCCAACTCCTATTTTCTTTAAAATATAATAAAAAATAGCTTTAAAAGCATCAAAATAATGATCATTCACAATACACTTATAAAAAAAACAACGAATACGAAGGGGAAAAAATTAGTTTCCAGGACAAAAGAAATAGATAAACCGAAATGAATTACTGTTCATAATTTAAGTTCGAAATATTAAAAAAAAGGCCACAATTCTTAAAAGAATTCAGCCATTCCCTTTAAAACAAACACAAGCAAGAAGTTTTCAAATCGATTTATGATAATTCTTTTAGCATTCCAATGAATCAAACAATCAACCACAGTAAAAACTGGCCCATTTCTGATCTTAAATTCCCTCCACAAATCTAAATGAAAATAACAAAAATAATACTAGTTAAAGTACAATTGGAAGAAGGGGGAGGAAGGGAAAAAAAGAGCAATAAATCATCTTCCATAAGAAGACCGAAAGTTAGATTCCAGGTAGGTAATGCGAGGTGGCAGAGACGTCCTTTCCAGAGGTCGGAGGCATTTGCTAGAAGAATCCCTACACACACGTTCAGCCTGGGGCAAGGCTTGTTGCAAAGAAGCCTTACGAAACGCATGTGGGCAAGAAGGGGAAAATTCGAAGAAAAAAGGGGGGAGGGGAGGAAATTCCTAAGCTTATTAACAGAGAATAAATGAGTCGGATTCCTTAAAACCACCGAGCGACTACCATTACGGCATTCTTGGGTTTTTGAGGTTTCCAAATTGGATTATGTTTCTTTCTACGTCTACTTCTCAGCGCTTATTCGATTAAAATTTTATGACCCCCTTTGAAAAAATAACATGGGTATAATGAGGTTTCAGCAAAAGTAGATTGTTGATGAATGAGAGAGAGAGTTCCCTTTTATTTTTTTAAAAACTTTTTTGGCACTGTATAATTTTTTTCTTCATGGCTTACACATTGATAAAATCAAGAGCGCACAATATCATTACATAAAAATATTATGTTTAGCAATATACAGTTAGTTCAGTAAGCACAAGCAGGATTTATATATATATATAGTTCTCTTAACTCCTATTAAAGTGCAAGAAAGGCATTATTTTTAAAAAAAATTGTTGTATTTGTTATTTTTTATTGCTTTTTTTAAATTGAATGCATTAGAAGTTCTATGAGACAAAACAAAACTTATTCATTGATTAACGCTGTACTTCAAAGATTGTTCTTCAACTAGACGATGGAAGAAGAAATTTTCATTTCATCCACAATTTTAAACAAAAACTTCAAAACATTAAGAGGTCTTATTAAAAAAATGATTCTGCTGTTCTAAAATAGAAGGTAAAAAAAACTACAGCTTTAAAACTGCTTGAATTTTCGCTCCCGCTGAATTAAACGTATTTTAGCAATCAAAAGTTATAGCATGCATTAATCAATGATAAGCATTTTCTATAAAGCTTAATTTCTCAAAAGATGTAAACTTCAAAACAAAAATTTTTTCGGAAAATTATTCCTTACAATGTTGTAAATTTGAACACATAAGTACTATAAATATTTTAACGAATGATTTAGTCGAAAATGTTATTTAAAAAGATTTACAGGTTAAAAAGTACCCGGATTTTCATTATCTTGAAACTGTTCACATATTACTCCACAAGTAGATTTTTAAAGAACTCATTGTTTTTTAAAATGGCTCTCGTTAAAAATCAATAAATGTACATAAATAGAAAAAATAAAATGTAGGGAGGTAAAAAGACATACCATGATAATAAGAGGGAAAAAATTCAAAGAATAAATATATCCTGACTATTTTATCCGGGGAAAAATCAACCACTCTTCAAACAGTTCTCTTTCCCTGACTTCAGAATAACCAATATCATGAGCAATATTTTCGCAACTGTAGCTCGAAAATAATATATTTTACATGGACTATTTTTATCTGTCCAATCCAAGATCTCTCGCTTAGTTTCCCAGGCCATCTGTCCGAGATAACAGCTATCAAGCAACACATTCAGGGCTAGACGATAAGTGATGTTTTTTCAGCGGCTCAAGATTTTGATAACATGTCAGGATTTTTACTACACCTATACTGAAATCAAAATGGTTTTGATAAATAAAAGGAAAATGGAGGTCGACCACCTTTATTTCAGAAAAAGATACAAAAACAAAAAATGGTTAAATTTTTTCTAAAATTGACTTTGATTCTGCTGGGAAAAAACCGATAGTTGTAAAAGGGAAAATTAATTTTAAAAAAATTAAATTTTTTTAATGTTGCAACAAAACTATTCTTTCTCATGTTGCTAGCAAGAATAGCAATTTGAATAGTATTTTTTTCATTATTTTTCAATTAGTTGTGGCATTTTGTGATAACAAAGACATACTAAATCATTATTACAGCAATAAGTTCGACTACCTATTATTAGCTCTATACCGTTCAATAAAAATATATGATAATTAACTGTGAAAGGACATCAACTAC
The DNA here is from genome assembly GCA_019973975.1 of Trichonephila clavata. Classification (NCBI taxonomy): domain Eukaryota; kingdom Metazoa; phylum Arthropoda; class Arachnida; order Araneae; family Nephilidae; genus Trichonephila; species Trichonephila clavata. Next base: position 283,912 of record BMAO01032936.1, read on the forward strand.
TGATTTTTTTATTACAAGACAAATTTAAACTATGCAGTTGTGTCAGTGATTCTTATTAATGGAGTTCAATGGAGAAAGATACTTAAAAAACATGTTATGTAGGATTTAGATTAAAAATAAATTTAACATAAACTTCATAAAAAAATTCTTATGAAAAGTTATCTCATTCAAAAAATCTATCATAAAAATTTCCATTAAATGACGAGAAAGACACTTGTGGGCCTCCGACTCTCCAAACTTACACCCCACTCCAAAGCGAGGGCTTTGAGATTCGATAGTCTTAACATGCATTTAACTGAGTTTTCAATGGCACTAGAATTCGAGCCCACAACACGACAAAAACAAAGCCGGTTACGGATTCGCGACTGTGTGACCACTATTTTGCATATATTAGTCAATAAAATAACATTTTACAAAACAATATTTTCCTGAATGAAAATACGAATAGAAAAACAGTTTTTTACTAAAACATTTAACGGCAAAATTTAAATATAAGGCAATGAAAACGTACTTATTTCGAAGCCATATTAACTTCTCTTTGAATTTCAAATAAAAACTAAGATGTTTTTAATGCCAAATAAATGATTAAATCGAAATGCTCCACACATTTAAAATGAAATGGATTTCAAAAAGGTCAATAAAAGATTGTACTTTAATTGAAATTTACCGAAGAACGAGGAATACTTGAAGGAAATAAAAAAAAAAACCAAGCAAGCATGGAAGGATTTTTTTTAAAAAATCAACTGAGTAAACATCTTAAATCAAAACACACATAAGAGAATTAAAGTAAACAACTATTAAAACGTGTAATATGCACTTAATATAGCCACATCATGTACACATCTGTGACATGTACATGTTTTTATTATTTTTAGAAGGAAAACTACAAGGACACTTAAAATCTAACAGAATACGCCATAAAATACAAATTTCAAAGAGAAAAAAATTCCCAAACAAATCTCTCGTGTGATATACGTATAATTCTCTCTAGATACATTACAATCGCTATGGAAATTTTTAAGATTGGTTTTGGTATCTTAGCTGCCGTAAGAATTAATCTTTAATGACCTTTTTTTAACTTTTCATTTTGGTAGGCATAATTTTATTTTTATAATCATTTATATAAAAAACAGTATTACTTCATAAGTATACTAAAAAATGATTTTTAAATACATCTTGAAATTTATAGTTATAATATCTGAATTGAACAAGAAATTATGAAAGTGTTACCGATACAAAACATATAAAAGGCCGTAAAAATCGCAAAGATTAATTCGAATATTAAACTGTAAAGCATCTCATACAGATAAATATCGAAATATATCATGCACATTCCTAATCAAGGTTACGTTTTTTTCCCCCAATTACCCCTAATCCCCACGGTGACTTAAATAAAATCCGTCATTCATTTATAAAATATCAGGAACAAAATGGATTTTAAAAAATTTCAATAAAATATTGCATATTTCAAAGTTTTTATTGGGATGGAGAAAAAGTATTTCAATTAACACGGCTTCTTTATCGAGTAAAATTTTCAAGGACATATTTAACCCACAAAGAAAAATACGGACATGAATATTCATTTTGAAAGTCAAGATTTTTACAGCGAACACCAGATAGAAAATCGCAAATGTACAAATACCGGTTTAACCCCCCCCCCCCCGTTGAATAATTAAGTATACCAAACATTTAAAAGAAATTTTTTAAGTTATATCTTGTACTTCTTAAAATTATGCATTTAATAATCAACAGCACAATATATAATTGAATCTCACACACTACAGTTTTCATTTCAATAAAAATTCTCTCCTTACAATAATTATTTTCTTAAAATAACACTTCCTTCTTAAAACAACTTAAAATTCTAAATCATTTACAATTTTACACAATGTACTTATCCCCTTTACAATTTGTAAAATAAGCACTTTTAAACTTGCATAATCATGATATTGTCACAGATGCTTTACAACTTTTTTCTTGAACATCACACAATTTTTTTTGAGAGGGTCGAAAATGCATAACTTTCTGAACACACTTTTGCAACAGTTCTTATTAATGATCCAAAGGGGGAGGGGGGAGGACTGAAAAATCGACACACAAAAGAATAACAAATGCACTTATTCCCCCTCTCCCCTCTTTAGCAAACAAACGATATTAAAATTATTTTCGCAAAACGATTTTTCGCAAGAGGAGAGTGTAGGGGAAAAACATTAATTCCAATCACGACTTCATGACGTGCGTTCTTATAAATTCCAGAGGTGTTTTTCAAGTGCGTAAAGGTGTCAATGTTTGTGTTTGGAAATACAATAAGCGTGTTAAAACGCAACGCCATTATGCCACACGCACGAGATCGTCACATTAGCACATTTCAAAAATAGATGACTCGAGCGAGCGCCCTGAGCAACGAGATGGAATGCGTTCAGGGTAAGTAGCTCGCATCAAATCGCATACAATTTAAACCCCGATGCAACAGGTAAGATATCGAATATAATGGAATTTCTGTATTGGAATAATAAGGAGGTATTTTAGTTTGAATACAATGTGTGTGTGTGTGTTACGATGGAATTTAGATTGTCTTAGCACTTAAGGAGGTGAATTTTCGAACTGGATGAAACTGTTAATTTTAATGTATTGAGGTTGGCGCATTTTCTGAAAGAGATTTAAAAAAATAATCATTTTCGATGTTAAATCAGTGATGTAATAATAATAAAAACAGGAAATTGACTTTAAAATTCCCCTTTTTAATGTAAAAAAAAAATGCAAGTTATACGTGCATCAAAGATGTTTCGTTTTAAGAAACCTCAATTTTTCGGGATTTTATTTTAAAACTCGGAACCAGTTGACTATTTAATTTTAAAAATCCAAAATGTTTAAAAAAAATGATTAAAATTTATAAACAGAAAAATTATGTTAAAAATTAAAAAATCTCCAAAAACAAGCACATTAATAAGAAATTAATTTTCGGACAAAATCGGACAACATTTTAGCCGACTATTATAGCAAAACAAGGACTATCCATCGTATTTAATATGCTTTGCTTATAAGATACTTTCCAAATGAATAATTCGCGCGAGTAAATGTACTTAATAGAGCCAACAATGCACCGTGAAATCCGGTGGAAAACGCGCACCTATACTTTCAAGCTGCATTTTTTAATTTTGAGGTAAATTTGCTGTATAACGCGCACCCCCTTTTTTGCGAAGAAACCTGAAATGTACGTATGTAGTGCTCTTGTTTTCTAAATCATTTATTTGAGGTATTATCCCAGGCTTTTGAAAAAATAGTATACTTCTAGAATTGCAACTCTTAAAGTTCATAAAGTGTGTCACATTTCTTTAAAATAAACAGTATTTTGATTTATATAGAAGTGAAATTTTCTTATACGATGTACTCTTATCTTTTTTATTTTTAAAGTTATCATTTTTATATCCGGCTTATAATGCGCACTCCTAAATTTCGATTATATTTTTTTTGTATAAAAAGTGCACGTAATACGCCGGATTTTATGGTAGGTATTAGTATCAAGAAAGCTAAATAAAGGGTTGATACGTTTTTTGAAACAAAATTTACAATAATTGCATGGTATGGGAAAATAAAAAAGTAATAAACTGGAAAGGATTTCTTTCAATTCTGCCCCTTAACGTATTCTAAGTTATAAACATTTGTAACAGAGTGCTCAGTTTCATTATAGTAACGATAGCTATAGTATAAAATACGAATAACGCGAATAGTCATTTACATACGCGTACACGTTTTTTTTTACATATGCATACACGTAGGATTTCGAAGTTTTATATGATAAATGGAAAATATGCTACGGAATTTAACTCAACCACAGACAATTTTCAAGAAAATAAAATTAAACTCTTAAAATTTCGACAATTTCATAAACATCCACATTTTGGGGGGAAATCCACTCGTAAAATTAAGACTGTAACAAATTTTCTTTGCAAACGGTACACTGATAAACTTTCAGAATGGTAACCCAAAAGAATAAAATTGTGGATTCTTAAAACACAAACACGTTCTTTTTTGTTTGCTGCGAATGATAACGATATTTGTATTTTCTTTGGACCGAAAAGGCGGCGTCATTTCATAAAAATTCCTTGGAGAAAAGAATGTTGGATGTGCGTGGCGTGTTGGATAAGAGACAGTCGTTTTCTCAAACGCAAAATCTCGTGTCATTCCTATTCCTTGCAGCGCACATGCAGAGCCACTACATTACCATTTATTCTGCCCGTAAAATGCGTAAATATACATTAAGAATTTCATTCTGTCACCTATGTGCCAAGATGTTACGTTTGTGCGGGAAGGTTGGGATTTTAGGGATGGAAAAAAATGAAGGATTTATACTTGTTTAGTGGGGAATCTTTACAGCGTATTTGCCAAATCTTTTTCGGGTTTTCCCCCAACCATATTTCTTGTTTGAAATGAAACGATAAGCAGTAAATATATTAAAGAAAACCGCATCGAAAAATAGTTTTTCCTAGACTCTCTGTATAAAATAATTCTAGAAATTTCTGTGATACGGAATTACACGTTCTAAAATAAATATGTAGAACAAAAAAGCATTTAGTTCAGATGTCACTGATAAAAAAAAAAAAAATGCCGGGGATAAAAAATTTTTATATCTTACCAAACATCTTAGAGTGAAATTAGTTTTTAAGCAGATTATGATAGAAAGTTTGGGAATATTTATGTCTGTGTGTGAAACTAGGCTCAAAAAGCAAACTTAATATTAACATGAAATTATAATATTTTTATACTCTTGCAACTTTCCTAAAAATGCCCTGATTAAAATTTAATAAATTACAGATATATGTGTACAAGGCAATGTATAATAATTTTAGAAATTTTCTAATGCCATTAAATTAAACGAAACCCAAATAAAATATCGATCATGTGTTTAACATTAAGAAACGACTTTTCTAGGTAAGAATTTTTTTTACAAGATTACTAGAATAAACAGGAGCGAGATCAAAAAAAAAAAATATATATACACAGTTTGATGACGAGAAAAACGTATATTATCATTCACAGAGAATAAAAATTATAGTAAGAATAAGTGTTCAAACTGTAATCTACCTGCCCCCAGACATTTTTGAGCAAGATGCCGTTCATCTCTCAGAGTAGATACAGGAATTGAATGACTAGCCGTTTTAATTTCATCGCGCAGTTTCTCTAGTGTGCCCGGTTTCTTGCTATATACACCTCATTCTTGAGGTAACCTCAAAAGTAAGAGACCACAACTCTTGGGAAACAAACTTTGCATCATTTTCAACTAGCGTGAGGTTCCATTTACAAAACTAAGTTCTTCTGTCTGGGTTGTCCTCATTCAGAGTGTGTAACAACAGAGTTCAATTTTGCTCTTTGCAAAACAGGACCTACGCTAGCCCTACTCATGCCTGTTTCACATATACACTGTGATGTTGATTTTTGTGGTGACCGTGTGAATGAATCTAACATTCCAAAACAGAAAACTCTTTGGTTATTGATGTGCGTGGCCAGCCTGGTCGTCAATTATGCATATCCTTTATTGCCCAATCAGTTTCAAACTTATTGCGAAGGCTTAAGCCTTTTGGTGATTCCGTTCCATATTGTTGCCTCCAATGTTGTTGAACTTCACTGATATTCTCGAACTTCCGATGCCGTTTGAAAATGCTTTTTCGCTGCTTGAAAATCAGACTCATTTGCGCTGTCATCTCACTTTCCTTACTAAAGCACTAGCGCAATCTGTCGCTGAACTATTGTTGGACACGTCGAAAGTATAATACCGACTCTTATAACTTAATCCTATAGTCAATGCGATCTCAAACTTATGGCATCAACATATTACCCAGTCTTAAAGTGTGTATACATTTTTATCAATCCTGTTTATTGAAGTAGTATTATACATGAGCTTTCAAAGAAAGAATCTCGTTAGGAGTGCCCCCCGATAAAATGGCAACGGATATGCACATAGATTTATAATATTCTGATCATCAACTTTATGTAAAACAATAAGCAAGATAGAACAGGTTAAAGATACAGTCACAATAATACATCAGAATTTTGGGCTTAGGGCTAAGATTGCAGCTTTGAACTAAGTCTTGAGACGCCAATATTTTCACTCCCTTTGATACGGCCGTGATTTGGATTCAAAAAATCTCTTGAAAACATTAAATTGTGGCGAAAATACTCTATGCTATACCTTTCGATCAAAAAATAAAAAAAAATCTACGAATCAAAGATAAATCTAGAACTCGTCATGTGATTAAATTCGTCAGTCCCAGTTCAAAGCAGTTCAAGATAAACACAGCCAATTCACTGAATACAATTGTGAGGAGGAAATGACAGATGGTAAAGAAAATGTTAGGAGCTCCAGTTACCAGGCATCTGATTATTATATCGAGAGTTTTAAAGTCTTTTTCCTCTTCCCGTTTAATGAGGAGTTGGTGGACAGTAAACTGAATGATGAATATATCTAATCAAAAGAGAAAAAAAGTCTGAACGTAATCTTAAACGACGCCATGTAAATAGATAAGAACAAGGACGCAAACAATAAATCACATGATGATATCTCTTTAAAAGAATGCCTGTCAGAAATACATAATTATCACTATCGGTAATTCAAAATGAAACAAATTGTTTTAAAATGATTAATCAAATGTATCAAAAGCATTCTTGAACTTCACTCAATTGAATATCATCTATTACTTCTTAATCATTTCGACTCGTATAAAAAATACAAAATTAATTTTAATCTATTCAGGTGCAATTAATTCATAAATGAACAACGTGTGGCGTCAGTATCAAGCATAATATTCAATCCTACTAATTATTAATGAATAGTATAACTAAAGATTTTAACCAGGAGTCGAATAGGAAGGATTCAGGAGGTGCTCATGAGCTGAAAAGAAAAAAAAAACAACTCTTCAACTAGAACCCATCCCTATAATGACATAGAAATTTAGTAATAATTATTATATGCCATTAAAAAAAATACAACACCACGCCGTTTAACGTTCTTACTGACGAAAAACATTTACAGAAATCTTTCTCAATGAAAACTTTACAAGGAATTTATTATATATGCATTGCTGTTTAGAATATTGACCGTTATTTATATATCGTCCTTTAACGTGTTTGCATATGAATTGCATTATATTTTTATTTTGTTCATTCTTTTGTTAATATAATTGCTTCCTAGATATTTTTAAATTAATTTGTGTACATAACAGGCGTCTGGTAAAGGAAAAATAATCGATAAGTGCATATCCATTGGGGAGTTGAGCCGTTCACGGTTTTTGGGATCGGATTGATTTATGTTCACTATAAAGCAACGTGAGGGCTATTGGCAGAATGACCAAAGAAACCGAGCTCACACAGAGGGTTTAGAGCTGCAAACCGATCCCTCGGAAAAGAGGGCTATTGGCGACGAACCTAATAATTTTGAACCACGGTCAAGTACCGAGGATGACACTTTAACTATAGCTTCCCCTTTCCAAAATTACGCACCAAGCCAATGGGAGTATATTGTGCCATAACCGATTTAACGAGCATCAGCCCCTCTTCACAGCGGGTTTTCAGTGGTGGTACGCTTCGAACCCGCGATCTCAAAGTCAACCCCAAACTCGCGAATATGACCACTTGGCTACTATGGCCACCACAATTTAAGGGAAAAGATCAAATCAGCCACCACTATCAGTGATCATTTGTCAGCCATCTGTGCGTGTATGAGTATTAACGTTGCACTGTTCAGCTACTCAAGAGCTTTTGGCGACAGACCTCGTAATTTTGAACTATGATCAAGTGACGAGGACGACACCTGAGCTGACAATCCCTCTCCTAACTACCACACCAACGGGAGGACGTTTGAGCTCTCAACAGATTTAACATGCATCGTTACCCTACACGGCGGGTCTTCAGCGGTACTAGGCTCGAGCTCATAACACGCCAGCCACGAGTCCGTAACCTTGACCACTAGGCTACCGCAGTGATCAACCATCTGTGCGAGTTATAGTTCACGAACACAGATAGCAAATGAACAAATTATGTACACTACCATTCCAATACGAATTGCGAACTATCTTTGAGATATAAGACAGTTCACGAGCAGTTAGTTCACTTGGAGCTTTTAAAAATGAGAATACAGGTTTGACCCGCAGATACATTAGTTAAAGATTGGATACATCTGGAACAACAAATTGTCAAACATTTCTTATACGACAAATGAGAATTAGAAGTATTAAACGAGATAACAGGAGCAACATTAAAAAAACTTAAAACAAAGAAATTTACATTGAGTACACTCTAAAAATAAAAATTCTTAAATATTACACTAGTTTTTATCAAAGAAAAAATCTGGGCAAGATTCTAATGAATGCATCGATAACATTGATTTTTCATGCATCTTATTCATTGTCATAAACACAGCAATAATGACATCAAATCAGACGTAATTATCGAGATAGTAATTTTTTTTCGCACGAACGATAATTTAATTAGAAGGTCGCAGAAGTTCCAAAAAAATAATTTAGGCTAATATCGGTTATGGCTTTATATTGAATTAGTTACGTAATCGTTTTCTGAGTATTCATTTTGGTGGAAGCAGTTAACCTGAAGCGAGTCGATAAATGCATTATGTATTATTATTTTTGCTTGCTTGTTCAAAAATACGCTTGATGAAATGATCTGCTTCAGACCACGAAACCAGTTGTGAATATGTGCATCGATAAGTTTAACTTATAATTAATATGGAAAAAAAAACCGACCAAAATTTTAAAAGTCAAAAATAATCGGAGTCCTTGAAGATCATTTTAATAAGGGTTCTTTCTATTTAAAATGCGCGAAGTAATTCAGGTAGGGTCAAAAATCAAACAAAACGTGCTAAATTATAACCACACTGATTAAAATTGCCATTAATCAATCAATTAAAGTCAATCAAGACACTTTACATTTTATCCATGTTCTAATTTTATTTTTGCAAAGTGAACATTTTGGCAATTTAATTATTCACAGTTTTTATCTCCCGATCTTTAGCTTACCCTCACAATTTCATTTTTATCCGCAAAGAGCGCCCTCAATGCATATAAATAACTTGATCAAAAAATTTAGGATTCCAACATAAAGAAATGCGAGATGATTTTATAATATACCAGAGTCATTTATTTTCAATTTTTCCAAATATGAAACTAACAATACTATATGGAAAAAGAACTCTTAATTTTTGCTCGTAAACTGATTCCTCTTAATTAGGTTTTTTAAAATGTCTTCAGCAGCTCTTAAGTTTCCTCCCTCGTTTCGGCTGACTGTTTATTAACGTCGCTTTAGAAGCAGCCCGAAGGCTATTGGCGACGGATGTCATAATTCTGAACTAAGGACGAGAACGACACCTGAGCAGGCACCTCACTCTACAACGTGAGGATTTTAAACCTCATCAGAGTGCATGTGCATTAGCCCTTCTACACGACAGGTCTTCAGTGGTACTGAAGTTTCGAAGCAGTAACTCCATAACATCGACCCCGAGTTCTTGACCATGGGACCACTGGCCTTTCAAACTAAAACGAGAAAACACAAGTTTGGCTTGAAAATGCCAGATTCAATGTGTATTAATCCCATTACACAACGAGTCTTAAATAGTACGATAATTCAGCTCATGATTGAGCCATAACGCAACCTTGAAGAATTAGTTACTGAGGTCTACCACCCCCTTTTACTATATGCACTGGTACGCGAGGATTGGTTGATTCATTATTACCATCCCGTTACGAAGCAACATGACGATGAACCATATAATTTTGAGCTACAGTCATTACAGGAGGAGACGCCTCGTCCGGCAATCCTCGCCCCAAAATTCTTTACCATATCAACGTAAAGACTTTAAGCCTCGATAGATTTAACAAGTATCAACTTTACACGGTCAGTCTTCAGTGGCACCAGGGTTCTAACTTACGACTTGACAGAAGCTTCAGTAGTCACGAATTCGCGACTGTGACCATTCGGCTACCACCAGTGGCGTAACGTACCCCCCCCCCAATCGCGGGGAGGGGGCGCAAAGTTCTAAGGGGCTCAAAGCTTGACTGCTGCCGCCTTTGTAAAATCCAACTTGGGAGCCCCAAATCTGACTTTACAGGGGGACCCAAATGTTCTCCGTTACGCCACTGGCTACCACAACTGTGGCCTCCCTTGAGCCCTTTTGCCTGTGATGTTGGCATGTTTGTACCTGAACTGACGGAGTGTTTTGAACAAAAAATGATAATTTCGTTCATTGTTTTTCCGAAACTTAATAAAACAACCCTGTAAATGAAGATTTCTTAGAACAAGAAGCCGAAAGCGTTTCAGAATTCTTGAAGCAACAGTTCAAAATTCACAAAGATAGTGGGAAAAAAACCAACGATATTTAAGCCTTGATGAATCGATTGCGTGCAATTTTTATAAAAGTAATTCAGCACTTTAAAATAAACAATAATATTTTAATTAAAATATCGTGACGAATTTTGTGTACTGAATGTTTAAAATAGTGTAAATAATTTATGTCTGGATGTGTAATAAGTTTTTTACTCTATGTTGCACTTATGTTAAAAATTGCAACATTCGCAAGCAACGCCGTTCCTCACATTATAATGGCGATTCAAAGGAAACTTGGCGAAATCTTGGCAATAGAGCCAAGTTGACCTAATTTTTGGCGAGCTCGCGATCATATGGATTATTTTGGAAATTACGGGAGAAATCTAATGTCTCGATCTATGACGTCAGCGATTTTTTAGAGAAAAATCCGCCATCCCTACAAACGTGGCGAGTCGCTCGCCGAAACCGAGTTAGTCTTGTTTTGACCGTTGAAGAGTAGTATTGATTAGACCGTGAAGAGATTATTTGTTTTTACTTCGGTTGTTGAATAGGACGAGCGAGTTCTTGTGAATGATCTTTAACATACTTGTATTTTAGACACTGGTTGTGTCTGAATGCCGTAGAAGGTGTTAGGGCCTCCTGAGATGTATTCTGCGAATATTGCTTTTGTATCCTGTATTTTAAGAATTGTTTTTCGGCAATAAATTCCCATCGCTGCTGAAGAACTGTTTTGCTTTTTGAGACTGATTGCACAAAAAAAAAAATCCTCGAATCCCGATCTACGTTACAATATATTTATAAATATCAGCAGTAGGGTTAGTGAAACGTACCGTAAGAATTACACCATCCGCATATCTTTATCATTCACCGGGTACAAGAAAAGCAGTTTTGGGGCAAAACGAAATTCCGTGTTGGTATGTCCCCCTGGAGATATTTTCTTCCCCATTCTGCAAAGTCGGAGCACTAAAACGTAAACTATTTTTAGACGTTTCCAAACCCAGGTACTAGAAAGATTCAAAGATCAGAGTAGCCCGAGTCGATATATTTTAAATAAAGATATCGATGATTTTTATCATCGATTGACCCGAGGAAAAAGCTCGGGACACACACAAATTCGGTTTTCTTTTACAACAGCGATAAAAAGTTTGAGAAAAATTTTATGGCCCTTAACTGTCGCAGACTTCTACCTTTTCAACCAGAGTTCCAGCAACCAAAACGCAAATGCTGCGAGAAAATTTATTCTTTTCAATTTACATTTGAAACCTGTAAATTGCGAGTGTAAGCGTTTTTCGCATTCGTTTTTTGCACGCATTCTGAATTTTTATCGTGGGTTTTTCTTTTTCTTTTCGCATCGAATTTGGTTTTTGTAAAAATGTATAAGCTGCCTTCTTTCCTAAGCGAAAACGATCTTTTTTCACCAAGTTTGTATCTCTTATCCTAAAAAAAAGTTTCAAGTACTACGTGGGTTGAAAAAAAAAAAAGCAAATATGTTGACCGTTAATGGCGCAGAAAAGAAAGATTTATTTTTATCTTTCACAACTTCTACCATTTTAAATGCTTAAATATTGATCTTTCCGAAATGTAAACAACACAATTTTTATAACAATCTTTCTTACAGAAATTCAGTGATTTCAATGAATTTTATTTTAAAATCACTCAAGCGAACGAATTTAAAAGAAATTTTTATTAGCTCTTATTTTAAATTTGAATGACATTTTTTAAGCACCCATTTTTAATGAAACTTTTTATTAAATTATCATCAATTTAACAATCATCCAAATTATTTCTTACGTAAGTGTCTGTGTGCATATATTATTCTTCAGTACATTAAACTTGAATCTTATCTGTTAGCTTTGGATAACTATTAATCAAATAATCCTTGGAAATTATAAGAATTGGGAGAAGAATAAGTCCCATTTTACTTATAAATCGTAATTTCTTTTATATTTGATTCTATAAAGAGTAACAATATATATTGATAAAAAAATTTATAAGCATAAAAAGGAAGTGACACCATACGCAGTATTTGTATAACTATACTATATTTAAAACTAAAAATTGATACATCTTCAAAAATAATGAAAAAAAAACTTTTTACATCCATTCATTTTTTAAAAGAAATAGTATCGAAAAATATTCATAGAAAACCTAGAGAAAGAAATACTGTACGGAAAATAAGAGGTTAGTGTAGCTTTTGATTTTGAATAAAGATTGAAAATGCATAACCTAAAAAAATCCAGTTCCTGTGGTATGTATCATTTTGTAGCCGAAAAAAGTAATGCTCACGCGAAGGGAAATATTTTTATTCTTAAACAGCTTCTTTCACAGACGTTCAAAACATCTCTTCAAATATTCTAAAGAAACATGTATTATTTTTTCTTCCTGAAAAATCTCAGGAAACGTCTTGCTTAAAATTATGTTTCTATATGTATTTTTTTATAAAAGGGTTTTTTTATTTTAAATTTATTTTCCAAGTTGCTTTTTCGAAAGTTCAACTATAATTCTTTCTCAGAAGAGGTTTTAAAACATTACAAATCAACAGTTAAAATTATTTGTTCTATATAAGTTGTTTAAATACCTTTCAGCAATATTTTTAAAGAAATATAAATTCATTCTGAAAATTCTTTTAATCCAAACATTCCAAACCAAATGTTCAAAAACTTTCGGTGATTAAAATTTTAAAAAAATTAATTTTGGATTGAAACATTTCAGCATTTTTCTATCAAATATTTAATCAAGAATGCTAATTATATACCAGGCTAATTTTTTTTACAGATACTTACAACAATTCTGTTGGAACTAAGCACAACTTATACCGTAGAGAGATTCTATTCTCCAGATCTTTCTAATACTGCAGTCAGATGTAAATGGATGGAATGATTTTACTTCAGCGAAAATATGTCTTCAGATGTATAATAAAGATACATTATCCAATTTTTTTATTCCTTTAATTTTTAGAAAACAAATATCTAAAAACTGGAACAGTTTCAGTTGAATAAATTTTCATGGGAGAGTAATTAGATTATAACTTACAAAGAAAATTTTGTAGATGCAGTCATTTTAATTAACTGTTAATTTACGTCGCACTATAAAGTAACACAATGGCTACTGACAAAGGACCTCGAAATTTTGAACCATGAGCAAGTAACGAGAACGACACCCGAGCTAGCAAACCTCTCTATGCTATCGCACCACGCCAACGGAGGTCTTTGAGCTTCGACATATTTAAGGTGCATCACACGGCGGAGCTTCAGTAGCACTAGGGTTCAAAATCAAGACACACCGGCCGCAAGCCTGTGAATGTGACCACTAGGCTTCCGCGACCACACATAAGTACAAGTACTTATAAATTATCACAATGGCAAAATAAGGACCATTTTCTGGTAAAATAACGTCCCTTTATGAGTATAAGTAGTCACAAATACAGTTTCAGATCCTTACAATTTACATTTTAAATAAGAAAAAATATATTTGAGGAAAATATTTTTATGAAAAGACATTGATTTTTTTAAAAAAATTAAAATTTGTCGTTACTAACGCTTTCTGACGTTGTCAGATCGAGGCCCACGAAATTCATCGCGGCAAAGGGCTAGATGTCTGTGTCTGTCGTTAACCGTAGCTTTGAGCACCCTACCGGTGACAGTACGATTTGGCTCGGTTCCACCTCGATTTTTAGGGAGAACACCATGGAGGTGGTCAGGGTCTCCCACCTCTTTCCCTTCCGCCAATCTTACGAGAGAACTTGCGACTCGACGACTATTTAGAGTACCCCCATGCCGCAAAGGCACTATACATTCACAAACATCCGTGCCTTCTCCGGGATTCGAACCCAGGCCCTACGGCACAGCAATCAACGTCATTAACCACTATACCCTATGGGCGGCTTTAAATCTTTGTTAGTGCAAACATGTACCACATAAAACTAAAAGTAGTATTCAAATATTACCAGAAATTATCCAGTTTTTTTTATAAGAGCACGCACAACACACGGAATTTCTTATTGCACATTAGCTGAAGTATTCCAAAGAAAAAAAATTTTTTTTTACCCTCAAAAGGAAATATTTTTCCAGGAAGAAAAAAAACTATTCCTTCCAGCAAATTTTCTACATGTTTACTGCATGTTTTTCACCAACGCAGCAATTGTACACAGAAATTTTTCTACATGTTTCTGTCGCATTGTACCATCAAAACATCCTTGAATAACTTTCTCTACTCTTCAAAACCACACCAATTGAAAATAAAAACGAGCCTTTTCCTCCCAATACATATAGATAACCTTGATTTATTCCTCATGACAAAGACTAATACTCTTTCAAGAATCCATTTCCGACATCGCTATGTGCAAAAAACACGCCGTCAAAAAGGAGATGTACCATTTTCTGTGAAATCACCTGCCTCTCTCTTGCACTAACAATACTGACAGAGGGGAGGTTGGAGGGAGAGGGGGTGACGCAATTTTAACACCACTACACTATCAAAACTGATTCATCCTTTTTTCCTGTCTCATCAATTTTATTATCAATGGCAAATGAGGGTTGGACGAAGAAATAGAAGAAAAAAATAAGGTTTTTTTAATTAGAATTTTCCTCCCTGATAAACCAGGCATTAATCCAAAATAAGTAAGGAGAGAAGAGAAGGGAGAAAAAAATGGTAACAAGTGAAAGGTTTAACAACTGTTTCTTTTATATTTTTATTTTCTTGCCCTGTAGTACTCTAGGGAATTAAATGGGAGGGCGCAATATAGTTTTAATGCCACACCACCGCTAAGGTAATCACTTAAAGAGTATTTTTTTCCCTTTCTTCTACCTTCTCAATGTTTTAGGAGATATAAAAAAAGGAGAGTCTGAATTAATATTGTTTTAAATTTTTATCAGGTGTGTTTTTATAATGGATTGCGTACTTAGAGAATTACGACCTCATTGTGATTTTGAAGATTTCGGATTTTTTTTTTTCTCTTTCTCTTCAGAGCCGTATGCAATTTATTAATTCTTTAAAAGCAAAATAAAGTTGCAGATTAAGGCTACGTAATGGTATGATTAAATCGTATTTGTTCGTTACTTTAAGCGAATAAATGCGTTCGATGCATTTTTAAAAAGGTTTTAAAGTAAATTAATTTAAGGAAAAGATTTTTTTTTCCAAAGAAACCACATTTTTCCTTCGTCTTTTTACTGACCAAATTGTTTCCAAAGAAAGATTTCAACACATCGATATGTTACTGTCATAAAATGCATATAAGAAGCATTAATAAGAAAGAATGTTAAACAAGTCAACATCACAGTTAACAAAAATATTTTTTGTTTCATAACTAATACTATACTCATTATGAACTATGCTCCCCCCCCTTCCAATACGCTATCGTACAAACTTATTTTTTTTTTATCAATTTATAAGTGTACATTTCGACAATAGTTGACTATGTGAAAAAATAAATAAAAACCTTATCTTCTATCATTTTATATAAATCTGAAAACAATTTAATCTTTGAATGTGATCTGACGAGTGCGTGATTGTTCATTAGTGTCCAGTAGCGTAACGTAAACCCTCGCATTGCGAGGGGGTCAAAGACTCGTGGGGGCCCAAAGCTTGACTGCCAAGTACGTATTTGGGCTTTGTCCCAAAACCTGAGTTTGCAAGGCGGCCTAATATTCTCAGTTACACCATAATGTTACGAGGTCCGTCACCAATAGAACTCGTGCAGTGGCGCAATTAAGAGAGGAGGGGTGCCCAAGTCCGGACCCCTCCAGAAACCCTTGTTTTTTCCCCGATTGATTATAATCTTATGTATATATCACGCAAAATTTAATTATTAGCATTAATAATAAAATTAATTATTAATTAATGCTATTTATTTGATAATTTTCATATTTGTTCCAGCATCGACTTTGACCCCACCCTCCCCTCGAAAAATTCCTGTGCACCCCACTGAACTCGTGTAATATTAAACTATGGTGTCAAGTAACGTACTTCCCCAGCATGCTAACAGAAAGACTTTGAACCTGTAACAGATTTAACGCGTAACAACCCCTCTACACGACGGATCTTCAGTGCTCTAGGGATCGAACTCATGAAACGCCAGCCCCGAATCCGTGACCACTAAGCTACTACGGCCATACGTTATCTGACGAAGACTTCGAAGAAACTGCACACAACATACAATCAAAAAATTTAAGAGTAAACAAAAAAATTCTACCTACTCATTGAATTGTAGTATACCTATTTGAAAGGTTTAACTATTTTGAAAAATTTTAAAAGCACATTTCTATAAATGGAAAACTAGGCTTATTTTTAAACGAGAAGTCAAATAATCTTTTTAATAAATATTACTCATCAAAAATAATGCAATTGCTTTTTATCTTGACTAAAATTAGTTGGAATGACAATTTCTTTGTTTCTGTGATAAATGAACAAATAAATGCGTCCTCTTGTATGTTATTAGAAATCAGCTTTATTAGACGAAAATCTAAAGAATCTAAGAATATAGACTACGATACGAATTCTAGCTTATAATTTTAAAAGAAAAATTCAAATTCACAGGGGGAAAAAATTACAGTTTTAGCTTTAAAATTCAAAACTGAAATATCAAATTAGACAAGCATTTATATAAGCTAATGTTCCTTAAATAATTATCCGAAATGATTTCTCCCACTTAAAATGAACTGACTGTTCCTGTACCAAAGCAAAAGCGCAACACCTGAAAACTTCGATTAAAATTCACAAGTCTCAATTATAAATCAATAATACGTATTGATATTACGAGTATACGAGTGAATAAAAAAATGTTACAAATACATCTATAATGAGGAAAAATGTTTTTCCTCTTGACCATATATAAAAAATGCATGTAATACATATTCGTATAATCCACGCTACTTACATAATTGTATAATGACAGAAAAATTCTTTCAAAACACAAATTATTACTCTACTTTTAACTCAACTAAGCAGGAAAATTGCGAAAACATTTGCTTATACATTCGTATAGGTATGCTGGGAATACAGGGAAATATAAAAAAGAAAATATTTAATATGAATTGTATGATATACTTAGAATATTGTACACGAATTACAATAAAAATAAAATAAGGCATTGAGATGTCTTTATGCGTTTAGCATTCAATAAGATAAATGCCTTTTCAATCTGTTAGATCTATATCTGATCGAGAAAATGATATGGTATGCGGAAAAACGGGCCATTTGTACGTATCGACAGAATTTTAGATTAAACAATAGGAATATACTTGCATATTGAACTATATGGAAATTTCCGTAAATACGTTCGTGGATACAATTATGCAAGACATTCATATAACCGGTTTCGAAAAACTTCCATCCTGACCATAAAAATAAATTCCTTAGTGTTTTGAATGAAAAAGCTTCATTATTTCAAAACACATTAACAGCAATTATATCTTGAATATCGCAGTGTTTCCGAAATAACGCTTTAATCATCGCAGACTTTCGGGTGAACTATCTTTGTCTCGTTTGGATACCTACAGCAAGACAAGACCAGCAAATTAGGTAATGTTTTGATGACATTGGAAGCTCAAAATCAATGCAAAAAGAGAGAAAAAAGTCATTTCCTTGATGGTTAGGCTATTTTCCCCCCACAGTACTGATCCAAAGAGCTTGATTAGAGTAATAAACCAGCTTGTCTCTTCTTTCCATCAAGCACCACTGTAAAGATCAGAGGGAGGGGAAAGAGGGGGGAGTTAGATAAGGCCTCCTTGATTACGGGAAATATCCGTAGTTTCTACGTGCGTTCCTAACTGAAAGATGGGTGATCAGTATTCTTTTTGCGCAGGGATGCGAATTGATTACTGCAGTTATAGTATGATGTGTGGCAGAAAATAGATATCCTTGAAGAAATGCCATTAGCATTACAATTGCTAATACAGAGTTTCGGTCTTATGGTTAATTAAAATGTGTAGTAAAACCAGTATAATGGGATTATTAATTATAAAAAGTACATATTAGGATTTACTGATCAAATGCAATATTTAGGAAGGGGAGAGGTAACCTACTACTAATGTTGCATTTTGAAGCTACACGGTTATTAATGAATGACCTCTTCTCCAAATTTCACCACTACACCAACGTTAGAACTTTGAGCCTCGACAGATTTAACGTGCATCAGCCCCTCTACATGGCGGGTCGTCGGTAGACCAGTATTTGAATTCGACAAGACTGGGCACGAGTTCAAGATCATGACTACTCCGGGGAAGAGGGCGTGAGTTTATCCTCATTAGACTTGGAGATATAAGTTACATAGTTTCTTCATAGAGTAGACCGTTATATTTCAAAAAATGACACGAAATGTTAGCTTGATTTACTATAAAATTTCCAATTTCTTTCTACATTTCAATATCCTAGTTAATTCTATCAAAAACCCGCCATAATTATATCCATTATATTATAGCTTTCACTTTATTATTTCTTGTAAAACTGGCAACGAATGATCATTGCAGATAAATAGGGAGATACAATGTGGTAGAACTTAATGTCGCGCGCACGCGCGGAAGCCATAGCAAATCGACAGATATTTTCCAATTCTTTTATGAAACTATTTTCATGTTTAGAATTTATAGTGTTTTTTTCCCACCACCGTCCACATTAAACATATGATACAAACAAAATTATTCTTTAAATAAATTGAAACTTTTTAGAATTAAATTTGAAAGTCTGGATACAGTCAAATTTGGTTCGTGATGAGATTTCATTCTTCATGTATAAAAAAAAAATACCCAGACTTATGAAAACTCATTAAGCGCAAGTCTCACCCCACATTAATCTTCAACTGAAGTAATTTTTCATTTACAAAGTTCAAAAATAGAAAGATAATCTTTTTTTATAATACAGTAGGGAGGGTTTTAACGTAGATCTTATCGAAGTGATTTTGCTAGTTTATAACTTCACCTTGTACTTATTAGGGAAAAAAATAGAAAAAATTTAGGAAAAGTACTCTTAAAACTATGAGAATATATGAAACTATATTCTCATGAAGAACTATATGAAAACTATATATGAATTGAGTATATTATCTTTAAATAAAGAAGGATTATATATGTTTCGCATTATTGTAACAAAATATAATACTATTCAATGATTACGAACAGATATATAAAACTAATTTTTCAGGATAAAAAAAAAAAAATGCCTGCGGCTTTCAGAAGTATTTTTCAATTTTCCAAATGAAGTTAAAGGCTTCAGTTCATTACAAACCAGCATTACTCAATCGATAAGATATAGAATAACGATTAAGTAATTAAAATGTAACTGATCATCCCTTAAGTCAATTTAAAATGTCTTCGTATATTATATGAATGATTAACGAGCATTTTTGTGAACCAAAATTCATTTCGAAATCTCTGCAACTGGTCATCCATCAAATTAATTTATCAAGCAACTTCCACATCGAACACTGTACAAAATGGAAATTTAAATTTGTAATCGAACTAGAACTCCTTTACACCACAGATACTAAGGATTTTTTTCTTTTTCTTTAAGAAATTTGTAACGGATTTTTTTTTACACTGAATATATTTTACAGTCTTCAGGAAAAAAATTAAGGTGTGACTACGTTTGGAATTGATTTTGAAAAGGGGTATAAACGAATAATTTTTACACGTAATGTCAGTTGATTTAGAACATACGTAAAAAATTGTTTTCCAAACATATTACAAAATTTTTAAATATTTGACAAAAAATGAAGAACAAATGACGATTTCAAAACATGTTCCTTAAATACAAAATGCTCTTCTACATTGATATTTTTTTTATACATAGGACTTCTCTACCGAGGTCGAACGGAAACTTTTGAAAAATTCACATTGTTTTCAGAGTTATGATCAATTGAAATAACTATATAACGGGTATTTTCTGTTTAAAATTTCTCCACTCTGATATAAAATATGAATGAATCCACTTCTAAATTTAAAAATTGTAGAAAATTAGAAGTTCTAGCTATATATAGGTATATATAAGCAAAATATTGCAGAAGCATTTTTCTTAGGAGAATGACATATTTTCGAAACATTCATTTTATGGGGGAAAAAACTACAGTTAAATAATTCTTTTATTGCAATATTCTTAAAACAATTCTTGTATATATATTCTAATTCAACTGATAAATATCACAATAAAAATTATTTATTTATACATTTTTTCAAAATCGCGATTTCACAAACAAAAGTAGTCAGTCCCCTTAAATAAAAGTTTAGCTTTCACAAAATTTACTTAACGTTTATACAAAACATTTCTCCATTTTTCACTAAATGGTTAAACTAGGACTACATTTGAGAGAAATAACTACTGTTAGAGATTCCCTTCAACATTTCACACAACCAAAATTCAAGAAAAGATGGACGGTGAGGATAATATTTGAATAATTATACTGTCATTTTATCTAATTTGCGTAAAACCCTACATTTTTTAGAAATTAAACAGAAATTGGAATGGAATGTAAATAACGAAAAAATCCTCCTGAAATTTATCATAAACGTCAGAAATTCAATTATGTATACGAAAGATGGCTCATTATGATCTCATTAAAACTTAAAAAGACTGACCTGCGGTCAACGTTCATGCGAACCACTTTGAGGTCAGGCAGCACTACTTCGAGGTCCATGCGTCCTTCCAAGAGCTCGTCGAAGGCACAATCTTCCCCAGGCGTCGTAGTGTGCAGGGGCGGCCTGCTCTGCTGCTGATCGCCGCTGTTGGTCCGCCGCACGCTGCCGTTAGAGAGAGGCGGTGGAGGGGCCTTCGCCACTGGAGGGGGTGGAGGAGCTACCTTCTTCATCCGAGTGCTGTAAAAGAGGATTAGTCAGACAATGGAATTTCCAAAAAAGATAAACAGATGACTCAGCATAAAGATAGATCATTTGAATTATGTTTTGGCAAAGACTTGTAGTTCCGAGGCCAGAAAAGTTCAGTCTTAAAAGATTAAATCGAACGATAATTTTTTTTAAAATTAAAAGCTACATTGATAGGCTATTTTTACAAGAAAACATTGACAAAGTATTTGATTTCACGCTCATTTAAACTGACGCTAAAATAGGATAAGTAGTTATTTTTCAAAAACTCTTTTAGTTTGTTTTTCTTATTCGAATAAAATAGTTTTAAACAAGCAACCGATTCGTAGCAGAAATTTGAACACCTACTTTCGAAAGAGTAATATTTCCCTCTCCTAATTAACGAATAGTATCTTTTACAACAGTGATTCTCACAACTCCCCCCCCCCCCTATTTTTTTGTACTCTCTTCTCAGATATTTCAAAATTTGGCGGCACATTAACAATAAAATTAATTAAAAAAATTTTACTTTTAATAGATTGTGCTCTCATCTATCCACGTAATGATCAATTAAATATACCACACAAATACCATTATTTTTTTTGTTATTTCTACAAAACTGTTGAATAATTCTGTTCCGGATTTTTATTTTTTTTCTCGGAGTATAATTAATAACTAAAAAAATTGCCGGCACACTTCAAGAATTTAGTGGCACACGAAAGTGCCACGGCACTTTGGTTGAGAATCACCGTCTCAGAACGAGAAGAGCCTCTTAGCAAATAGAACTTTTCAAACTATCATTCTAAAAATTCTGAAAATACACTTTTTAATTTAAAAAAAATCAAAACTAGTTCTTTTGTGAAAAACAATTTACTTAAGTTAAAAATTAAATATTCTCAGAAACATGAACTATGACAACAAGTGCATAAAATTTCACAAGAAAGTTTATATGCATATGATTCACTAAAATTTGTAAAAATTTAATACGAAAAGATCAAACGATCTTCAAAAATTTTAAAAAAATGTTTCTTTTTTATCAAAAGTATAATATGGTTCTATCTCTTTGTTCATCACAGTACGTCGATGGATTTTAATTTATCAAAAACGCTAAAGTGTAATTTTTTAAACCTCAGAGTTTAATCGCATTCAATAAAGCATCTCGATGTAACCTTACTATATATCAAGATATACCGTGTGTGATTACATGTTATTATTATCTAACAACAACCAGCCCTTTGTACAGCTAAAAATTTCTTCAGAAAATACTTAGTAATTTAATCATTCAGCACAACAAAGACAAGCCTCATTAATATAAAAGTTAACGATGACAACTTTCTTTTAACATTTCAGATTAAAAAAAAATTACGTTGATACCTTAAGTTTTTTGCTGAACACGTGATCGAAAGTTTCTTTAATAACAGATCTAACTTCATATTACATAACATAAAACTTAATTGTTCATTTGTTTAAACCTGTGAATCACCCAAGCCCAAGGTCAAGTAAATACTTTTCTCGAAAGTGAGAGTACTTTTTGACAGATGGTTTGGAGACCTTTCGAAAAGTGAAAGTTTTCCTTTTTCCTCTAAAATTAGTACCTTTTTACTAATGACCGAAAACCATTATGACTAGACCCAAGACACAAAAATTTTTCTTCAAAAATAAAGGAAAATTCATAATTACACTAACAATTATAAGAAACAACCAGGAAATATATATCCACGAGACACCAATTTCATTTTCCTCCAAATAAATACAACAAATGCATCCTTAAATTTAGTCAGTTAAAAACTCAATATAATACTCGCATTAACTCGGACAACAACATGCGGAATTATCTTAGATTAATATTGCCTTACAGATTAATATATATTACATAATTATATATGATTAAAATTAATATAATTGCATAATACATATAATAAGTGAAATCTATTGAACAAACAAATCTAATCAAAATTTTGATTTGTTGAATCAATATTTCATTATGTAATCTAAATTCGTAGCAGTTTTTCCAGATAGAAATATTCTCCGAAATTTACTTTGATTTTACTACTGTGTAGACAGCAGCATATTTGAATACAATTTTTTAATAAAATAATCACATTTCCTAATATAAAAACACGTTTAATATTATAAATTTATTTTACATTAAATATATATTGAAATTATATTACCTATTGAAAATGAAAAAACCAACAACATTTTTTAAATGTTTTAAATTTTAAGTAGATGATAAAAGTATTCATATTATTCATACGAACTTATGACATTCCAATTTTAATGAACACAACCCATATGTATTAGAATTGCAAAACAAGATAATGCCACCAACAACATAAATTTTAGTCAAGTGAAGAGGAAAACATCCAAAATAAGACTATATCCTCTAATGCGAATGCTCCGTATATTTAATTATATCCACCATTAAACACGAAAGACGTTTGACAGGATTGGGGCTCGAACCCATAACCTACCTTTTACCACCAGGTTACTGCGCCATTAAATATTATTCCTTGGATAAATGTTTCACAAACAAAAGGAAGATAGTCCAGCTAAATTTAAGTAAATATTAAGAAGAAAATCTTCCTATACACAGAAGCAACATGAACTACACTCAAATATCGAAGACTTATGTTGCATTGAAACAAATAACGCATGCGCGTACACACACGATCAATATAAAATTCTAAAAAATATAATGAACTATACACGGGGCAGTTTTATTTCCTATTCCGAAGAAACTTTGAGAGGAGAAACTAGTTCTGAAAGCTCTATGGATAAATCCATCTTCATCTGCCGAAGTCAATCGAATTGGGAAGAGTTTTCCCAGAACGGCGTTGATTACTTTGAAAATGAATGAACAAAAGACAAGATTACTTCATTTGAGTGCTATGGTAATTAATCCTGTGAATAATTGCAGCAGAAGTTTATTCCACAGATGCCTTTCATTCTTATAATGTCACTTAAATTATCAATATCTCCAAATGAATGATGATATCTCGAAAAAATACAAAAATTAAATACAGATTAAGTTTAACCAGCGTCCATTTAGCACATTACAGTTCTTTTCTACGACCGAAAAAACATATTTAGAATAATGACAAAAGATGCCAACTTAAGCTACGTAACTTTAACAGCAAACGATTACATATCAGCAAATATATAAATTAAGTAATCGGATAAATAAGAGTTACAAGAATTATTGAATTAAAGCAGACGATAATAATATGGAAGAGAATTTTGAATTTAAGCAATATCTATAAATACTGTATAAATTAAATAGTCAACTAAAAATTATATTTCAAGATAAAAACAAATTTAAATAGTACAAAATTTTTCACAATAGGAAACAAATCCATCGACAAAGAATCCCATGAAAAGACGGTTAACGAGTTTAATATTCTCAGATGTTAATTAAATAAATAAAAGCGTTAGAATTATCACAAAAGAAAAATTTAATGACAACTTGAATATCAAATGGTGTACCTGATAACTTATTAGTCACCAAGTATAAAATGTTATCGTTAAAAATATTGAAAACACAGAACAAATATATAATTGTTGATTCTATAAAAGAAATTTATTCAGGAAATTTAGGGAAAATATCAAATACGAATTAAAATTTGGTTCACGTTGGAAGTAGGGGAAGGGCAATACACAGTAGTGCGTTTTTCACTCTAATACGAAGCAAGTTTGCTATTTTCCCCTCACAATATCAGAATCTAATTAGCCTTTACAGAACAAGTAAAAAAATCCATTTTCTTCAACTAACAACTTTGAATGTATCAAATTTTAGTAATAAAATAATCCAAAATTCAAACTGTAATTAATTTTTTTTATCTACAGCTCAGCAAAAGTAGCAAAAAACTAAAACACACAAAATGAGAGAAAAACCTATACTAATAATATAACTTAAAAACCGGCAAAGAGTCAGCGAATGTGCTTACCCAATCCAAGGTGCAAACGATACACTACCGCAAGGCATTAAGATTCTCCATGTTTACATGATGAAGCGCTGCTCTAATGAGAATGGTAATGGGATACCTGCTATGAGTATGCGCACGTTCGAGAGATGACGCAATTGATACAAACCGGACCTCAAGCGCCGGTCGTTAAAAGGTGGGGGGCAAGGGGAAAGGACACTCGCGTCATCCGAATGCCGGAAATATTTCATCAAAAGCAAAAGTGTGCACACATCATCCACCCACACTAAAAATTGGAATGAGTGAAAGTGGTGATGATAATTTGTGCCGAGTGTTTACTAGTATTGAAAAGGGGCAAATATCAAATAGTTGAGAGTATGTTCATTAAATGTAATCGAATAATAAATTCGTGTTTTCTGAATTCGATCTCAACGGACTACGGAGCGAGAAAAATGTCTCCAAATTCACTAAATCGAGTATGTCGAATAAAAATAAAATTTTAAAATCTAGTCAATTGTTTTGAGTTAAATTTTGTTTCGTGTAAATTTTGCATTTAATTATTTAGGAATATTTCACAAGATGTTGAACATAGTTAAAACCACATGTTTTTCTTCACACTATGGTTTGGGTCGTTTTCTTTTCTCTTCTCGCCAATAATTACATTTAGCATCAAAGGAACAAAAATTAAAGAAAAAAACTGGTATATTCGATTTTATTAATCAGGTGGTCTCCATATAATCAAATATTAATTAATCAAAAAAAGAATAAGAGGTAATTTTGTGTTTGTAATGGATCCTATAAATATATTATTCTTTTTTTAGATAAAATATTTTATCTTGAAATTGTTACAAGTCTTAAACCCCCCCCCCTTTTAAATGAATGGTTGGTTTTGTTGGCAAAAAGGGCCATATTCGGCCAAGCAGCATCCAACTCGCCAGTGTGTATTTCTGACTGACACAAAACTCTTAAAACATAATAAAAATAATAAATGATTACATGATGTACTAATTGGGTTTGATATCTTAAGCTTTTCTTTCTACATCGATTCAAATATTTTTAATCTTTATACGGATCCAAAGATGCGAAATAAAATGCATACTCAAATATAAATGATTATAATATCAAGTAAAATTATAAAGGACTGAAAAATAATTTTTAGCATCCGATTTGTGAGAAATTAAAAAGTGACTAAGGTACTCTTGTATGTATATTATCGAAACTGTATTTATGACATTATATGACAGGACAGAGCCATGGATACCAATTCAGCGATTACGACACATGCAAAATCGGGGTTGCCAACTTGGCGAGTTTTCTTAAGTGTTGGCATTGTTGCGATAATACATAAGTACCGAGAATAACTACAAAATCCTTAAAGTAAATGGGTATACGATCTATAGACTTTAATAATTCGAATGCAAATAATAAAAATATAGAGTAATTAAAAATTGGAGACCAAAACAATTTTACACAAAACTAAAAAACAAAAACAAAATTTAAATTTTCAACAACTTAACAATTGCCGTTAAATTTCAAATCCACTAAAGATGAGAAAATCATTTTCCAATTCTGGTTTAAAACGAAATTTCTAAAACGATGCAAAATAAAATAATTTTTTCCTTTTACAAAAATCTCAAAAGATCAGTCTTTTATTTCATTCTACTTATAATTTAACACTATCATTAAATACACGTTCATTTGACAGACATTAAACAAAATACTCAATCGAATTTCTTGAAGCTGAAAAATTTACTCTCTAAGCAGATTGTTTTTCTGTTGTCTCTTTTTCAGAATCCAATTGACGTTTTCCTTCGGTTTTACGAACTTTATTACCTTTCACTGGACTTGGCTTCCTGCTGTCATTTTTGCGAGGCTGATTGCGTTCGCTCTTCTTTCTCGGGCTCGGTTTGCCAGCGGTAAATCTGCCATCGATTTTGACCAGTTGGCCACTGTCCACTAAGCGTTTTAAGATCATCTTCGTCTCCGGTTTTCTGGAAATGTTTTTTTGCTTGGATTCCAGAAATTTCTTGATGGCGTTCAGGGTAATGGCATTCTTGCGAGTGGTTTCAGAAACAGATTTCAAAATCCATCGCCGTATTTGGTTCTTTTCAGCGGATGGTTTGTTTTTCATCTCTTTTGAGGATGCTGGTGCTTTCATGTTGTGACTAGTTAGTTTTTCTTTTATTTAAAAAGGATGTATTTAAATTGGGAAGTTTATTTTGAAGCACAATGATTAAGTTTGAAAATGAAATAATTATATTTGGAATTGGCACGAGTCTTCAGCCTTTTCAAAATTGCTTGAGCAAATTACAAAACTGCGCGAGCTAATATTTTTCAGCTGCTTGAACCAGTTTCGATCACTACACACATTAAGTTTTAAATGATACTCTCAATGACTAAAACATTAGATTTATTTTCAAATTTCCATGCATCTCATTGTATAATGAGGATAAAAATCTTTACCATTTTTCTTTCTCCCAAGGAGGAACACAAGGAAAGAAATATTCTTAAATTATATAATTACTCATGAGTTTTAGATTCTGTTTGATATCTTATACAATGCATATTAAGTATTTATTTCCATTACCTCGTGATTCTGATTCTTTAACAAATTCAAACCTTTTTTCACTTCCAAATATTTATTTATCCCACTGAGTGTTTTAGAATAAAAAATCTTAGAGCTTCTATTTAAAAGGCTACGTCTATGAAAATAAAGGTACAGCTAATTAAATTGATTCATTTCAAATATCGTCAAATACTATTTAGAATAATTCAAAATCATTAAATACAATAATTTATTTTACCCAAAAAGCTGACATAACACCTCTTCCCCCTTTGTGTGGATCGATTTTCGCAAAACACGTTTTCGGGAAGGGGGGGGGGGGGCCTACTCAACAGAAGAAACAAGTTTGCCAAATTTTAATTTTGCAAGTCATAGTTCAAAAGCGGGAATTTTTCCATGACGCCTTCTCAACCCCATTCCTCTGGAATCAATTTCCATAAAATATTTTTCTTAGTAGATCATTACTTTCCAGAAACACATGTTTGTATATTTTAAAGTTTAAATCTAATAGTTAAGCAGGAAATTATAAAGCTCCCGTAACCCTCTCCCCACACACAAACTCCTTGGGATTCGATTTCCGCAAAATTCGATATCAGCAGATCTCTACTCAACAAAAGTAACATGCTTACCAATTTAAGTCTATGTATAATAATTCAAAAAGGGATTTTTTATAATCTTATAATGCACCTGCAAACCCCCTTGTTGGTAGATTTCCGCGAAAATCGCTTTTAGCGGATCTTGCAACAAATGGAACATGCTTGCCTCATTTCAAGTCAGTAGATCTAAATAGTTCTGGAGATCTCGCGTGACGATTGAATGAGTGAACTAGCTTTACTCCTCTATACATATAGATAACGTACTTGTGTAATAGTTACACTTTAAATACAATCTCGTTCCCAGATTTTCTTTTTAAGGTAAAATACAATCAACTAACCACTTTTCCAACAACAATATTAATTTATATTTCCCTCTATTTATTCCGCCAGCCACAATCCCAACAACAACACGATAAATACGGCGGAAAGCTCTAGATTATTTGCACAGGGAAAAGTATATTAAACCAAACCCAAATATTTGCACGGTGCAAACATGCATCAGCTTTCTACAACTACGACAAGAATCGTCCTTGGTACTATTTGACAAGGAAAAGCAATTTACCCAAACATTTGGCGAGCACTACATTTCTGGAAAAGGAGATACAGAAACAGGAAAAGGGCACGTATTCCTTCGCATTAAGCACCTCTTTTCTTATCTTTTCTGGAGGTATTATAAGGCAGCAACATCCAAAAGGAGAAAAGAATTTATTCAGAGGCGTGAAAGAAAATTCTCGCACAAGCGGATAACAAAAGGAAATCCAACATTAGGAAGCTTAAGCAAACGTTTCCGTATGAAATAATCATTATTTTATATTTTGCTAATGTATGTAGGTTTTTTTCCTTTGCTTCATATCAGGGAAAGATAGAACCTCTTTTTATTTGAGAAAATGGGTGAGTAATCTGAAGGAATAATCTTTAATGAATGAGTGAATCCCAGGAAAATGAGTTTTTGTTTTTGTGTATTGTTGGATTTAATGACAGAGAAAGATTAGATTGAATATGTATGAATGCAAATGACAAAAAACTGAATGGCACGTCTTAATAATATGGAAATATGAAAGAATGGCTAAAATTTATAGGATGAAAAAGTTAAGCAGAACTTTGGAATAAAACACACTAAATTTGATTTAATTTTAGCATACCTTTATTTTACTATTCAAACTTTTCTCATATTCATCTCCACCAGAATAAAAAAAAATACTTTATGTAGCAGAAAAAAAATCTGCATTTCTTATTGCTCATCAGTGGCGTAACGTACACCCCCACTGTCCTCGCATCATAAGGGGGCAGGGTTCTAGGAGACCCAAAGTCTGACTGACGCCAAGTACATAAGATTTTGCAATCGACCTAAAATCTCACTTTGCAGGGGTCCCGAATGTTCTCCGTTACGCCACTGTTGCTCATATTACGTTTTCAAGCAATTTTATAATACATCTCTCCTACTAATATATTATTCGGTACTTATGTATTATACCATCGACCAATTTTGCCAAACGAAAAGACATCGCTAATTCAAAAGAATGAAGCGAAATGCTGCCATCGTCATCATTACTGTGTTCCAACTTGCGCGGGAACGGTTTCCATTCTTGGCTGTGTATCGCGGCATTTGGTGGCGTCTTTTGATTCGACGAAATTGGTCGATGGTTTAATACGTAAGTACCAATTATTCTTTTCGAAAGATGATTCATCAAGTTTTTAAACAAAAAAAAGATCACATTTGAGTGCCCCGGTTTTTAAAACTGCCAGGGTTATTTTGGTTTTCATTAGTGCCACAAAACGACAAAAGTGTCAATTCAAACAAAAGTTCATTTCAAAAGAATAAAAGAAATACAAGGAACTGCGCTATACTGAACTACACATTCTGCCAAATTCTAGGATGAGAAAACCTGCAGATCTTAAAAACTAGCTCTTACGGGTACATTCACAATTTTCGGAAGAAATCTTCATTTTTCATCAATGCGTTTATGTTCATTTGAGTTGTGAGTTGAATTTTACCTTATCAACTTTTTCATTAAAGCTTTGACTTATATTTTAAAGGTGCCCATCAATGAATTATCTACTTAAACTTGTTTCATGCTATTACTACAACTTCATTACCTAAGCTTTCACACATCCCAGGCTTTCCTGTCAGGCTAGATTGATTAGAAATTAATTT
This sequence comes from Trichonephila clavata, assembly GCA_019973975.1. Lineage (NCBI taxonomy): Eukaryota > Metazoa > Arthropoda > Arachnida > Araneae > Nephilidae > Trichonephila > Trichonephila clavata. The sequence continues at coordinate 314,265 of BMAO01032936.1, forward strand.
CGTAATTTATTAAATATTAATCAAGATCTACAAAAAATACAATCTACTTTCTACAAAATTAAGCTAACGAGGAATTGTGAATGCACTTTTGTTAATTTATATGATTACTGTGGCTTTATTATTGGATTAGGAGAAAATAACAGAACAAATTACATTAAAAAAAATCAACCACATTCGTTATTTTCTTAACAGACGTAAAAGAGTACCACAACGCGGATTAAGGTAAAAACGAACAAAAATTATTTGAAGCAATAAATTTCCGCAAAGGGGGAAAAAAAGGAGCAACATTTTTTGTTTTCTACTAATGAAAATCCAATAAAAGATGTGCTAGTCGATTCAGCCAATGTTTTCCTTGAAATATTTTTTAAAGATCGGTTATTTTTTTTAATTCCTACCCTAGAACTTTAGCAGATTTTGATGAGATTATTTTGCCCAGCAACAATTTATACATAAGTAAGAATTTTCTTTCTATTTTTGAGACTGACATAGTTCGGATGATATTCAGCATTAAACTTTAAAAAATATTGAAAAATATATTGCTTTAGTGTTTAAAATTTTATATAAAAGAAAGATTTTAGCAAAGAATATTTCGGATACAAAGTCCAGCTAAAGTTTTAAAAAATGCCATTTGGTGTAATTGATATTGACATTCCATTGTTCGAAAAATAAATCACGATATTAAATTATCACTTAAATGAATTTCAACATCGATTGGAAAAAAAGTAGAAAAAGTTGATTTTCCAATAAAGTACATAAAACAGCTTAATTGTCGATGAAATTAATTTTTTTTCTTTCTTTGATGGATGATTGAAATTATCATGGAGTAACTCATGTTTAAAACGTAGAGCTTCGGTCTAACTATAGTGACCATGGTAGCCGTAAAGGTGAATGGTAATGTTTGAAAATTAGTGTTCGGCGACGATCCTGTCGAGTAATGGGTTGGTCCTGGTACCATTGAAAACCCGTCGTGTAGAGAAGTTGATATTCATTGAATCCGTCCTAGTTCAAAGTTTCCACGTAGGCGTATCGTTGGCCTGACAGCAGTTCAAAATTATGAGGCTAATAGCCCTTGTGTTGCCTTGAAGTGTGACAATACTAAGCAATCAGGCAAACCATGTCACCACCACATATATATAATTGCTTTACCAACCACTCTATCAGTACCATAAAACAATTTCAGTAATCAATAACAAAAACGAGTCACCCTAAACAGCAAGACACAATACTTAATATTGGATTTTCTAAGAGAAAAAACTATATCAAAACAGCACGAGAAGCAAACAATGAAACGTCTTAAACTAGCCAGATATCAGCGATATGTTGCCGACGCTTTAACATTTAATTGATCGGCATCGTGGGGAAAAGCATCAGAAAAAAGTATTAGATATAATATTGTAAATAAAACTAACCTAAATTGTATTTTATTATTTTCACACAATATACCAAAAACACGTCAAAGAAGCCAAGTTTGAAGCAAAGTGGTAAGTGTTTTGAATACAGCTGAAAAGACCACAATAATTGAGTGATGAAAAAACTTAAATCAGTGTTACAAACACAGATGAATGAAAAAAAAAGCATATTTCACGCTTCATTGAAATTAAATAACAAAATAAAGCTAGAGCTCGGTCCCGTTTAAAAGGAGAATCCATTTCATGCTTCAGAAAGCATCGTAATCTCTAGCGAACAGATGCCTCAGATTGATTAAAAAGCAAAACAAATTTGCTTCGCGATTTCAGTTTGTCATCCATAATCGACAGGCACGCGAGACGCAGAGAAATGAGTATTGGTTTTGTACCGCGGCCAACGAAAGGTAAGTCACACGGTCAGTGTTGTAAACAAGATGTGCGAAAAAATAAAAGGAAGATACTGGTATAAATAATAATAATTGATGAATATTCCATTCAAAAACACTCCTATCTCATTACCTTGAAGGGGGAAATATCTGGAACTATCGCTCGAAGATATTTCGATGAATAAAAAATAAATTCATCGTACCTATGAAAATACGTGCGGTTTTTAAAATTTCGCTTCGATTTGAATTTAAAAGCGAGTAAAAACTATTTTTTAAAAAATTGTTAAGAGCTATTCCAATTAAAAGAATTCTAGGTATCTGAAATAGTAATACAGATTACCGAAAATATAGGTTATAATAAAGGTCAGAAGCCAAGTCTGAACTTCAAAAAAGCAAATGAAAGAAGGGGGGATAAGTAAAATTAACCATGAATTCTTTTTATTTTAAAATTCTATGAAGTTTATGTAATAGGAAAAATATTTAAGATAAACAAACTAACATATCTGATGAAAATTTATATTAAAATCAACACTTTTGCTAATTTATGTGCGGAAGTATTTGCAACATCTTAAGAAATTAAAAAACATTCATGTCATATACCATGTAGTTTTAAAAAGTTATTTCTAAAAAATCACTGGTACAAAGTTATTGTTAATTTTTTCTACAAATACCTACTCTTTTAAATTATTATAAACTGTGATGATTTTTTTGTTTGACAAGACACTTAGAAATGTTGAAAAGGTTGGTTATTAACTAATTTTGAGTCTCGATCAAATTATTTAGTCTCCCTCTTCCACATCCCGATATGTGGGAGATTCAAAACCTGAAGAAATTACAATTATTTTAAAAGTAAATTTGAATAGATATTCTGTAAAATGAACCATCAATCGCATAACTAGATTGAAGACATCGAATAACAAATCTTACAAAATATTTTAGTCTTATTTAACAATTCGATTCTATAAAAAATATTCAAAAACATTCAGCAAATTTAGCCCGATGAAACATGGGAACAACGTTATTTTAGTTTCGCGCGTTTAAAACCTTCCCATTTTCTTTGCTAGAGATACAGGAGGAGATAGAAACACTTCAAGCAAAATGACGTTATTAAATAAAATTTCATACACGCTTCTCTAAAACGTACTTTTATCTCTACAGTCACCAACATCCGCAAATCTTTTTACCAAAAGGGTAAGAAGGGAGGGGCAAAAACTGAGAAGAACCAAGGGATGGGGGGACAAGAAGTCAAAAGTTTACGCGAAAGTAAAAGTGCGACCTTCACCTTCTGACGTCGAACATTCTTGGAACGAAAAAAACAAACAGCAAGGAAAAAACTACGAGGAACCGGCTTATAACTAGCATTACCTTGCAGGTGCAAGAAATGTTTCCTTCTACGGTGGTCGGCTCACCGGGCGATAGAAGCAAAGGGTGTGTGTAGGGGGGATGAGCAAACATTTCTCATTCATCCCTTTTCCACTAAGATATCTGCTCATTAAATCTCACTGATCCTCTTACTCATTAGGAAATGAAATATTCAGCATATTCGCTAATGAGCAAAAAACATATCCAACACCAATCGGTTCGTTTTCAACGACTTTCACCGCGGGTAATAGGATTGCACATGTCTCAAGGGTACACAAGGCATTCGAATTCATGAGCGCTAATTAAGTAATTCGGAAAACACAGGCACGTGGGCATTAATAAAGACTTCGATTAATTGGATCTTGATGAAAGTAAGTTCAGGTGATTTGTTGTTTGGAAATGTTTCGTTGGAGGGATTGATTTTCAACTTCAGGTTCTTGCAATGCTTATTAAAAGGTGTGAGTGGACCAGAAACACAAAACATCGAGAAACTTATGCTATAATTAAAAACCATTACTTTGAAATTATTTTCCAGGCACGATAGGTTGACTTTTTTTGTTTAGAACGAGTTGAAATTAATGGCTGTAGAGAGAGGAGGGATTTCACAATTTGTAATATAATTAGCAATTTGCAAAATGCTTGACCACGCAAAATAATAAGCAAAAAGTAAGTATTATAAACATATGTCAGTTTTCAAATAAAAGATGGTGAACTAGCATAACAAATTGAGAAATTATTTGCATAAAATAATTTCCTTGGTCATTTTTTTCCATTAGTCCCAGTAAAAACAGCAAAACTTTAAGAGAATTGATTTCTTCAACTATTTATTAAGCTGGACTAAAAATAGTGGCGATGTAAAGACAATATAAACAATAGATAAAAATTTACCACGTAATGCCAGCAACGTAGCAAATGTAAAATAAATTATGAATACGGGGAGAGTTTCAAAACTAAATGAAATGAAGTTGGTTATCAAATAAAACTAATAAATCTCAACAGAAGCTCAGTTTATGAATTACTGATATTTATGCGTAGGAAATGTAAAGTGAAAAAAAAATTATACAAGAGTATACATAATTTTTTTTTTTTTAGGGTGTAATATTTCAGGGATAAAATGAAATCAGCAAGACTTTCCTAGGCGATAAGAGTTAAATAATTTAAAATAGCTCAGAAATAATACTATTCAAAAACGAAATTCTAATTTGAACAATGAATTCAGAACTTTTCAAGCACATTTTCAGCATGATTTTTGATGGCTTAGAAAGCAAAACCAAAAGTACAAGTTTCACCAGAATAACCATAGTCCACGGCAACACAACACAAGAAACTACTATCAAGTTTAACCACTCTGGGAAAAGAAATTTATCTCTGAAAGTTAAAAGGTTTACTTTTTTAAAAAAAACATCCTAGCATAAATTGAAAGACTATTACTTCAACAGCACGCTCGCAGAATAATGGAAAACCTAGGCTAAGTAGGAAGGCAGCGGTTCGTAAAAGTCAGCAAAGTTGGAACACAAATTTGTATGCATAAAAACACTATAAAACAATTGCTTTCCATATGGATGAAGGTACTTCTGCAAAAACACTTCTAACCACAACTCCTAGTTCAAAGACGTATCCAGCATTTAAATTTCCTTCCAACGTTCGTGAGAATGAAAAATAAGCCAAGAAGCCTTCGAACATTTTAAACTTTAACCTGACTAGCTGAATGTCAGGGTGAAAATGTTGATAAAATGTATAGCCAGATGATTTGAAAGAGAGAAAAACAGAGGGGAGGAAAGCATTTACTATTTTAAATAAAAAATCCAGAATTCGAAAAGTTTAAAAACATTTGTTATAAAATGTTTTACTGAAGTTTTTGAAGACTACTGAAAATATTTCAAGAGTTCGTGTTCGTAAAAAGTTACCCAATAAAAAGCAGTTCCTTATAAGTATTGTACAAAAAAATGTATTCATCAAATACATTATTATCATAGAATTATTCAGAGATATCCGCAAAATAAAAGGAAGCTATGAATTGAACTTAAGTTGTAAATAAGCCTATAATAAGAATTCACGACAACAATGTGAAAAATATTAATACATTCAAATCTGTATACATGATAATTCATTAGATGCATATTCAATAACCGAATGATTTAACAAATTTCCGTTCACGTTTCAGAAATGTTTGGATTATAATTAGTGTAACCATGCGTCAAAAGATGCGAGTGAGTGTATATTAGAGTCTTACTCTGAAGCAACAAGAGACTATTAACGATACACATAATTTTGAACCAATATCAAGTGACGAAGGTGACACCTAAGTTGAGCTCCCTCTCTGAATTTCTATATCACGCCAACAGGAGGAAATTGAGCAACGCGTGCGAGAGATTTAATGAACATCAACCCTCTATACGACGTGTCTTCAGTCGCATTATGCTCGAACTCATGATCGCTGGACACGAGTCCGTAGCCATGACCACCAGACTACTACGGCCTTATAAAATGGGACAAGGGTCATTAAAGTAACATTATTGGTATATTTTTGCATATAATTAACTTCAGACATCAACACCAGAAAACATACTAAAGTAGCAAATATATACACAAGTGTAAAAACTAAGATTTTTAATTTCCAAAGAAAATAATCACATTAAAAAAATGCTAGCAAAATTAACTGAAAAATTAAAGTATGTATTTCTTGCAAGCCATTTAAACACAAGGGTTTTAATAATTAGACAATCGTAAAGGACTTAAACTACTAAAAAAAATAACAGATAAAACTGAAGGATATGTTGTGCATATTGTGTAATCTAACTCCTATATTAGGCTTTAGCTCAAGCTTACATTTCCCCTCAAGTGTACTTGAACTTTAGACTTTCCATTCAATACTCATGTCTGGCATGCCATTGTACGACTCAAGTTGTTTAATAACTTACATCACTTAGACACAAAAGATGCTAAATAGAACGTTTTAGAACCCACACAAGCAGACAGACGTTCTTTGTTTTATCGCGCGCGCCTTCAACACGCAGCCGCCAAATACACGTTTTGACATTGAAACCCATTTTAAAAGTCACTCAACTCCTTTTGAACAACCCTGATCACCACCACCACCCAGAAGGGAACACAATTCGAATCCGAGCACTGACCCATCTCACTCCTACTGATCACCCCCAATCCAGATTAATGACTCCTTTTTCCTCCTCCTTAAACCATCTTCAAGTTCAAGTACTCTCCTTCCATTCAACTCCTTTCCTCTCCACCGCAATTAATAGTCTCCACATTTCCTTTTAAAGAGATATTTAAAAAGAAAACCAGTCGGGTTTCAAGTTGGCAGGGGTACTCAGTCCATTCCAACGATAATCGTGCATGACCTAGTCCAAAATCGGATCGATCCGACTAGGGGGAAGGGAAAAAAGTCCCAGAAATACTAGTAGCAAAGACTCCCTCGCTCGAATCTATCTTACTAACCCACTTTCTCATACGTTTTGAAAAGATGATAGGATCCATTGCTTTATAATTATCGCGATCGAAAAAAAGGTTTAATCAAGAGTCTCTCTCCTTGTTGTCAAAATCACTTTTCCCTGAGATTGATCATGAATTGATAATATAGACAATCCTCTGCGGTTCACTGCTGATGTGATTAGGTGGAAAATGTTATGACAAGTATTAATACCGATGGCATAGCTGTTAAATTAGGGCACTCCGAACACGTTTCCTGCATTATTAAATCAAGGTGAATGTTGTGGGAGGTGTTGATTATGAACCGTCAGAGGTGGCTTTGTATTATTGGATAAGTTACGAGATTGGGTACTGAGCTTTAAATGCATGTTTTCTGAAAAGATGTTTATGCATATATAAATCGTGGGAAAGTTTTAATTGGAGTTGTATAATTGTTGCAAATTAATCTACCAAAAGCTTTATATGCTTCGTAGTTATTTAATAAGCTTTGTATTTGCATATAAGTTAATTTATGGGGAGATATACTCACAATAAATGTTAACACACAGTCAGAATTTATTATTCTTATTATTAATAATAAATTGTGATTTTTTCTGAAAAAAATCTAAACATATTTAATATATTGATGAACTAAAGAATTACTTAAAATCAGATATCCTACTGCTAGCTTTTCTGGATAATGATTCAATTTTTCAAGGATATTATGAATTCATTTTTATCAAATCTAAGCCAGCTATTTATCGTACATTTATTTTGCTTAATATCCAGCAATAATTTGCTTAAATAATTCAAATTAGATTGGTTTCTTTATCTTTTTGGAAACTTTCCTTAAAAATAAACCTTCAAAATAAAAATAAAAAGATTATGGATTACTTTTTCAATGCTATGTTATTCAAACAGTACACAAAAAAAAAACCCACCTTATATTCTCAATTATATTACTTGTTTTTGCATAAATCTCATTCATGAAATCAATCTTAAGTATCAATGATATATTTTTCCATTCATTTTTCTTTTTAGAGAGAAAAATGATCTATTATTTTAGGGACATATTTTCTTCTCTCTTTCTTTTATTCAAAGAATCTGAAAATCAAGATTTTATTGAAATGAGATTTACACTAAAATTTTCAATCAGCTACATGATTTAATAAAAAGGATGAATTGTTTCTAATGATGCCGAGTAACAGTTATATAAACGTCACACTATAAAGCAACACGAGGGCTATTGGCGACGGACATAGTAATTTTGAACCTCGATCAAGTGACAAGGACGACATTGAGCTGACACCTCCCTCTCCTGACTACCACACCACATCAACGAGAGGACATTGAGCCACAACAGATCGGCCCCCTCTTTCTGATGAGTCTTCAGCGGCGAGTGAGTGAATATTAACGCCGCGTGAGTGAGTGAATATTAACGTCGCACTGTTTAGCAACACGGAGGTTTTTGGCGACGGTCCGCGTAATTTTGAACCATTGTCAAGTGACGCGGAGGACACCCGAGCTGGCACCTCCCTCTCCTAACTACCACACCAACGGGAGGACGTTTGAGCTCTCAACAGATTTAACATGCATCACTCCCCAACACGGCGGGTCTTTAGTGGTACTGGGATCGAACTCATGACACGCTAGCTATGATCCGATGCCTAGATCACTTGGCTACCGCGGCCACGAATATTAACGTCGCACTGTTCAGCTTATAGAGGGCTTTTGGTGACGGACCTCGTAATTTTGAGCCATGGTCAAGCGACGAGGACGACACCTGAGCTGGCACCCAATCTCCTAACTACCACACCAATGAGAGGACGTTTGAGCTCTCGACAGATTTAACGGGCATCGCTCACCTACATGGTAGGTCTTCATCGGTACCAGGCTTGAACTCATGAGATGAGAACGGTACCTTGACCACAAGGCTACTGTGGCCACTAGTTTCAGCCGCACCAGTACTCGAATCCGCGACACTCCAGCTACGACTTCGTGTCCATAACCCCAAGGTTACCCCTGCTAATCGAATGATGAAGTAAATCTAACAATATTGAAGTGTTTTATTTGACACTAAATATATTCAGCAGAATATTTGAGTTCCATGTAACATGTAGCGTTTGATAACATTTTTTTAACGAAAAAATGTCAATTTAAATAGTTGAAATTAAGCATCTACTATACCGTAATCGATTACATTCAATAAAAACATTGCCAGTGTTGCATGGAAAAGCTTAAATATACACATAAGTTTTTTTTTAAAAAAAATATATACACAAATATGCAATATCTGAAAAGGCACAGTAAACAAAATAAATTTAAAACTTTATTTTCCCCCAATCTTCAGTGAGATAACTGAACATTCCGAAACATTAAACTCGGCGCAATAAAAATTAACTTGAAATACTTATCTACTTAAATCCAACAAGGAACACAAAACAAAATAAGCTTATCCGTAAAAAAATTTAGTTAACGCAGGATCTAAGCGACAAAAACACCCACATTATTTTTTTTAGACTGCCGGAGAAACATTTTAACGCAAGGCTTATATCATAGCACACGCCACTGCTTTTAATTACGCCTATTCCCCCAGTTCTTTATTGCTTTGTTTGCTTTCTTATTAGATATTTTCGGACCTCCTTTTTAGCGGTAATAACTTCTTCGCGAACGAGCCTGGATCATATGAAGGCTACGTCTCCCACCTTTCCCCTTCCCCTTAATGCGTGGGTCCGTGAAAATGAAAATTTCATGTTACATTGCTACCTTTTATTAACTTGATAGATTTAATTTCGAAGTAATTTTTTTTCCGTTCCAGCACTCTTATTTTATGAGGTTAAAACAAGAGTTTTGTATTAGCGGACGAAACGGGAGATTTTTCTTGATTAAAAAAAGATATGGTATCGGTAGAGTTTGAACAGAATTACAATGAAAGCGAACGACTGAAGAAAAAAAATCTCATTTTAAAAGAGTATTAATTTTAACTTGATTATTTTAATTCTCCAAGGAATATATTTAAATAAAAATTTGCATTCTTATTCAGTTTAAACACAATACTATATGTTATTAAAGTATTTAAAATATTCGGATTTAATGATTCTCTTAAACAAAGAATTTAAAAATTTAATTTTCAGAAAATGAAATAAAATTTCCTCTATTCAATGGTAATGTGACGGATAAAAGTTGTGAATTTTAAGGATTTCTTACACACTTTGCCTTTTCAAATATTTTGCGCAGTAGATTTATAAATGTACTAGCATTCGTTATACTAACAAATAAAATGATTTAAATCCTGAAATTTTTATAAGAGGTATTTAATTGATAGAGATCATACATATCTATTATATCATGTATATGCAATTAAAGTTTTCAAAAGATCTGAGCACACATTTATAATATTGACAAGGGTAATTGTTAAAATTTCCTAAAGGAAATCTAAACTTATTTTCTAAGCTTTCTAAAATAATAATTGTACGAACGCCAAATTGCTTTCTTTCCACATTTCTAAAAGTAGTGCAAATTTAACTACGGTGGTTAATATATAATTTCAGTTAAAGAAATAGATCTTTTCAAAGATCCCTGAAACTTTATGCCAACGTCTCTTTTTAACAATCGAACAAGCCTTTTGAACAACAGAGTGTTACCATTAACAAATAATGATAGTTATATTCACTGTTGCCACTCACAGAAAAAAGAAGCATGCAATTTTATAGCTAACTTTGCCATCCTAAAAATAAATAAATGAAAAAATACATTCTGAACAGTAATGGTCCAAATTTTTCAAGGATAATGGTGCTCGAGTTGAAACGATATGGAGGTTAAGTTCCATTCAATACCGTGCAAGTGGAATAATGCAGGATGATGCACAAGTTAAGCTAAACTGTGTTCAAAGATATCACGAAGATGCCAAATCGCGTAAGCCACTTTCGTCATTTAATTGTAATTCGAAATTATAAAACTTTTCGGTAATAGTTGAAAATTCTAATATACCTGGTGTCCGAAAAGTATTATTAGACTTTCAAATATTAATTACAAAAACAAAACAAAAAAAATATTTACTTGAGAGTGTTCTTTTTTTCGTGTAAAGAAAACAAAATTTTTTAATAATGCTTTATTGCACCATTTCACTGTGCGCACCATTAGTAGCCACTGTTATTCGACTTTTCATCAGTGTCACTAATTGAAAATTGGTAAACAACGCTTTTCATGTATCGTTACAAGTCCAAAGGTGTTATGTCTACAGATCTGAGTGGCCATTCTATTGGACTTCCCCTTTCCCATCCATCCATCGCCCTGGGAACAACTTCTCGTTTCCAAATTCTAGTGTGGTGATGTCTCATTACACTGTACATTGAAATTCGATAAAACATGCCACAACTTGCGCTTTTTCTTGCGGAGAAGTAATTTTGAAACGAGGATGTTGAAAAACGGAGACGTTGCGCTCTAGTTCACATTTCATTGAACAAAACTTTAATCTTTTCAAAATCAAATATATAAGCCCGTAGGTGAAAACATTTGTTTATTTTTAATTCGTTTTTCAAAATGTAGTCATATTTTTCGGATACCTTCATTAAAAAGACAGTACATTTGGTTTTGTGTGTGTCTCAAACCTTCTACTAAAATTAGTTTAGGATCTTGAAACTTTAATTCACACAGGAAGCAAACTAAAGTTTATTTTTATTATTATTATTAAAAAACACATTTACCCTTCAGGTTAGCTCATTATGGGGGGAAAAAACGTTTGTGATTCAATACCTGATGCTTCTAAATTTATGAATTAAAATGAGGGGAAAAAATAACCCAAACACTATCAAGACTACTACTAATCAATTTTTTCGATTTTCAGCAACATTTAATGTAATATTTCGTGCATTGTTTTTTTTTAATTTAACACCTATTAGTTGCGTATAAATTTCCACATATCTAGAATCATCTGCTACAAAGACAATAATTCATAAACAGAATCCTGTCTTAGATACAATGGCAACTTTTCATATCCTTTTCACCTTCACAAATTTCAATAGGGCTTCACACCAAACGTTGATGGAGAATTTATAGCCGGGGCGTGATCGACAGAAACGTGCCAACTCCTTACAAAGAAAAACCAGAGAAAACTTTTCCCTTTATTGGACAACTTTCACTAAGCCCCGACTGGACGTCCAGGTAATGCTGATTTAGATTTGCGGATTGAACCCAATTCGGGAAAGTGGACTTTCCGATCGTCCGGTCAATTTCTAGATTAGGCATACGATAGCATAACTGTAATAGCGTCGGGAAAGTACGATGCAGTATTACAAAAGGAAAGAATGACATAACATACTTTTAGTAGTGCGTACAAGAAATGTACGTGATCACTTAGGGTTTAGTGCTCGCCGCGTGGGAAGGCTATTTCGGTAAATAACATTAATTACTTCGTGAATGGTGTTTGAACAATTGCACTTTTATGGAGGCCCTTTCTCTTCTTGATCAAGTATTTCTTTGATAGAAAGATTAAGCATATATTACCAAATGAACAAACACTATCAAGTATAAGATTATTTTGATTGAATGGGCAACGTAAATTTTTCTAGAGTATTAACTTTAATTACATGAAAGTTGTAAGACGATTGGTTGCATTTCATATTAAAAACGATTATTATTCCGTAAATTTATAAACAAGAGCTTGATTTTGAGCCAATTTCTGGGAGAGTGAGTGAATGAATGTTTATTAAGGTTGCACATAAGAGCAAAAGGAGGACTAATGGCCACGAACCACTAAATTTTGAATCTCTGTTAAGTAATGAGGACGATAGCTGAGCTGGCACTCCCTCTCCAAACTACCACACCACATCAATAGGAGGACTTTTATTTAACGTCCATCAAACTATTTACATGGCGGGTCTTCAGAAGCATCGAGACTCGAACCCGCGACTGACCAAAACTACTAGGCTACCGTCGCCACCCCCATTAGTGGCGAAACGAGCGAGGGAATATTAACGTTGCACTGTTATGCTACATGAGGGCTTTTGGCGAAAGACCACTTAATTTTGAACCACGGCCAAGTGGCAAGGACGATATCCGAGCTGGCGCCCCCCCCCCTAACTACCACACAAACAGAAGGATGTTTGAGCTCTCGACAGATTTTAACGGGCATCGCTCCCCTACACGGCGGGTCTTCAGTGGTACTGGGATCGAACTCATAACACGCTAGCCATGATCCGATGCCTAGATCACTAGGCTACCGCGGCCACCTGCGAGATATGAGAAGACTTATGCTAAAAACACTTACTCGAGGCACTAGCTCTGACTTCTTAGCTATTTAATCTTAATTCTATCTCCAGTGACAATTCGTCACCTTAAGTAATTTAATTGACACGCGGGGGGGGGGTCTTTAGTGGTGCTGGGCTCGAACTCATGACACGCCAGCCACAATCCAATACCTTGACCACTAGGGTTCCGCGACCCCATTAGTTGGGGAAAGAGAAGTGGTAAATTTATTAAATTGTGCATTTATGCTTTTTTTATTTCCTACCCATTAAAAATTTTCACAATTCATTTACGACGCATATATGCTTCTTTTGAGATAACCAAGAAATAAAACGAAAATTTTGTTTAATTTCTTGTTATTAACTCAGAAAAGCTAAAAAGTTCAAAGAAGGAAAAAAAATAGTATAGGTATACAACATAAAACAGATTTTTTTCCCTTCTAACAATACTTTGTAAATATGCTTATATAATAAAGGGCAATTTAACGTGAAAGAGATTAGTTTTATTAAGCTCTAAATTTAATCTTTAATGCAGTAGTTGTTCATTTGATTACAAAGAATTCATAATTATCTCAAATATCTGATTTAATGTGAATTGCTTGATTTGAACGAATAATTTGAAATCCACATTACAATGCCGCGTTTTAAAGCGGTTTTAACTTTAAAAAAACGCAAATCATTTCTCCATTCCCATTTTATAATTGTGTAGCTGCGTAAAGATTTTATAAGATTCATTCAGGAAAATACTTTCACTATAATAAATTTAATGTTATTTTAAAAATTCGTTTCAGATAAACCATAAGATACGATTATACATAACAAAAATCATAATTATTTTCGCTTAATTCCCCAAACACAAATTTCACGCAACATGTATTAAAAGTTACTGTTATATTAATTCACTACACTAAAAAATATATTTACCCATGCGCTATCAGTTCGATGAATGCCCAGAAGTAACCAGCTCTAAAATAATACTTATTTTAATGAACAGTGAAGTTCTGGGAAAGCTTAGCCCTGCGCCACATTTTCACTCTATATAAAAATAAACAAAATTCATTTCATTTTTGCAGAGTTGAGTTGTAGGGAATCTCCTTTAAATAAAAGGCGTCGGCTAGTCTGTGACGTAGTGAAATGATTTTACTGACCAGTATCGGATGGGATTTCCAAATGAATCTCCTCAGACATGTAAATTGGGAAGGCGTTAGTCACTGTTGAAGACTTCTTTGATGTTTGTTGCCTAAAAATTGAACAACCTCTTTTTTTTTTGGCAACAAATTAAAATACACAATATAACTTTCCTTTTTAGATATTAGTGTTAAACAGTAATGTTTATATATGCCATAGACTCAATTTTCAGCGCTAAAGGCAATTGTTGCTACTTGATATGCATAACTACCCTACAACTCTCATCCTTGCAATCTTTTGTCCATGCAAGAACATGTTAATATAATTTAGATAACTAAATATCATCAAGCTATCTTCTCATAAACTGCTATCTATGCGTAAACACAAAAGATAATTTATAACATGTGCATCACTTCGCGGCGACTTTAAAACGACGTTCTGCTAGCGTGTTATAGAACTTTCAATATTTGTTCATCTTTGTTATTTGTTTGTACTTTTGTACTTTGCTTGCCATTGGAAAAAATATATAACAATTGTAATTTAGTAAATGGCTGTTTTTTAAAAGAGTTACTTCTGATATTAAAAAAAAAAAAACTTTATCTGCACTATACTGTTAACTTTAATTACAAGTTAAAAGACTTAAAATTGAAACGGATATTTCCGCACACACAAATATTATAATTTAAAAAGAAAACTATAAATTCCTTAAAAATTTTACCATAAAACCTTAACGATAAGCAATTCGCCAAGGAGTAACTTTGTAATGTTCTCGCCTGAACGCCTAAAGGTGTGGGAGGATTGGAAGGAACACTAGCCATATTTTAACAAAACAATGTAATTTATTCACAATATTAATCAAAACTCAAATTCAATCGATCCAGTTTAAGAGATGCACCCAATTAATAACTATGCAGACAAATAACAAGGTCTGCGAGATATGAGTGAGTGATGGAATATTAACGTCACACTGTTCAGCTACACGAGGGCTTTTGGCGACGGTCCGCGTTTTTCAAACCATGGTCAAGTGACGCGGACGACACCTGAGCTGGCATCCCCCCTCTCCTAACTACCACACCACACCAAGGGAGGATGTTTGAGCTCTCGACAGATTTAACGTGCATCGCTCTCCTACACGGCGGGTCTTCAGTGGTACTGGGATCGAACTCCTAACACGCTAGCCATGATCCGATGCCTAGACCACTTGGCTACAGCGGCCACCTGCGAGATATGAGAAGACTTATGCTAAAAACACTTACTCGAGGCACTAGCTCTGACTTCTTAGCTATTTAATCTTAATTCTATCTCCAGTGACAATTCGTCACCTTAAGTAATTTATTTGACACATATTAAATATCAGTGATTCACATTCAAGTTGATTAATCTCTGCTCCGATAGCAGTCTCTGTCCTGTCTCTAACCTGAAAACCTAAACAATATATATAGTAGTCTTAATTAAGTTAATGACGTCTTCTTAGAAGAGGAGTTTTAGAGTAAAATAATTTTTAAAGACCAGAAATTCCCCAAAAGGACTATTAGTAGAAGAAGCGTGGATAGAACCGCCACAACTTTCAAGAGCGCAATTTCAGAGTTCTTAATTGTTCTTTAAATATGAGCCTTTATTTTTTATACTTATACATCCCCATTCAATTTCTCTACTTCATTCAAGTCATACAATTACTATACTTTCAATTGTGAAAACATTAATGATTCATCAAACAATTTTCAAAAAAAATTGTTTTTAATCTCTTATAGACCTTTTTTAAAATTTAATAATGCTTTGTGAACCCCCTCCCCCTTTAAAATTAATGCCAGAACGTTTTAATTACTTCAGGGGTATTATACCTAAGTATAGCATTTCATAATTAGTATTCAAAAAAAAATACACAAAGAGACAACGTCTGATAAGTCGTTCAAATGACACACATATCAGCCATTTTAATCTCGTACTACTTTAAAAACTCATATCTAAATGCTCATGAAATAAATATAGGCTTCGATGTTCGAATCTCGCCTTAGGCTTAATCCCTTTCCAACAAAGCTAATGCTTGTTTAGCCAACCTTAAGGCAAACGCATACGGGGTTACAAGGGAGAGACCGAAGGCACAACACAATCCTCATAAATCTCCGTTACCGGAGCACTAGGAAATCTCTACAGCGATTCCATTCCGCTATTAGTGTGGAATTTATTCCAGATCTGGCCGGCGGAACATTGAAGAATAATGTCTGGGCTTGACAAGGAAAAGGGTTTTAAGTCATTCCGATGTTATTGCGTTTGGAACGATTCCCAGAAACGTGTCCAATGGCACATCGGGTTTTGTTTCCAATGACGGGTATGAGCTTTCTTTGTCTCGACTAATGATAAAAAGAGCGATAGCATTTGAATAAGCGTTTTGGATTACCCCCCGCTGGAAGGTATTTATCAGTTGCCGAAAATGCGAGAGATTATTTCATCGCATTCCTGGGCGGTGCACTTCAAAAGGCTAAATAGATAATAGTTAATTGTTTTTTTCTTGAAAATGTCAAAACAATGGATATAAAATTTTGGGGAAGGCAGGCTACACAAATCAATCGTAAAAATTTAAGCTCATTGATTTTTTTTAATGTGTAACATCTCGGTTGCTGGATATTTGTGGTAGCGATTTCGTGAAAAGGATGGCAATGTGTAACAGGAAACCGGGGAAGCGCGCGCTGTGGCGTCGATCGACTTGGCCCCCTTCAAAGTTTCTTTACTAATGATGACCTGCTTTTAGCAGGGGAGGGCTTACACACTAAAATATCAGCCCCATCTTAATCCTATGGTGCCATTTTTTTTATATGGGATTGATATTTGGGGATCGATAGTACTACCTGTTTGGTTTGGAAGTGCAAAAACTTGACCCCCCAGGTGCCTCCCCCCCTGGACAGCATTTTGCCAATAGCTCTACACCTGAGCTTCTCAGTCCGCTCGGACCTAGCTCATCCGATCTCTCTGCCTCCATTGTATATTTTCACCAAATTTCTTGCCCATAGGCTCATTCCTTGTATTTTATTTCATCGTTTTAAACTTTTTAAAATCTAATATCTTGAAATGTATTTCTGTTTTGAGATTTGAACCATAGATTCCTCTCGGCGAGACCCATCCATTTATTCACTTAGCCCTCTTTTGGTAGGCCTAGGGGGCTCCAGCACTAAAATATCCTGTTTCCATGTTATTCCTATGGGGGTTGGGTAAAATTTTTTGCCCTCCTTTGGAATTGAGCTAGGTTCTTGATATTTCGAGATTCGATCGCTTTTCGTCATATTGCGAGGTACACAAGAAATCGACCTCCTCAGGTACTAATTCCTACAGGGCTAAATTTTTAAACATTTTTATAATCGTCATCTTTACAAGTGTTTTTGATTAACATCGTACTTAAAAAAATACGAAGTCTATTGGAAATGGTCCTCGTAATTTTGAACCAAGGTGAAGTGACAAATGAACTCTGGAACTCTATTCTTCAATCTTCCCCACCACGCCAATGTGAGGGCTTTGAGCCTCGACAGATTTAACGTTCATCAGCTACTCTATACAGCGGATCTTCATCAGCATCAGGACTCGAACCCACGATTTGATCTAAACACCACCAGCCACCATTTCACGACCATAACTACTCCACTACCATGGCCTCAAAATTCAAGCTCAGAGATAATGAGCAAAATTATACTAACAATGAATATTTCAAAGTTTATTCCTGAAAAACCAAATAAAATATAAATTTGTTATTTAAAATTGCACCTTTGCATATTGATCTTTGAATCAAAATTTTGCTTAGATTGTCAATATATAACCTCATAAATGAATTGTCGAAATTCATTTTTACATCACACATAGAAGAAAATGTTTTCTTGCGTGGAATAAAACTATACTCTGTATATTATCTTTTCTTATCCTCTTTTTGACTTCATTTACTTTCTAAATATAGTCTTCTCTTGATTGAATGCTGCTAATGCTGAAAAATGAATTTAATACATCATTTAAAAGTTTTTTTTAGATATATTTTTTCCTTAAAGGCAATTGCTTTAGTCACTGTCTAGAAATATTACCCAATTATTTTTCAAAATTTCCTTGTTGTGTTTAAAATATTGTTTGCATATTTTAAACGCCTTTATTAATTTTTCAAAGTTTAGCAAAGAACATTTTTTTAAAAAATAAAGCTTATTACTGCTAAAAGCAGGCATAAATATTTTTTGCGCCCCTCTCCCTCTTTAATAAACGTGTTTCTCAGGGTTTAACACGTGTAAATTGTTTATTTAAAACCTATTTATCATTTTATACTAAGCCTAATAATCTTTTTATTATACACCCTCGGTGCCGATTGAAGAAAAATATACTTAAAAAAATTGAATACTTGAAAATTTATCATAAAATGCAGAAGGAAAAAAAGTTTAAATCTTAGATTTTTTCAAAAAGTTATCTATTTTTAAGAATTTTCTAACAAAAATGAAGTTTTTAAATTACATACACGAAACAAAATTAAATCAAATGCAATAACTTATCACAAGCAATACTCTTAGCAAAACACTGCATTTCAAAAGATCAATAAACCTAGCTTGTTACAATGCAAATGCTAGTATAATTTCATGAATTGATTTTTATCTTTGAAAAGATGTATATTGTCACTGAAAGTTTGAACTAGATTTTTTTTTCCCAGCCGAAAGAGAACTGTAACTAGAAAGACAGTTTTACAGGCAGATAGAATACGCCTGTTGATGCAGAATAGGTAAGACTGGCCCGAGATTATTCTAGACTTTAAATTATTTTAGAAAAAAAGCTACCTTTAGAAGCTTCTAAAAAATATACTTCGCTCCGCTGTATTGCCTTTTATATGCAGTGAATATGAAGTAAAGTTTGGCAGCGACTGTGCAATTCATTCGCCTCATGTAATGTTGCGATTAAGGATTCGTATTGCTGTATTTTATGTTTATGCGAATTTTGAATGTATTTTTGAGGATTTATGGGACAATGACTTACTCTTAAAAGAAAATTTCCTGTGTCCATTTGCGTTCTCGAGAACAAAAGTTCGATTAGCTATCGTACGAACCTGATTGAAAATTGCTACTTACATTTTAAAAGCCATTCAACCACATAATATTCAATTTGGCTTTTCTGGTATAACTACATTACTACCACAATTATTCTCTACTGCGGAAGTGAGAGTCTAGTACCAATTATTCACTTTAACCCATTTATAAGAGCGCACAAAGGGCCGTTAAATCTAACTGAAAGTCCCAAATAATTATCCCCTGTTGATGGTAAGTAGCTTCATTCATCAAGAAATTTTCAGTTCCTACGAAATTAAATGTCATCTGTTCTCTCACGGAAGCACTCCAATATAAATTTCGCTTTTAAAGCGGAATTCTTTAGAATTCAACAAATGATTACGTGAAGCAAGGTTCAAACTGGGGTAAGATAGGGAAGTATGTTGTGTATGTATTAAAAAATGATCTATTTAGAAACTGCAAAGAATTTTTTAAAGCAAAAGTTTTGCAATAAATTATGTTTTTATTAAAATTAGAAAGATCATTAAAACGTAAAATGGATTTTTAAAAAAATATTCTAAAATAAATTCTGATAAACGCATTTATCGTAGACATTTTTTACAGAAATTACTGTGTGCGCTCAACTGTACTCCAATATATCAATTTTCTATAATAGGAATAGCAATATTTATAAAACAAAAGAGCTCATGTACGAGTCAACATCTAAAGGATTAAATTCAAAATAGAATCTGGTAAGCCACATCTATGGTTTCCAAGCATTTTTCTATTTCATTTTTATTACTATTATATTAATTACTTTAATTTTAAGATTTACAAAGCTTACGAAATAATATTCTGGTATAATGTTCACTCTAAATAACATCTTATTATTCCCTTATGTAGAACCAAACTGGAAAACTGTAATGAAATAACTATTAAGGAAAAATGCATGTAGTGCACTAAAAAGCCATATACGAGCATTTTATTATAAATATAACAGATATTGGTCCTATAATCATGCAATCATTCATGTAGACTTTTTTCGAAATTTTATTTTCTCATTTATCCCATCGACAATGATTTCAGACCCTATTACAAAAAATATTAAACTTGTTCATTATATATTTAAAATCTATCTTAGGGAATTTCAATTTAACAAAGAATACCACTTGGGGAGAGGAAATTGTTTATTAGTATAAAGTAGCACGAGGGCTTTTGGCGACGAACCTCATAATTTTGATCTACGGTCAAGTGACAAAGACGCGGCACAGTAGTGGCACCCCCTCTCCAAACTTTTACACCACACCAATCAATGGGAGGACTTTAAGACCTAGACAGATTTAACGGGCATCAGCGTATACACGGCGGATCTTCAGAGGCATTAGGACTCGAACTCATGACCCGCCTGTCACGAATCCGTGACTCTAATCATTAGGCTACCGTAGTCACAAGTTGGAGGAGCACTGTTAAATGAGAGATGCATTACAAGAGGGCATCTGGTTTTAACGAATGAAAATTCGATTTATTATACTTCAATTTACATTTCTTATTCCAGGAAAATGTCGAATAAAAACAAAAAAAGATAGAGTTTGATAATTTAATCAAATCAAACTAATTTACAAACACTTAATGTATCCTTCCATCTTTCCTTTGAAACTAAATATAAGATGGGATAAAAATTAAATCCCACTCATTCCAACCTCTATATTATAGTGCCAGTATTAATCACATACATATAAATCCCAAATATGAATACTTCATTAAAATTTCAGTAACAAAGAAATTTAAATGCCGAGAGGGGAACAAATTTATGTTTTGCAGCCTATTTTTATTAACCAAACACCTAATTCCACATCTTAATTGATGATACGCAATATCAGAAACGTAACCCTTCTAGAAACTTCGATTGACCTTTATCGGTTTTTGAATTCCATGACAACATCAATAAAAGGTAGGGGGAATGACGCCTCCCCCATTGTAAGATACAGGTAAAAGTATGCCAGCTATTTTATTTGCAACTCCTTCACCTTTATCAGATATTTTAAAGAAGAGTGATATCATTGTTTGCCAATGAGATTTCTGAAGAGGATTCCAATAGATAGACATGGCGTGGATAAAGCAATAAAAGTGGAGGTTAAATCAATATTGTGACAGAAAAAGAAACGGATGCTTCTTAATACAGGATCTTTTTTTTTTTTTTTGACGCCACGTTTTATTTTATTTTGTTCTTTTAAGGTATTTTAAACCAAGGAAGGAAGTTTCAGATATTTTTTGTTTTGAATAAGACAGTTTAACATCGAGAAGAAAAACAAATCAGAACAGAAAATTTTAAAAACTTTTTTTTCTACATTTGCACAAAACAATTAACTCAACATAATACATAAATAATTAATCAACATAATGCATAAATGTAATAATTGAAATAAAATGCATGGTATAGAAAAAAGTGACATCAATCACGAAAATGATTCATTTTTTAAATTTTATAGCAAGAGAGAATATAACACCGATAAAAACAAGGATAATAGAGTATCAAACTTCAAATACGAATTTTTTTTTTTATTGACAGGGATTCTTTAATTAAAGAGGGAATTTCTCATATCTTTCGATTATTTCGATAATAAATAATAGATTAAAAAGGAAACCAAAAGCACGATAATAAAAAGCCCCCATTTCAAAACAATTCAATTCCAATCTTAAGTTTAGCACAAACAAAACACAAATGCAAAACAATAAAATTTACATAAATTTTAAAAGCTCTTTTAATGCTGCTTTCATACTTTTTCCAACAAAAATATTTTTTAGAATATACTAAATTCAAATAATATTTAAAGACGTACAATAGTGAACTCCAAATATAACAAGTTTATTATTTTAAAAAATTCTTAAAGTAGGATAAATGTTTATTGAAGGTTGTATTTTCACCCACAGAGCTAAGACGATTGAATTAAGAGAAACCTAAAAAGTACTTTCAAAACAATATGGGAAATGTTTTATAATAAACTGCTGGGCTATATCTCTGGAACGTGAGGAAAAATATTCCTAGCAGACTGAGAAAAAGGCTCTAACACAATTCATGGCGCTATTCAGAACGTAGATGGAAATTATGTGTTTGAGCTTCAAAAGGCCTTTTGAGTTATGGAAGCGCCCCTTTCTGGCATTTCAGCGCCAAATTGAACCATCATGCCCGCCATTAACGATAATAAACGATGAATGATAAAAAAGAACATATATATTGCAAAGCAAAGTACTTTAAGATCGTAATATTTTACCTAAGGCTTTATTCTTCTGCAAAATATTGCTGGACTCTCGAATGAAATTTGTTTTTTTTTTAAAAAAGAAAAAAAAATGGCGAAATATTTTAACAGCAAGTTCTTTCAAACGATATTTTACCCAGTTTTCTCTAGGGAATATTCCAGAAGCCTTAAACTTACACCTAAATATCGTATTTTCGAACGTCTTGGAATGAAATTGAAAACTCAAAGTGTATAAGTCATTCCATATCTTGTGGTTGATCTGGTGGGAAATAGGTAGCAATAAATTCCATATATTTTTGTGAAAGAAATAAAATACAAAGAGTGAAGAAAAAAACAAAGACATTCGAAGATAAATTGCATTTATCTTTTAAAACTACTTTCCCTCTATCGTATTGGTTAAAAAAAATGGGGGAAGTTTTGATTTTTTTTCCTATTTGTTTCCCTCGCGATGTT
This sequence comes from Trichonephila clavata, assembly GCA_019973975.1. Classification (NCBI taxonomy): domain Eukaryota; kingdom Metazoa; phylum Arthropoda; class Arachnida; order Araneae; family Nephilidae; genus Trichonephila; species Trichonephila clavata. The sequence continues at coordinate 336,925 of BMAO01032936.1, forward strand.
TTTGATTATGATCGTCTGCACAATAACAGTTTTGAAACATTTTACGAAATTGAGTCTGGCAGTATCGGAGCTTATATTATTTATGCCTTTAAACCGAAGGGGAAAGAAATATATAAAAGGGTTATGAGAATTCCTCCTATGAGAATATTTTCTTCTAGAAATTCATATCTAAAAAACAATTCAACTTTTTTTTATTGAATGAAACAATGATAGAATTTTGTTCCATCATATTTTTTTGGACGAAAAAAGAAATCGATACACATTCAGGGTTTTTATTCTTCAAGTTTTAGATTCCCCCCTCCCCCAAGCCTAATTCTATTTCAATAAATTTAACATTCATATTCCACAGTTATACGAGTTAAATCGGTATGATCTCGTAAGAGATAAATTTTTTAAACAAAAGTTTAAATTAAAAAATACCGTACTAATTATCAAGAAAAAATAAGAAATTAAATAAGAAATTAAAATAAATGAAATTTAATATTAAGGTGTTAAATATCTTTAAAAACAATTCTCTGGACACCCTTGGAAATTCTCAAACATTTTAACAATGTATTTTAAACTATAAAACTTATTTATTCGCTATGTAAAAAGTTTTCAAAAACGATACGATGTTTGTAAAAGCAGTTCCTTTCTGTTTTCAAAATATTTAATTCGAAAACAGCTATTTTACAGTTCGTCACATCAACATTCAATAAATTCATAGAAGTCAAGACAACAAATAGCAAATAAAATTCCAAATAATGGAAGTAATACTCTTCCAATAAAAATTGGCGGTTTTGTTTGATGTTAGATTTTAAAGTGAAATATAGAACACAAAAGCATATAAGATTACTATAGAATTTCTTTGTTAGAAAAAAACAGTTTGCAGATAAAAATTATAAAGGAGTATATAATACATCAAATTACGAGTTCATTTCCGACAAACTAGTTAAGTCGAACTGGTCTTAAGTCTCATTTATATTTTCTAATATTACTTTCATTAAAACGAGTAACAAAAATTGTACATTTATTGTTTTATGTACATATAGCTGAAAAACATGTAAAAAAAACTCGTAGCATATGTTATAAAAAGCATCTCTATCAGTTCCCAGGAATATTTCAATTCTACCAATATTGTCAGTTTTATTTATTTACTATTTTTATTCATTTTTCGTGGCCATAAATCTTAAGCCGATGTTTGATTTAATTTGATTGTTTATTAACGAGGTCCTTTGTCTCCCTGGTAACGAACCTCATAATTTTGAATCAGGGTCAAGTGACAAGGACCTCGCCTGAACTGGCACGCACTTTTCAACTTAACTCACCACACCAACGTGAGGAATTTGAGCCTCCACGGCTTTAATATGCGTCAGCTCCTCTGCACGGTGGATTTTTAGTGACTTATCAAGACTTCACGACTGTAACCACCCTAAATTGAGAAAATTTGACAGAAATTAGAACTAAATTTGGGGCTGATTTACATAAATGGTTCAACTCTGTTTACTTTTCTGACTCGTACAACAAATCTAGAAATATTTAGTTGTCATTCAAGGCTATGTAATTTTTGTTCTGATTGGGGGGGGGGGGGTCGTAGCAACTTTCGAATACTTTTGCTTCTCAGTCACGATAAGCTACGCGAATTTATATCTCTCATTAAAATAATTAAATATACGATAAATTTAGTTACGGAGAAATTAATTGTATAGTAATTTACCAAACACAAATAAACACAACTTTCTAAGATAAAATAAATCATGTCGTTTGTAATGAATCGGTAAATTCTCCACAGTCCTTGTTATAATACACTTTCTGAATATTTAAAAGGAAAATAAATTAAACTTACACAAACCCCTTTTTCGAATTAATATCCATAACGTGTAATCTTCAGCTGCAGTGCTTAAGCCAGTAGCTTTTCTAAATTGCGCAAAATAAGAAACTGGGCGTCAGACGGGCGCATACCTCCAAACTAATGCGTCTATCAACAACACAGAATTAAAAAGGTAGCAACAGCTGTTAATATTCGTTTGGTATATGCCAAACTGTCAAAGGGACTCAGATTTACGGAGAATAGACCAAAAATGCAGCAAGACCTTGTGAGCGCAGCTACCCGGCCTACGCAGTGTTTCTTCATTCGATGGAAAATGCACCTGTTCAAGCACAGTCAGTAAAAAACACAGCACACAGATTGGAACTGTGTAAGAATTTAAAAGAGTAAGAATCGTTCATTATCACGCAAAAAAGAATTCAATGTTCATGATTATGATATTCTATTCTTCCTATTGTTTCAGAAATGTTAAAAGTTGGATGAATTGAATTTTGTTTTAAAGGGATATCGCGATAAGTTATTGTACCTTTTATTTCCGGAATTAAATATACACATTTTCATACTCCAAGTCTTATACTCCTTATAAAAAAAAAATGGCGAATTTATGTATCTTGTTAAGCGAGTTTATCAAAAAAGTTCCAAGTTATAAATGTGAGGTTATAAGTGTATTTTTTAATCGCCAAGCCTTAAAAAAAGCGTACAGATTTATCAAATCATTAACAAATGATGCAAAACAATGGTTTTATTCTTTCTGATAAAGCGCGTTTCGCCCTTCAAAAATGATGGGAAAGGAAATTAAATCACTAGAAAAAGGGAACTGTTAAAAAAAAAAGTGTGAAGAATTAGATTACTAAAACAAAAAAATATCATAACTTGATTAAAATATTTAATGAAAAATGCATTTTCTTTCGGTCATTTAAAAGTAATGCTTTGAATAAAACAAGACGGTTACAGGATTTGTTAACCGTTTCAGTATGCTAAATTCATGATAAATGTGTGTGATAAAAAGGAGTTTTCTATTATGTTCAAAACTGACATTAGACTTATTATTCTACTTTTAAAATATAAATAAATTTTAAAACTTTGATAATCCGGTAAAGATATTTAAGCATTAAAATTCTTTAAAAAAAATTACATTATACGTGTACTTTTCGCACGAGCTGATTGGTTAGAAACACGATTATATTTATCATGTGACCTATAATCATATGAATGTATAAGCTGATTGGATGGAAACACGTGATCGCAGTTATGTGATTGACATCACATGAATTCAGGCCCATTGAAAGCAAAGAAGCATATTTTTTGCTCCAATATCTCTACACATACTTTCATAAATAACGCCATTTTTATAAGTAAGCGCCTTGCATGTATAGGTCTAATTAGTAGCAATATTTAAACAGACTCATTGCATTTTTAGGAACACAAAATATATAGGCATAAGCAAATAAAACAATTGAGTGAAAATCAATCTAAAATTACATTGGTAAAAAAAAACAACTTGTTTGTAAAAATTTGGCTTGTGGCATATCTTCATTCTATTCGCATCACAACGACCACTTCAATTGATAGCCCAACTGAATAAAAAATATTGTATACGCATATTCCAGCTTACTGCACGCATCCTTTACGAAGAAATCTTAAATGTACATGTACAATGCTCTTTATCTTTTGAAGTCTAGAAATAGTCTGTGAGTGGAAAATTCAAGGATGGAATGAAATTAAACCTGACATAATTCAAAAGTAATTTAAAAATGTAGTACATCAAACAATCTTTACGAACAACGGAAGGTGATTCTTTATGGATCAGAGAAACAGTGATGAAGATGAAACAGAATTCGCCTGAATATAAAAAGACGAATTATTTTTCATGTTCTATCCAACAATGAAATTTCATAAGGTACGTCCTTTCTTTTAAGTAAACAGTTTTGAGATATATACAGAAATTACGAGATATGGTATATAATTTTTTTATATGCTTTGTGTTTTCTTTATTTTTAAAAATATATTTTTATATCCGGCGTATAACGCGGAACCATAAATTTTGATCTTATTTGTCGTGTTAAAAGTGCCCACTATAAGCTGGATTTTTTTATGCATTTAAAAAAAAAAATAGAGGAAGAGGGCGAAATTTTTTAATCAAAAAAAATCTAAACATTTATTTAGGGGGGGGGGGATTACGAAAATTTCTGCTTTTGTACTAAATGCTATCTTCATACAATGAAAACACAACAACAAGGAGGGGAAATTACAATTTAAACATTGCAAATCCAAATCTTTTTTTTTAAAAAAGAAAATCAAAATATTTTCATAATTTTTTACTTTAATTCCCTCTTCACACATTAGACACATACACCAAACTAGACTTAAAAACATTAAACAAATTTTCTCCGAATACATTTGTAAAAAAAATCCCTCTCCCATAAATCTAACACTGATTACAAAAACCTCATCACTCCAAGAAAGATGGAAAAATAAAATCCATCGAATCCCACTCAACACAATCTGCAAATGACGGGGGGCTATAAATAATAATCACGGGTCGTGAAAGAGATTAAATAAAATACATCAAGAAGCCAGCCCCACACAGATCGAATAGAATCAGAAGATCCTAAAAAGCGAGGACGGGCAAAAGCGAACCACTTTGCCTTCATTTGCATACGAGACGACAACGATGTGGATTCCGGGCAAAAAAAGTCATTTATAGGGAAAGCAGATAGAGCAAAAATATATCTATAAAGAAATGAAAGAGGGGGGGAGGGGGAGGAGACGCCGTCTTTTTCCTTCTTATTTTACGACGGATCGCCCATTAAGATCAGCTAAAACGGAAGCTTGAAGAATTGCCTTAAATGATGCTCAATTGATGGTACCACTTATGTATCAGCTCGGGTGCCACTTCTCTTGGGGAGGGATAAAAAAAGGGAATAAGTCTTCTCTTACTCCAGTTTTTACTTCTCTTTTTCTTATTTCTATCTACTAAACGACAACTGAAATGAATTATCCTTCTGTGCCTATTGTCTGTGACAACGGCCACGTGGCCGCAGCCTAAAGAAGGATGCAGAAATTTATTGCATGAAATTTTATGGTGTGAATTGAGATGGGACGGAGAAAGGGGTGTGTGGAGTGGGAAGGAGTCGATTGTGGTGTTGACGAATTCATAAAAGCACGGGTAACTTTTCTTTTTCCTCTTCGATCAGCTGTTGGAGAGTGTTTTAAGATGAGAGTTTCCTGTTCTTGAAATAAGAGGAAGAGATTTAACATAATACTGTAAGACTGTATACCGACAACTAATAGAGATCCAACTAAAGTCTGAGAAAAGCAGTGATGCGTTTAAAAACTTTGGAATTAATTCGGCTTTTCTAAATCACTGTGGAACCATTGATAATTTTTTTTTAATGATTTACACAATTTTTCGTGCTTTTTTTTAAAAAAAACCAAAAGAGACAAAAATAGGATTGTCTGGAAAAATAGTTTCATTTTTCTTAAAGTTATCTTCTAGAAATGTTAAAGAGTAGGACTAATAATTGGAACAATTTTTCTGTCAAAAATAAGGTGGGGAAATTATATTGATTTCTCTATCCTTTTATGCAGGGTGGTCTTTAACCCCCTCCCCCTCGGGGCCAAGCACCGGTCCGGGGATCACAAATGGTACCGAGCCACCCAAGGAATATTAAATTACTTCCATTTTATTCACTATGGTGTCTTTCTCGGATTTGTGCTACTTTTCTAGGAAATCAATTTATATTTCATGTTAAAATAATTTTATGCTTATTTTTGGTGTAAATGTATTTTATTCAGAATGCATGTTTTAGTATAATTAAATTAAAATTTTTAAATTGAAACAATCTAAAATATTACCTATCAATGTCGCCCTTCACCGGTCCGCGGCGTTTAAAAAGTTTGGGGAACACTGCTTTAAATCACAGTACTTTGACTAATGCAGAAATGAATAGTATTATAATGTATTCGGGTGCGAAAATGTGTTCTGTATTTCATCTACACCACAATGCTAAATATGACAAATAAATTTTACATTTTAATGTCAAAAATTGCATACTTTTAAACATTTATAAATCTTGTGAATATTGTATAATAAACGAATGTAAATGTCTTCGCAAATTTATGTGGAAAATGGAACAATTTTCTTTTTAGAAATGTGTTCCTAACTTAGATCACATCTTTCAGAATTAGGCGAAGACAACCACAATAGAATCAGAAATAATGTCTTAAAACATCAAATGTAAGCAATATCCATTCTGCAACATCGAGAAGAATAAAAAATTTAAAATATATGAACAAAAATTAAAACATTAAAAATGAATAATAAACATTAAGCAATGAATGATTTATATTTAAAGGATGAACGTCTCAATACAAAATGCTGAGGTCATTATCTGTTATAGGGACCATGGTTTGGCGATTGTTTTAGCCGAACTGTCACCAATATTTGTGTAGGCGGCAAATCGGCTTCTGTCTCAAAAACTAATTCATCACATGGGGACCAATAGTACTCAGAAAATCAACGCCAACCGCCGTAATATCTACAGAGTGGTATTTCTTTCCTACTTCCATCCACATAGCTTGATCGTTAGATAAAAAAGTTGTCACAGTAAAAAGCTTATTACGTGTTCGTTGATCGACAAATTCCAGATTTTCATCAGCATAGTAAAATCGCAGAAAAATGTAGTTAACAGTATAACAGAAAGAAGATGGCGCTATTTTCAAACTAACTGCCATTAACATGAGCAATATTTGAAAAGGTGCTTCCTATTTGAAATATCAGGAACCGGTATATGTCAAAATTTGGCGCGTTTTCTACGCGTAGCCGTGTTTGGCGTCATAGTCCCTAAAATCAATAAATACCAAATGAGGAAGACAGATTATTAAGGCTCACAAAATAAAAATTTGAATATCAATACCATAAATTAAAGACACAAAAGTATATTTAGGCACAAATAAATAAAATTTCTTTAAAATATTGCTTTGCATTTGAGAATGTTATTGCAAAAAGATCCAAGTACTTGGTATGAATAGAATTGGGTATATTAATCCTATAAATAGAAGAAAAAAAATGAACTGCTTAAGTTATAATACACATCATAAAAGATGCAGAGTTTTCAATCGATTTCGCTCTGTACATTCTTTTATTCGAAATAAATGCAACTCAAGGTCATAAAAAGGTTCGAGAGAATGTAGGTGAGGTACGTAAAAAACAATCCGAAATACTTTATTTCAATACAATCAATGTAGAAATGTTCAAATGGAATTTAAAAACAAGTCTATTCAAATCTTAAAAGAAATATAAAATTCCTGTACAACATGGATGTAATGGGTACACAAAGCTTAGAAACTTTCAATTACTAAAAAAAATGAATATATGCAGTTCTTGTGACAATTGTTGACAAAAAATAAAACCGAGACGGAACACCGGAAAAACAAAGACTTAAATGGGGATAGTTCATAAAAAGTCTTTCAGTATACGTCTTATTACACTGAATCATCAATAATTTCATGTTCTTCCATCAAAATAAAACAGGTTTAATGGCACAATGAACGCCATCTATTCTCGAGCGATACACTCCATATTATTTTCCTCCCCTAATGCCACATTTCGGGGCATAAATATTACTTTTTCCCCAAGTGCTTGTAGGAAAAAGCCATTTAAAGGTAAAGCATGGAAATTTTTGGCAAAAATTCTCATTACGGGCAACTTTAAAAAGGAAACGCCTCGTTTAGCTGACTATTATCGTCACTTCCCAACAATTAACGAGTATTTAACGCTTGTGACAGCTTTTCCATTGCCGCAACTTGTTAAATATGATCATTAAGCCCGGAGGCAGGAACTAATAGCTTTTAACTAACTTCCCCAATTATTACTCTGTATCAATCTACTTAAACGGTTAATATAAGGTGCTCTTTGTTACTTTTAAACGCGTGTCCATTAAAATGCATAAATGGTGGAAAGGAATTTTAAAATAATATGCATGATTGGAGAACTATTAATTCATAAGAGAAAATATTCATTCTATAATGATGATTCCACCCTTCAGTTTTCGGATTCTAACAAAGGAATTTCATTTGTGGACAGTTTTTTTTAAACTAATGTATATTTTAAGTGTAATCATCAATTCTTTTGGTTCTTGGATTTCGTGTAACACACTGCATTACTCTTTTTGGGATAAATTAAAAATCTCATTATGGCTTCTGGGTTCTTGAGTCAACTCGCTGGACTAATGTGTAAAAATATTTCTCATAGAAAGCATCTTTAAATGTCCATTAATTCTTTTCACCTGAACATGGTAATACGCTTTTTCTAACAATAATATAGTTCAAACAGTCGAATTGTCTTATTAGTAATCAAAGAAATCATAAATGAGTTCATTGATTTTATCGAATTATAAATAATTGTGTACTAGTCTTAACTATAAGACAATCATTAAATCACTTTATAAAATAAGATATTTGGAATTAAATTATTGCATGATTTCAGTAGCGTACACGGGAATTTTTCAAGGGTCCGGTGAGGGGGGGGGGCAGGGTGTCCAGAGTTGAAAGTGAACTATTATCGTACCATACTCCAATACGCCGCCCAACATATTCTATTGATTTTGTCGATTTTCGGGGGAAAAAATCATTTAAAAATTAATATTTAGCATTAATTAATAAATTAATTATTAATAACAAATAATTATGTTACGTACTATATACATAGGATTATTATCAATAGAAAAAATCAAGGGCTTTGGGGGAGGGGTCCAGACCCGAGACCCCCCCCCCCTTTTGTGTACGCCACTGCATAAGATGCAAATTTAATGAATGAAATTATTTTAAAAAGATGCGCAGCCCACCGGTATCCTTTGCCTCCACAATGTGGTCTTCAAGCCAAAAGAAATGGCCGCGGTAGCTAAGTGGTTAAGGTATAGGAACATGAGTTCGAGCCCAGTACCACTGAAGACCCACCGTGTAGGGGAGCGATGCACGTTAAATCCGTCGAGAGCTCAAACGTCGTGGTGTGGTGTGGTAGTTAGGAGGGGGTCAGCTCAGGTGTTGTCCTCGTCACTTGACCATGATTCAAAATTACGAGGTCCGTCGCCAAAAGCCCTCGTGTAGCTTAATAGTGCGACGTTAATATTCAAGCACGCACTCAAGCCAAAACAATATCCCATCCCTGCAGCAAATTTTTTCAATTATTATGATTTAATTTACTTTCAAAAATGTAAGGCTAATAAAAAGAACTTTAGTATATTAAAATTAGTAACATAAATTTATGGTAAATATTTACTACTTAGTTTTAGATGAATACATAAAGCATTATCATGAGAAAGAATTATCAATATTAAGCAGTAGTAATAGATTATAATTACATTACAGAATTCTCATTAAAATTTAAGTTATGATAGCATTTAGTTGAAATGTACAAAATACGTGTGGAGTTGCTTTTTTAGAGAAATTATTCTCCTGCATTATAAAAAAACATGTTATTTATGTAGCACATATAATGCAATAAGATTTTATAATCACATTTATATCAATTTTTCTCATGGAGATAAATAATACAAAAATAAACACTATAACACCATCACAATAAATAGCATGTTATGACCCCTAAACATAACTCATTATAAATCACAACGAACGAGCATGCGCATCGGTAGAAAATTAAATGGCTTTACTGGTAAGCTTCTAGTAGAGACGAAGATTATCGAGCAAATGTCTTAAGTTTTAAAATACTTAGAACTAATGCAGCGTAGTAGTAGTCAACCTGTTCAATCTCAATTTAGTCCCCCGAACCGAGACGAGCTACACATTCGACGGAAGAGGGGAGGAAAGTGTTTGAAACATAATTTGCATTTTTATTGGGTTCAGAAAATAAATAACGCTCTTTAGGTTTACATGCGGCTGTCAAGATTCTTATTAAACTTGCTCGTTTCCCGATGAATGAATAATGCCTCTCGTTTATTATGGTTTAGAAATTTTCAGAATGGTTTATTCTGAAGAGATTTTTCGAAACGGTTATTTTGAACGTTTTTACAATTTTTTCCACCAAAATGAGAGTGATGATTATTTCAGATTTTAAGAAAACTTTAAATATATATTTCCGGTGTCTTTAAAAAAATTCTGAAATAATGTAAAATGAAATTTTGCTCTTCATGCAAAACATTCGATTTTTAAAAAAATTGTTTTGGCTTCTTGAATACCAGATTTCGTTTTAAATATTTTAAATGTTGAGTTTATAAAAGATAAAAATCTAATATTTTTTTAAATCTGGTACTAAGTGTTTCTTAACGTCGCACTGTAAAGCAGCCCGAAAGCTATTGGCAACGGACCTCGTGATTTTGAACCATGGTCAAGTGACGAGGACGCCACATAAGCTGAAACTCCCCTCTCCAAGCTACCACACCACGCCAAGTGAGTGAGTGAATTTTTTCGTCACACTGTTCAGCTACACGAGGACTTTTGGCGACGGGCCTCGTAATATTGAATCATGGCCAAGTGACGAGGACGACGCCTGAGCTGGCATCCCCTCGCTTAACTACCACACCAACGGGAGGGCATTTAAGCTCTCGACAGATTTAACGTGCATCGCTCCCCTACACGGCGGGTCTTTAGTAGTAATGGGCTCGAACTCACGACATGTTAGCTACGATCCGATACCTTGACCACTAGACTTGACCACGCCAGGGCTTTGAGTCTATAGATTTAACATACATCAGCCCCTCTACACGGCGGGTCTTCAGTGGCACCAAAGCTCGAACTCATGACGTGCGGTCCACGAGTCCGTAACCATTAGGCTACGACAGCCACAATTACATATATATGGTAAATTTTAAAAAAAGGATTAATTCTCTGCAAAAGAATTTTTTTTTGAGTGACTAAAGTTGCGGACTTTCAAACACTTAACATTTTATAGTTTATTCAGTTTTCCCCCAGAAAACGATAAGTATATTTTTTATTTAAAAAAAACTGTAATATTAACTTTGTATAATTGAAAAAAATCGAATTAGAAAAAATAAAGATTTCCGATAAACCAACCCCCTGAATTTTTAAATATTCACTTATCAAAATTACTGAAAACCCATCCCAATCTAAAAATAATCTTAAAATTTTACCTTTATTAAAAAAACTCATCTTTTTTTTAAAAAAAACTATATTTTCTCTCAATACTCCAACTTGATATTTAAATTAACATGAAGCCATTAAACATAATAAATAGTAGTCAAATATCTTTATTAATTAATGACTCAAATTCGCTGAAGTCGAAAGCCAAGAGCATTTTAAAACCCATTTCCTGGATTAAAAATTTGAATTTTCCTGCAAGAACTAAAATTTGGTTTAAACAAACATCTCCTCTACAGATTCATAAGCCAATTTCGTCTCATCAACGTCTTATAAAACTTTTTAATTGACTACAAAATACCTCGAGTAGAATAACATCCAAACCTAGCTCAAATTATTTATAACCATCGCTAGTAAACAAACCTATTTAAAAGCTCCCCACGAATGAACTAATACACCAAGACCTCTAAAGCAATGTATTACTTTAACCTTTTCATTCAATGAAGTCCGAAATAAATTAGGACATATTCAGACAATTTAAAGTGATCACACACAGCTAGGAGAGGTCCTCCACCACTCACCTCAATGAAAAACAATGGACAAGTGCACTACTGACATGCCAATTACTTAAATAATCATAATAATTACATTAAGGTGTATATTGTTTGTGGGAGATTCTCATTAAACGTTATAATACCATTGCAGGTCGACTCCATTAATTCTACTTAGGCGAGAAAGTTATGTGGGTCAGACTAACTCGTTTCTCACGCTCTTTTCTAATTCCTCTAAGAATACAAACTAAATACCTCATTACTCTATTGCATACATCTGAATGGGAAGGGAAAAAGTGAATCGAGCAGAGAGAAAGTTTTATTGTTCATGAGTGATGCCGACTATGAATGGTCTGTGTGGCAACTCATTAAGTCGTATACACGAGAGAAGCTTATTAGCAGTGGGTGGCAATACAAGCGTATGACAAGTAAAATATGCACTTTTATTTAGGTTGATTGAGATATTGGTTGGCTGATTAGCCATTTTTAATAACGTTCATAAATATATAGCGACTAAACTAAACTGAACTCAATGGCGCAACAGCCCATGAGGGCCAAGGCCTACTGTGCCCATCTCAGTATACGGGACCATAGGGCACTGAGGTGCAAGAGCAAATGTCTCGATCAGGAAGTCAGCCTGAAGACCCCCCCCCCCCAAGAAAGCTTGATTCTCATTTATCGACCCGATGAAAGGTTGAATCGATCTTGCTCAGTCAGAGGATAGAACCTCGAACCTGTAGCGTGGAAGCACGACACGATATACTCAACCACTGGGCTTATAAATATCGCGACTACTTTAATATTTCTAATGAGACTGCAGATTGTTGTTTTACCATTGCAGACCTAGTACATCCCCCGAGAGCTGGTATCTCTTTAGTGTGGTCCCATATAGGAGGAATACCAATCACAGCAGGTAATTTTGATGCCCAGTTTCCTCCCCACAGGGGGACACCTGAGCTTTCACAATGCGAAACAGTACTTAGGAATTCAATTTTGCCGAGAGTACCCAAGCCAAATAGACACTGAAGGGATCTTTTACATGCCGCATAATCATGCTGTCGATTTTCTGCATCATGAAAATCCACCGACTTGGGCGTACAAAGCCAGCGACAAACCAACTACGCCACCCAGCCGATTTCGCTTCAAAACTTTATTAATCTAGAAATTTTTAAACGAGCTCACACAATTGTTGGTACAGTCTTATGTAGAATACCGCTAAATTCCACAAGAAAAAAATTGATAAGTTATTTAGAGGACTAGTTATCAATATCCAGTATAGTTTCGTCTATGGCTGAATTAAATGCTATCCGTTGCACAGTCATTTAAAACTTCAACCTCCTTGAGAACTTTTCTTTCTACAGAATCCTATAACGTTCAGTTTATCGAGTGCTCATTATCACGCAGTTTAAAGTAACACAAGGTTATTGTCTAAGGAATTCGAGGATCCACTTATATGACATGCATCAACTTCCTTCTAGACTGGATATACAGCGATACCAGGACTCGAACCCATGACTCCACAGAAATAACGCTAACGAGTTTGAGACCATGACAACGCATTCCCAATATTGTTTACATTCAAACATCTAATTCACTAAGAACGTCATACCTACATAACTCTTCAAAAATGATTTTAAAAAACTGAATATGGCGAATAATTTCCTGCAATATGATCGTTCCTTTACAGATTTCTGAATGCATTTGTTGATATCAGAAATATTTTTTTCCGATTTATATTTAGTTTTTTCCTCAGACTTTAAAATCCATATTTTTCTTAGTAACAAGTTTCCTTGTGAAGTTATTTCTTACAGACTTCTGGAAGGGTCGAGGATCGTTAAGTGAAAAGTCAGATTCGAGACCGGGATCAATCCAAAGCTAGTAGCGTGTAAATAAGCTCTTAACTCAGTGGCGCAACAGCCTATGAGGGCCAAGGCCTACTATGCCCATATCAGTATGTAATGAGCTCTAATCCTTATAAATATCTAAAAAAGGTTCATCATGCGACATGTGAATGCTTTGTGCGTCAAGTATAATATACACCCCTAGAGGATCTTTTATTTGGGTCGATAGTACATACGCTAAAATTGGAATGTTACAGAAAAAATTAGTTAAAGGGTCCTGATTCTAAATGTTAATCTGACCGTGATTCAAAATTACCACGATTTAATATAATTATTACTACATCCGCATTTTCACTCATAATTAATAATTTTTTAGCACCACACTACACTAAGTCTATTTATTGTGAATGACTATATACCACAAAAAGAAAGTCAACATGCTGCTTATTAAATAAAGGGCCTTTTCACAAGTAAAATATGCATGGTGTATATTATACAAACAATAGATTTATCATAAATAAACTAATACTTTTTTAAAAAAATTGTACATTTTGTGCAAATACGATATTAATAAAGAACGAATTGCACTATCCAAAGTTTCGAAACTTCTAAACTTTCGAAATATGTTTGCACAAATGAAAAATCGAACGCAATACTTGAAAGAAATTGCGCTTTCAGTCAAGAATATGGCTGCAATAGTATTATTTTAACATTAAGCTGTATTTTAAAATGCAAATTGATACAAAATCCAACATCAATTTTAAAATAAAAACTTTAAAAAAATGAATACGATTAAACTGATCATGATTTATATGTTATGACGAATATTATCTCTCATACCCGATCAACACCTGCACAACTGATCAAACTATCACATCTATAAGATCAAAATAATTCCCCAGAAAAAAAGGCACAACTTACCTTCTCTCGAGTAACACCTTTTCAAATATCCGCCAACAAACTACAAAACCCTGGACGCGTAACCACAAGACAAGGACAAAAATCGCCACCTGTTAAGTTGTGAAACGCCGCCGGATCGCCCTCTGTCTCACAGTAGTATTTACTTCCAAGAGCGACGAATTCCGAGAGAAAATGAGAATAGCAGCCAATGCGTCAATTCCAATGATATGAAGCAATCCTTCTGTCGATAGTTGACAGACTCATCCGAAATCTATGCGTTCTTTTCTATTGTGCCAATCGGTCTTCATTCCAGTGTGCACAGATAACATTGTGACATCCGGCATCGCTTAATATCTACCTTGGTGGTTGGTGGTCGTAATTCGATATGCGAGTTTGAAGATTACGGGCGTGACGTCATTCGTTTTAATTTTATTATATTTTTTCAATCGATATTTTTGTTGGATATGTTACGAAAGGGGGGGGGGGAGCGTGCTATGAGCAATACTTTGCGTGCGCGTACGCATTTTTTTTTTTAAGAGTCTGCCTCTACCCTGAGGTGGGGGAACTGGAACCGATAACAGGTCAGGTAATCCGCGGGAGGGCTGTCACTTGATTAGTGGTTGAATAATGTTCAAAACGATATGGGTAAATCCAGACAGACATTTAATTAAAGATATTCAGTACGTACTTCGCTCGGTGACAAGTGTGCCGAAACTATGTATGCAATCCAGGGGTGTCAAACTCGTGGCTTTCTACGAACATTTTTGCGGCCCAGCCAAAATATTAGCACACAATAATATAAAGTTAAAAAAAATCCCCCCCCCCCAAATTGAACAAATAGTAGCAGAGAAGAAATGTCAAGTGTCAGGACATAAGCATTTAATATTTCTTGTTCTTTTACATGTTTATTATAATGTATTGTTCGAAATGAACCCAAGTTTCTGTGAATATTGATTTTTTTTCTTTTGCGGTCCACCTTCAGTTAAACCTTGTTTATTTGGCCCAAATTAACCTTTGAGTTAAACACCCTGATGTAATCAATATATAAAAGTTTTTTTTATAATAAATATTGTTAAAATTAGTAGAGTTTATATTAACTTTTTTATAAATACACTCAAAATAAAGTTTCAAGTTAATTTAAAAGTCCCTCCCCCCTCCCACTTCATCTCTTTAAAATTTCAAAAAAACTACTTTTCGCACTCATGTTATTGTCCATATTTTGAAAATTTTCAAACATTAGAATAATGTTTTTGTTTTTAACGCTGCTACAAAACACATTTAGTCGTTGTAAACAATAACCTCTGAATCCAGATACATTTTCTTACTTCAATGAATAAGAACATAACCCAATGAACAGCAGAATAAGTTATTGTAAACAAGAAATTAATTTTAACAAATTCTGCCGTTTATTGCAGTTTGTCATTAATTGATGAGAACGATCTTATAGCTGATGTGATCGTGATAGCCAAGTGATCTGGTCACGAACTCGTGGCTGTTGTTATCGAATAGTGGATTCGAATCCTAATGCCACTGAAGACTCGCCCTATAGAGAAGATGATGCAAGAGAGTTAAATCAATCAAGACTCAAAACATTCACGTCAGCGAGTGTTGTGGAAGTTATGAGAATGGGGTGTCTCATCATTGTGATTTAAAATTACAGGGTTTGTTGCGGTACTAGCAAGTGCGAAGTTAATCAACAATCAAAATTTATTTAGTATGCACAACAGCGTTCGGCATTTCCCCATGACTTTTCAGTAACAGGAAATTTCGAACCCCAACTGTATTCCTATCCAACGTGAAATCAGATATTGACTGATCAGTTTATATATATATTACTTTTTAAAGATCACCAGTAATAGTCGATTGTTTTTCACTCTACACTTGACGTCATTCCAAAAGCAACACGAGAGTTTGGGCAATGGATCTTATTTTGAGCTACGTTTAAATGACGAGGTAGGACCCCAACAGATTTAAATGTATCAGCCTCGTAATGTGATGACTTTGAAAAAAAAAAAAGAGTAGTGAATCCGCTATTATTCCGTTACTAACCCCCCCCCCCCAAGCTATCACGGTTCCGATTACCAGTCTAAGATGAAACTTCTACGAAAAACATTTAAAAAAAATAATTTTATTAATATTTCCTTTACATATATATAAATAAAAAATTCTTATCCCTTAAAAATTATCTTTAAATTCTAATTAAATGAAAATGTACGCAATAATTATCACAATTTTCTTCCTTATTCATAACTCCACTATCATGCAAAGAAAACATTAAAAATTTAATCTTCACACAATAGAAGGTCTATTTTATTTTTAAAAATTCAGAATTCTTTTGTCACAGGATATACATCAAACAAGAATGCTGATTATAATTTTTACGTAATATTAACGCTTCTATAGTTTCAACCCGACAGCTTGTTAAAGTAACCAAATCAAAAAGACAAAGCATTAACGATACCTATTAAAAGAACAACGAATATCGCTAATATGACTCTTTCACGTCCTAATAAACCTAAAAAAATTGCTATCAATCCTTTTTACACAATCAACGACAAATCGAAAGATAATGACAGATCAGAGGTTAAAGCTAAATTAATGCGAATGGAGTCCAACAAGGTGGAAAGATAAGACAACATTGATAAACGCTTATCACCCTTTTAATTTTCTTCCCTCATTAGAAACGTTCGATTTCACCCGGCATGATTGTATCTCAAATTTCCATCAAAGAAGCAGAAAGATGGCGTAGGAAAAGACGCGTTTCTATGCCAACAGCGTGAATTAATTTCCTTGGCAATTCGTTTCGAAAAAGATAACGAGATTTTCTCGCTAGCTTCTGAACTAACGAATCTCTAGGCTGCAAAGAAGTTCTTTTAAAGATGGATAATTAAGACGCTTCGACTTATCTCGGATTCACTCGCACGAAATTGAAAACTGGGCGATTAAAATCGGAAATCGGTGCTTTTCTGTTCGTATTGAGTTACATGTTCATCATTGCAAAAGCAATCTGAGGAGAGTTCGGTAGAAAAAGGCTTTTTTTGTTCAAGCTTTTTTGTTCAATATTTACGGTTCCAACAATTTAAATTTTTCAATTCCTTTAGCTTGAAGTATTTTTATATTTTGTCAATGAATATTTTCACAGGGCATCAAAGATTAAAAATATCCCCAATAGATAGCTTTAACAACTATTGAAAACTGAAGAAAATGTTAGGGAATATTTATACAAATGTGTGCATATCATTAAATTCAATATATTGGTACCGAACTACAAAATTTTATTCACTAGTAAATAGTTACTACACAATGCCAAAAACACAAGGAAGCGTAATAAATAAAAAATCCAATAATATTTTTTTTCAATAACTGTATACATCTATAAAATCATTTTTTACCATTTTATATGGATATGATAGGACGTAGTGGCTATGAGTTTTAATACCGTATGAACCAATTGTGACCTATTTGCGCCAAACAAAGATGATATTAAAAATAATTACAGTTGAAAGCTCACTGGTTTGATAATAGCTAGTTCACGCTGGTTTAACAATACATCAGATATACACAAAGGCTAAAGATGAAGAACCTCGTATTTAGAAACCTCAAACAAATGAAGAGCAGGACTGCAGAGTTGGTAACACATCCTTATTTTCGCACACCACCGGAAGAATTTAAAATAAAGTTTAATGTAACATCTCCATCAAACCCCCCTGATGTTCTTTGTAAAACAAAAACTCGAATCCATAACGTGAACATCATCGTTATGGAATGTTTATTAAGGTCATATTTAGAACGGACCTAGTAATTTTGAGACTCGGCCAAACGATGAAGAGGACACCTGACTTTCACACCACAGCAACGTGAAGAATTTGAAGTTGGGCAGATTAAACATACACACGATAGGTCTTTAGTGGCATCAGGACTCGAATCCGCGAGCATGATGACTCGGCTACCGTGGCTGTCATCATTATTCAATTCAATATTATAAGCACTGGGTCTGTTGATGCTAGTGGTGCACACAAAGGCGGAATTTGTAGATTGTGTATGTGTGAAACTCCCTTATAGACAAAGATACATTTTTATGACAAAGATTACGCCTTAGGGATTTCATCTAAGTGTTTTTTTAAACATACTAATCCCCCCCCCCAAAGTATTCTGAGTACACTCCTGGTTGACGCAATTATATTTTTGCTTAATTATATTTCGTATGAAGCCCAGTGGTTACGTAGTTAGTGCATCGCGCTTCCACACCACAGGTCCGAGGTTCAAACCCCGGGGAAGGTAAGGTTGACTCGGCCTTTCATCCCTTCAGTGGATCGATAAATTAAGAACCAAGCTTGCTTAGGAACTTAACACGGGGGTTTTCGCGTCAGAATGACTACCTGACCGGAACATCTGCTCATACACCTCAGGGCCCAAGGTCGATTATACTAAGTTGGGCATAGTAGGACTTGGCCCCTCATGGGCTGTACGCCACTGAGTTAAGTTATATTTTGTATCACTTTACGTAGTTAGTAAAACATTAGATTTCTGTGAAAAATATGAATGTGATCTTTCATTTTTATTTACTTGTAGAAGAGTACACAAATATTGCTTATAATTATACTAATGGTACATTTTTAGTGAAAGAATAAGATCGAGAGAGAGAAAAATCCCTACAATTTTATCTCTCAGTCAACACAAATCTTTTGAAATTGTACTGGACATAACTTCATTTTGAGTTTTTAAATCCACAAAATTTAATGAGCGGACCATAATACCAAGCGGTACAACACAACCCAGCGGAACCATCCAGGGTTATGTTACAATTTAATCCTATTTAGAAGCAGACAGTGGGGGGAAGCCATAACTTTCTTTTGTTTACTCTAGCTATAGTAAAGCATTTTCTAATAATAAAAAAAAAGTAGCGGGGAAGAAAAGTCGAAAAGATAACTTATTTACGTCCGAAAAACTTCAACCAGAGTAAGCTCCCAGAAGAAAACCACGGAATCAGATCTTGAGGGGGTGAAGACAAGAATGCTTTTTCTTCCTTTCCCTCCAGGATCAATACATGGTATTGCGCACGGCACAGCCCCCCGTAATAAAAACTAAACTTAGCTATTCCATACAGGCCTTCTCAGGGGGCTTCAATTCCCGATAAAAATAGCTAGAAGGGGAAAAAAGTTGGAAAAACTTGGCATGTTGCTATAGCAACCACTAAGCCAAAGTCTTAGTCCCAGGGATAGATCGCCATCACGCAAAGAGATGTTATTTAGCCAATATCTCAAATGGAATTGATGGGTGAAAGGGGTAAGAGAAATAAATTTCAGTAAAGAATTGCTGCAGCTAAGCCTCGGGCTTAACTGGAACGGCAAAACTTTTTTTCCCATTATAGTACTTTTAAAAAAAATAATATACGTGTAAATTACATTTCGAACTGAAGTCTAATGTTTATTCACTAGGCTGTTGTAAATTATGAAATAGGACGAGAAAAAAACGAAATACGCAGTTAAAATGATTGCTAAAAAAGTAACAGTTCAATAAAAAAAAATGATTATAAAGAGGACATGGGAGATTTTAAAGTATTAAAAGAGTTGTGAAAGCTTGAAATAATTAGGTAGAGATTATACTCCTTTTTAAAAAAATAATTTGATTTATTTTGTAAGATGAGGTTTAAAAGATTTGAGGATGTTTGAAAATAAATGAAAAAAATACTGGAGTAGGAATTGTTTTTACAGACATCAGCTTTGCGTAAAAAGTGAAAATAGGATTAGTTCATGGAGGGGTGATTTAATCTTTGTGCATGAGAATGGACGAATTAAAAAAAGTTCTGCTGTACTGGAAAAGGCGGGGGGGGGGGGGGGTAATATGTTAATGAAGCATTACATTCGTTTTTTTCTTTTTAATGTTGCGGGGAAAACTTTGCATTTGTATACACAGTTTATTTCAGGCCTAAAAAAAAGCAAAGCATTGAAGTAGGAAGTCTCGCTCCCCCCAGACATGATTTCATTTGATTTCTATACTAGTTTATTTATAGTATATTAGTATACTTATATAGAGTACATATATAGTATATTATAAAAAAAATTATACTTTTTTTTTATTTTTATATAGTTAATCCTATATTAAATAATTTACTAAGTACATAAATCAAATTTCAACCGGGAGCTAGTTTTATATTCAAAATACAAGTAAAATCAAGTCATAGTAAAACTTTTCAAAGAATGAATGTTTAATATATAACATAAATTCAGTTATAATATTTTTCACATTTTGAAAGTGCTAAAAATACATAACAAGGACTTTTTGCATACTGATCCTATCTCATCCGAAAAAAATACTGAAAAAACAAACTTGAAAAAAAAAATCTCTTACAACTGGATAGCTTGTTTTAACAAAAAACCATCCAACACGAGCATTTCTTAATCAGTTTTAACAATAGAATAAAATAGAAAATTAAGACTCAAAAATGGGGGATGAGTGTATGTGTTAACGTCGCACTTTCTAGCACCAATGGGCTATTGATGATTGACCTTATTATATTGAACTTCGGTCATTTGAGTAGAACATCTCCTGAGCTGGAACCCACACTCCAAACTTCCAGATCACTCCAACGGGAGGACTTGGATGCTTAAAAGATTTAACGTACATCAGCCCAACTACATGTTGAGTACCAAAGAATGCGAGGTGAGTGAATGTTTATTAATGTAGCACATCAAAGCAACACGAGAGCTGTTGGTATGAACCTCGTAATTTTGAATCACAACCAAGCATCGTGAACATGTAATGAAGACTTCATATCACACCAACATGAGGACTTGGAAGCATCCATTCTATTAAATTACATTTTAAACAGATCATAGATTTTTCAAAATGTTTTGCATTGTCTGATTTTGCGATGGACCGCGAAATAGACCCTAGATTAAGTGACGAGGACGACACCAATGGTGGTACCTTACTCTCCAGACTTCCATACTACGCCAACGTGAGGCTTTGATACCCAACAGATTTAAATTCCATCAGCATCTCTTCATGGCGAGTGTTAAGTGGCCCCGGGTGAGTGAGTAAGTGAATATTAACGTCGGAACTATTCAGCTACTCGGACTTTTTGCGAAGGACATCGTAATTTTGAACCACGATCAAGTGACGAGGACGACACCCGAGCTGGTAAGCCCCTCTCCTAACCACACCAATAGTGGCGCCGGGACTCGAACCCATGATTCGATAGAAACAACGCCGCCTAACTTTCATCAACGCACATTGCTTAAGATACTACTATCTGCATGTTAAAAAAACGATACAAGAATCACAAGATTTCGAAACACAGCGTAATGAATCTTTACTTCTAGCTAACGAGATTCAAATAAAAAAAGTCAACAGGAAATCCTGTCCTTTCATAACATTTTGATGAGCAATATCTTTTGACATAAATAATGCATGAACGTGACCAGAAATATGTTCGTGGGTTAAACAAAGAGCCATCATCGAAAAGACATTCAATATACTCTGTTATATAAAAAGAGATACTAAAGTGTACACACTCGTTCCAAGACTTCGGGAACAAGATATTTCGAGGTGCCCCTAAAAGAATGCAATACATGTCTCCAAGATACTGTGGAACAGAAATACGCTATAAATCTTGACTTACGACCATGGAAGAACGTGTCGGATTTATTGCGTTCATTCTTTATTATCTTCGGGAAAAATAAGAGGAATTGAAGGGCAGAAAGGAAAAAAAAAGGAATGTTTTCCGACTTCCTCGGGTTGATGAAATTCTTAGAACCCTTAGCACTTGTCCCTAAGAAATATACGATTGCACATGATACTACAAAGCTTTCGAGAAGATCTAACAATTTTCTTTTTCGTCATCCTCGTTTCTTTTGTCCAAGGTATTTGCAATTTCTCGAATTTGGTAGGGAAGAATTAAACTTAAAGGAAAAACAGAAAAAAAAAATATAATTGAAAACTACAGCATAAATTGTAGGGCATTTGAACACATTTCATTTTAAAACTACTAAAATTGCTTTAAATTTACTGTCCAGGAAATACGGAAACTGCGTGACATTTGTACAATGAAAAGAACAAAAGTTGTTCTACAAAAAGAGTTTAGTATTTATTTTTTTTAACAACTGCTAGAAGTATTACACCTAACAAGTTGAATTTCTATATGCCTCAGTTCGTAAAAGAAGTTTTTACTATAGGTTAAATTCAAGTGACGTCATAGTCACATAACTACAATCAAGCGTTTCCAACCAATCAGTTCATGTGACGTCATAGTCACATTATAAATGCTATTGGGTGATTCCAGTCAATCAGTTCATGCACTATGCTGTTGCCAATTTTTTCCTTTTTACAAATGTTTTCTTTTAAAAAGTACAAATGTCAACAAAAAAATTTACGTTCACATTTATTAAAAAATTTCAAAATTCATAACAAATCTGATTACGTTCTAGAACAAAACATGACATTCCAAAAAAAACTCGGAAATTCACAAAATGGCGATTCGTTAACATTCGAATAAGTGTTCTTTGTATTTTGCACCATAAATCATGGCATCAATGAAAAAGAACATCTTCTGTTCGACATCAATTCTTAGAAGAAAGAATAAAATTCGAAGAAAAAAGAACATCTAAGAATAATTTGATGGCGGGAAATTCCACGGCACATCTGCACCTTCCAAGATGCATGAGTGACCAGCCGCCATTTACTACTAAGTCGGGAAAGAAAAGTAAAAACATTTTTTTAACCAAGGTCGAATAAATGTGGGTGGAATCCGAAATAACAATGACAGTGAAAGTGAGGATGCATCGAAAGGTGGATCCGCAAGGCCGTATTGCGTTATGCAGTAGCTAGTTTTTTTTTTTATAGATGAAAAACGGCGTTTATGCAATGTTTCTCACAATCGGTTTTTGAGGAAGTTTATTTCATAACTGCTCCTTCGTGCTGTTTTAAATTTTCTCTATTAGTTAAGTTTCAAATCTTAGATCAATAATTGGATAGTTTGCGCATAATATCGTGCGAATTTAGCAGAAAAACAGAAAAGTTTTCATTCACACTACAAAGTAATTTCCGATTACTTTGTAGTAATAATTTCTATATTACATAAAATGGTATAGTTCAAAAAAATTAATGTATATTTGATTTTTTTGTATCAATAATTGTTTTTCAGTTTCGCTTAATGGACTTCAATTTATGTCACGTGATAGTCGAAAGATAAAAAGCAGTCTCGTATTTCTAGACCAGGGGTGGGCAGATTTTCCAGGCTACTTCTAATTTTTTCAAGGTGTTGTGGTCCACCCGAAGTATCAGTGGCACACACAAAGGCGGGGAGAGGAGGGGGGTCCGCGCTTCCGGACCCTCCTCCATAACCCATGACTTTTTTTCGCTCGATAATAATCCAATGCATATTGTAAATAAAATGTAATAAAGTATTCGTTTTAATAAAAATTATTAATTAATGCGAATTATTTATTTCTTACTCTTCTTTACTCCCGACAGTCTACAAAATGAAAAAAATTATGTTTGGTAGCGTATTGAGGTATGAGTATGGTAGTCACATTCGACCCTGGACCACCGCACCGCAACCTCTTTGAAAAATTCACGAGTGTGCCCACTACCCAGGGTCGTAGGTGTGGTGAGGTAAGGAAAAAGTCAACAATATTTATTATAACTTAATAAATACGGAATATGTCTTTACCTACGTAAATGAAATGAAAAACTCCCTTTTTTTGAAACCGCGTTCAAAGCAAAATGCAAAAACAAAAATTATAGCCGCAAATATAATATCTAGTGATGCCTTTATAACCAATTAATTCAAAATACATTAAAAAAATAAAATATTTCCATCTTAAGTTGGCTCTTGTAATTATAGTCAGTAGAAGACAGTCTGCGTACTGTCAGCCAATCTTGAATATTTCCGTATACAATTATTAACGGCTTATTTTTAGGCGGTCACTCCAAATTGTCTTGGCGGTCGATCGCGATCGACGAAATGCCCACCCCGGTTCTAGACAATCAGTTCATGAATCTCACTGTTGCCAGATTTTACTTTTCACAGAAACTTTCTTTCCAAAATACATATTTGATATTGCTAACAATTAACCACAAAAGTAAAATGCACTTGGCTTTAGTACCAGTGTTAGATAAGAAAAGAATTAAATTTTTTTTGTAGAATCTTCATACTTAATGGGCTAAATTCATTTGACGTCATATTTAACGTAAATGTACCCAATCAATTTAAGCGTTTTGCTGTTGCCAACTTTTACTTTTTACAGAAACTTTCTTTTAAAAAGCACATGCTTGTCAACAACAACACACATAGGTAAACAAAATAAACTTTAATAAAAAAATACACATATAAAATAAAAATTCTTAATTTTGAAAACTTTTTGAAGATACTTGAATTTTTGTTACCAATTACCAAACTTGAAATTTTATCTAAATTTTAGAAGTAGAACAGCAAAGTACATGTCTATAATGTCAGTTTTGAATTCAAGAAAAACATGTGACTGAGTTTGTCATATGACCGTCATGAATTAAGCCCAATGGGATTGAACTCTTTATGGGAACATGCATCCTTTCATCGAGTATTTTTGGTGAAAAAGACTAATCAGTTTCTCTCCTCTGAGAATAGTGTCTTTTCCACTAGACTTAAGTGAATAAAAAAAGCTCTATAATCATTTTATTTAATGAAAATTGATATTAATGCCATTTTATTCTCTTAATTTGATAGTTTTAAACATTTCTTTCAACGTAATGCGTAGAATGAATAAAGTTTAGCGCGGAAGAATATTTTTGAAGCGAAGAACAAGGAGATTAGAAATATCGTCCCCTTCGGATTGAAGTTATTTTAGATTTTAAAAATATGCAAGTTTTGGTACAATTGTAGCACCAAAAAAAAATTTTTTTTAAGTAGAGAATCAGCAGCTTTATTACTCCCATGGTAATGTAGTTGACACATAAACTGGGAAAAGTCGGCAGAAATCGAGAGATAGGATTTACAGTGATGTTATATGTCGATAAATGTAATTTTAAGAATACGAATTCGCATACTTTGGACCGGAATCCATTGGAACATTTAATCGTTTGCACGCAAATACCCAAGATTTCGATGATAAAAATCATAGTTATCTCACAATGCTCTATAAAACACTGTAGTACATTCCGAATTTAAAATCTTAAATGAAAAAAAGAAAGGAAAACTTTTGGGGTCGAGCTCACTTCTAAAATGTTTATGTATTGCATGTCCTATGCAAAATATTCCAGGTATTCTATTTTAAAGGATTGCGCGTATCCTTTCTTGCGTCTCTTTCTTTTTGAATTCATTTATCCTCACAACAGTTCAATCACACACAGATGGGAAAAAAAATTATACTTTCACTTTTTAAATGTGGATTATAATATGTAATTATACAAAGACTTATTGTGCAACAGATTTCCTAATTTCGGAAGGAGGCGAAATGAAAAGACTACTTTTAAAAAAATGCCTCACATTCTGAGCTGTCATAAATGGGTCGAAGCCAGGCTTCCAAGTTCTGTTAAATTTTATTGGTATGAAAAAAGACTTTCTACAAAAATGCAGCCATCTGCAACCAGCGAATATGCTTTACGAGTATCTCTCAATCTGGTTATATATATATATAACACTATTCTTAATTCTCATAAAAACAAATATATTTATGATTTATTTTTTTAAAAACATGCATTTAAGCCTTTTTTGATTTTCTTTAATCAATTTGACTGTAAAAGGCATACGAAATTTTAAAAAATTTCTGAATGCAAACGTCCCCTTCCCCCTACTTTTGTTACAAAACAATAGAAATATTTATGAAAATTGAAAGATTTTAAGTGTGCTTTGAATTCCTTTCCCTATTTTGAAATTTATACATTTTAAATTTCAGCTTTGTATTATAAAATGTGTAAAGTAACTTTTTTTTATTTTTAACGATGGGAAAATTTAAAATCCATAAAAAGTCCCTATAATCAAACGTTTGTTCGAAGTTCAAAAGCTGTAGTTTTTCAAAGTATACGAACTAATAAATAACCCGCGGTTTAAAAATTGGGCATAGCAATTATATACCAAAAAAAGTTATTAATAGAAAGTAGAAGATGGTTAAATATTAGTCCATTAATATAAATTACTCGTTCATAGGAGAAAAACCACCTTTTTCTAAAGAAAAAGCAGAAATGATTCACATACAACTAAAAAAGGCACAGAACTGTTTCAAAAACTCGGTAAAAAGACGTCAACCCCTACCTACAACTACTTTTTCCTTTTATACAACGGTAAAGCGACGAAAACAAAACACCAAAAGGAAAAACGAACCATGAATGTGTATTCATCCAGCAACTGCCACTACGACACGAATATGACATCAAATATTACCTAGCTTAATGGACTTTCTTTTTATTCCCTTTATTTTTTTAGCGCCTTTGTTCGGCCCTTCAAAAATCCTGCAGTGGACGAGGAGGAAAAACATCGTTGGAGAAAAGCCAGGACATGCTCTTTTCCAAAAAGGACTGTACGTATCCTCCCAACTTTCGAAACGTTATTTGTCACCCACTGCCGTCTTAAGTGTTCACTTTCTTTTATTAGGTGTCAAAAGAAGTTTTTATCATTATTTTGTTATCGATACGCGCCCCTCTTGTAGAGAGGGCGGCGAACAATAAAAAAACTGGTATCATCTTCCGCCCCACTCATTATTTCGTAAGTAATAAACTTGTTCAAATTTTTTTCAACCTCCTTCTCTGTAGATAGCTATACTTTCCAGTCTGGGGTTTAATATCTTGGAGGGTTAAAAGGTCTTAAAAATATCTTCGTGAAGAAAAATTACACATTAATCTTTTTTGAGATTGTCTATAAATAAAAATCTTTACAATTACGAGAATAGCTTATAAAAGTGAAGATTTAGAGTTATAAATGTTTCTAACGCTTGTAAATTCAACATTAAGTTAGCTGTCACTTAAAAGTACAGTAGCAGTTCTTAGCGTGTTTTTCACGTAGTGTAAAAAAAGCGCTATTAGGACGCAAATTTCGTCTTCGTTCCATATTTTGTCGTACCTTTTTCTCAGCCAATAAGCAAACAATTGACCTCGGGTTTCGGCATTTGGTCGCATTTGTGCCCTAGATGAACCAAATCATTTAAATTTAATAATTTTTAAATTAAATTTTTTTTAAAGTATAGTACTAGTTTCTGTTAGTAAAAAGTTCATTAGTTGCATTATTGTAAAATACAACATGTGAAAAACGCGCTAAAATTACTTAGCCATGCCAATGATTGATATCTTGTTGAAATAATGTGTGTTAAAAAATTAAAAATATACATGTTACCTCAAATTATTGAAATAATTACACCATGTTTGATAAACTGTATTTTCTTTAAACATTTTCAACTTTCTTAATCAGAGTGTGGTATCTTAGAAGCGCATCTGAATTACCTTCTTTTTAACACTAGAAAGACTGAAATTTAGTATATACCTATGTTGCCCAAAAGCAGTCAAAATGACTGCACTGTGAAAGAATAACTAAAATGTAAAGAAATTTGCTTAAAATTAATTTTTAATATTTGTTATATTATTTACATTCATATAACAAGTTATTAGTAAATATTAACAATAAAAAAATTTACTTCACTTGGAAAAAAAAATATTCTAAAAATATCTGAGAAAATGTGTCATTATATATGTAATTGTTTTTCCAATGGAAATTAAAAAGCGGTCATAATGACTTCCTTGGGCAATCTAGTGTTAAGAAAAATATAATTGTACATATGCACGGGAAACATTTTATTGGATTCTATAAAAATATAACTAAGGCGCATTAATATTTAACTATTCATACAACGATTTTGCTTCATTATTCTTTAGTTTTGAATATTTATCGATTTAATGAATTAATCTTGTATTTACCTTAAATTATTAAAAAATAATGACCAGTGGCATAACAAAGAATATTAGCCCCCCCCCCCGAAAAGTTAGGTTTTGGCCCCCAGCCAGACATAAAGGATTGCAAAACCATAACGTAACATAACAAGCTTTGGGCCCTCCTAGAATGCTACCCCCACACCCCCGCGACGCGGGAGTGCACGTTACGCCACTGAATATGACTGAATTACGCTCCTGACTCTTACGAATATAGGCTTTGTCATTTTAAGTGGGTGTTTATTAAGGTAGCACTATAAAGCAACACGAGGACTATAGGAAATGGATCTCGTAATTTTGAATTTCGCTCAAGAGACGAGTACGACCCCCGAGCTGGCATCTCCTTCTCCAAACTACCACACCACGGCAATGAGGGGGATTTGAGTAACCATAGATCGAACCGGACACGAATCAGTGACCATAGCCACTAGGCTACCACGGCCACTCAGCCGCAAACGAATTGGAAAATGAATTTTCTAATTTGATTCTCCTTTCTTCATTGTAATAAAAGTCGATGGTGAGTGAGTGAATGTTAACGTCGCATTTATTCAGCTATTTGAGGGTTCTTGGCGACGGACCTCATCAGTGGCACACAAAGGAATATTTCAAGGGGAGGAGTCCAGGATCGAAATTCCACTACTCGCGTACCCTCACACCAATACGCCGTCCAACCTATTCCTTTGATTTTGTCTATTTTCAGAAACATAAAACGGTAAAAAAAAATTAAAAAAAATTGAATGCATAATTAGCATTAATTAATAAAATTAATTATTAATAAATGCTTAAACTCTACATACTATATACATAGGATTATAATCAAAGAAAATTAAGTGCTAGGGGGGGTCTGGACCCTGGACCCCCTGTGTGACTGGTCCCCCTTTGAACCATGGTCAAATGACAAGGATGACACCTGAGCCCTCACCAAACTTCCACGCCACACCAACGGAGCCCTGACATAATAAATGTGCATCGCCCCCAACATGACGGGTCTTCAGCGGTACTGGGTTTGAATTCATAACATGCCGGCTACGATTCCGTTACTTTGACCCCTAGGTTACCGCGGCCACATGATACATGGGAGAGTTAATTGTTAACGATAAGAAAATTACGAGAAACCAGATTAAAATGTCTTTTAACCTTCATTTGAAAAAAAAAAAGTTAACGTACTCCTACTGAAACAGCAAATGAAGTGTCGCCTTTCATTTCAAGTTGCACCGCAAAACGATAAAATCTCAGATCGGGAAAACATGACAAGTAAACGTCCATAAATACACGCAAATCTACAATCCCATCTTTTGTTTATTCTATCCGAGACAGAATCTCCTTTTTGTTAAACGAGACGAATTGCGGGGGGAGGGCGGAATAAATTCTACGATGTGCCTTTGTTCTACGACAAATCATTTCCACTCGTGATTTTTCTTTACAGCGACAGTTTTCCACGGCCATAACTTACGGCGCAACCCTTCGTAAAAGGAGAAATATTCTTCGAAGCCAAAGGAAGACGCTGTCATGGTGGAAGAGATAAATTCCAAAATCAAACAGGAATTGATTCGGGAGCTCTTCAGGAATATTGAAAAAGAACTACTAAAATATTATACGACAAAACGGTATCTAAAATATTATACGACGAAAAATGCTACTAAAATGTTTTACGAAATATGACGTCTGCAGCCATTTTTCAATCAACTTTAAACTGGAGGGGCTTGTTAAAATTTTTTATGGCCTGTGTAAACAATGAGGGATGAAGATTTTCAGCGTCGGTAAAGGATTTAAAATAATTTTGAACTACTAAAAGTAGTCTTAAAAAGTTAGTTTTGATTCCGTTATTATTGAAAATATGCTAATACTTTACTAATTTAAAAATTTATTGCGATATAAAACTTCACGTGGAGTTATGTTTTTAAAATATTTACTGTTAAGTAATAAAAAAAGTACAGAAGTAAATAATTATCTATTTTCAAATTATAAAAAAAAGAAGAAATATCTAAAATAAATTATGAAAATACAGTTTTAATTTCAGATTTGGTACAACGATATGCTGTTTTACAGAACCATTAATGTTAACATTAATACATACATTAAAATTGGCGAAGCACTTATATTTTTAATATTGTCGACTTGTATCCAATTCGAATGTGAATGAATGAATTATCTAATTGAACTTAAAATCCCAAGAAATAAAATTTAAATAAAGATGTTGAGTACATAACTGAAGCTTCGCCAAAATTTAAAAATAAAAGTGAAAAAAAACTCTATTTTCAAAAAATAGGACAATACGCTTTTTAAAAAAGGTGATTTGTCAAAAAGAAATCGATTTAAACCTAAATAAAACCAACCGTAAGATCTTCAGTAGCACTAGGCTCAAACTAGTATGTAGCCCATGAGTTGATTGACCACTAGGCTACCGAGGCGCGAGTGAAATTAACGTCGCTCTATTCAACTACTCGACGGCTTTTAGCGACGAGCCTCGTCATTTTGAACCATGGCCAAATGATGAGAACGACACTTGAGCTGGCACCCCCTCTTCTAACTTCGACACCATACCTACGGGAAGACGTTTGAGTTTCGATAGATTAAACGTGCATCAGCCCCTACACGGCGGGTCTTTAGCGGTACAGGCTCTAAGTCAAGACACGTCGGCCACAAATCCGTTACCTTGACCACTAGGCTACCGTGGCCAACCACGGATTGAGAACTGATTGTTTACCAACATTGTATTACAAAGTAACACGAAAGCTATTGATGATTGACGTCGTAATTTTGAGCCACGGTTAAGTAACTGGTACAACACCTGAGCTGGCATTCCTTCTCCAAGCTTCCCCACTACGTAAACGGGATAACTTTCAGCCTCGAACAATTTAAAGTTTATCCGATCCTCTACACAATGGGTCTTCAGTGGCACAAGGACTCGAACTGATGACACGTCGACACAAGATCGCTACTATGACCACTCGGCACAGCTGTTGTTTCAAGACAGTATCAAATAGATGAACGGTTCTTAAACGTTCGATCACCGCGGCCCCCCATTATGTATCAGCCAGACATCGCGGACTCCCAAAAATTTGAGCACACCTCCCATACTCCCAGCACTGGCTGAGTGATTAAAAGATTTTTCACTAATCCTTAGACTACCTCTGCTACTTTTACAGATTTTACTGTTTTCTTAAGGGAAACAAAAGTGTTAAACATCTAATTAAAACTATAACGAAATACTAATTTAAGAATAACCGATGGAAATATATGCTCGAGTAAAGTTTTTCCCCATTGGGGGCAATTTGGTGATCTAATCTAAGATGGCACATCTGTTAATTTTTCTACGAGGACTTTCAGAATATGTAAAAGAGGGAAAATCTTAAACATTAAATGAGAAACCTTCACGGACTCCCTAGAAAAGCGCTGGGGTCCGTGGGGGACAGAGGACCTCAATTTCAGAACTACTGAAACAGATGATTGTTATAACTCAGAATATATGGAGTCGCCCATTCGGTATAGAGGTTAGCGACGCTGACTGCTGTGCCGTAGGGCCTGGGTTCGAATCCCTGAGAAGACTTGGGTGTTTGTAAATGTTTGCGGCATGGGGGTAATCTAAATAGCCGTCGAGGCGCAAGTCTCCCATGAGGTGGGTGGGCCAGTGGCCACTCCTAGGGTGTTCTCCCTCAAAATTGGGATGGAACTGAGCTAAAACGCACTGTCGCCTGTATGGTGCTCAAAGCAACGGCTAACGACAGGCGTACATCTAGCCCTTTGCCACGATGAATTTCGTGGACCTCGATCTGACATCGCAAGAGAGGTGGGATTAGAACAACAACATATATGGTGATGTATCTTTTCCACGGGAATCCCATACAAGTAACCTAATGGCAAGTAAAGACGAAATTTGAATTTCAAAAAAAGAAACAATTCAATCAGAATAGTAAGTATAAAAAGAAATCATTCCTATTTACCTTTATGAATTCAATATTTTAAAATAATTTATCACAAAAAGAGAATGATTACACGACAAAAACGTAGCTTCAGACAAATTACACATTTTAAATGTGTTTATTAAATAATTATTAATAGATTCATTAAAAATGACTGTCTCATTATAATATAAAAATATTTTTTATTTCCAAATCTAAGATAAACTGTCAACGAGCAACTTTTTCCGATATCACAAATTCCCAAATATTAAAAGCCACCAAGATGCGCACGACAGCACCTTTAAAAAGGACGGACTGAAGCGAATCCCGACGGCGAGATTAACTGGGAACCCTAATCTCATTTCAGAATTGATCACGTGAATACAGAACGAGAAATGCAATTAGGTATCGATCTACTGTGATCTCTTCGTGGCAACAAATGCCAACTATCTACCGGCGCATCGGCAGGAATTACGAGACAAAGAAATGTGTGTAATTGCTTACGTCCAAAGTGCGGATTCCAAAGTATCCGATTGTTGAGAAATGAAACTAAGATACGATGGATATTGTTCTTTTCGAGTTATTTATTTCTCCGGGAACGCTCGACGTTATGGAAACATGTTAGAACTGTCTTTGATGATATACAACGTGAGATGCAAAAAAAGATATAAAGTACTTTTTTAGCACTTTTTATCTGTTTGCCACATTTAATTAGCATCGTAAGTTATCCACTCAAAATAAGACCTGTTTCGTTTTTACAGACCATTTTGAATTCGTGGGTGTAATGTTTCTGAAATCTAGACAGTTTGATTTAATTTACATCGTATTCAGAAGCAGCACGAGGGCTATTGGCGGCGGACCTCTTAAATTTTAACCACGACGATAAAGGAAGGAGTTAGAGCTTCGACACATTTAAGGTGCAACAACCCATGTACAAGGCTGGTGATCAATGCCACAAGGTTTCGAACTCGCGACTCGACCACGACCACTCGGCTACTGTAGCCTGAAATCTAGACTACAGCATCGATTTCAATGCAATAACTTGCATCTCAAACAGCAGAATAATTAAGATTCTTCCTGAATTTAATGTTTACATTCGACATTTGGTAACATTTTAACTATAAACTTTGTTGTTGGTTTTCAGATTTTTAGAGAAATATTCTCAAATATCGGAGTGAATAAATGCTTATTAACACTAAACATACCATAACCGGTCAAAGGGCCAGTTTTGCTGTGATAAAAATAGGTATGCATTAAGTGTTGGTATGTTTAGTGTTAACATACTATAAAGCAACACGGGTACTATGGCTGGACCTCGTAATTTTTGAACCAAGGTCAAGTGACGAGGACGACTCCTAAGCAAGGAATTCTCTCTTCAAACTTTCACTCAACACCAGCGGTTCTACATGGCATAAAGATTCGAACCTACGACTAGACAAAAAAGTCGGGATTTCTTTTTTTTTCCCAAACGGTTTTGTTTTTTAACTTTTGGCATCTCGTTTAATTCGTCGTTACACCATATGAGAATTTTCACCATCAAATCGTTTTGATTGATATTATGATGCACCATATTAAACAATTTTGAATATAGAAAGCCGTAAGACCACAAAACACGTGACTAACAGCAGACTACTACGGCCTCTTTGATTGAAATATATTTATTCAAAAACAAATTTCATAAAGAGCATTGCAGGAACATATCAAGAAAGATATTATTTTCTACAAAATAAAACCACAACAGATGTACATCTAATGGTCCAATCAAAATACTCGTAATTATGCCTTGCATTTCTTTTTTGCCATGAACGAAACGATAAGATTGACAACTATCTATTCTTCCCCTATGGGGTATAGTATAACATGTAATACATTCAAATCATATAGTTTAGTTAGGTAAACGATGCACAGCTACACAATAGGCTATTGTCCTCGATAATGTAATTTTTAACCAAGGAAGTTAACGATAACGAACTAAGAAACAATCTCTAAGCCATGATTCTGGAGATGATTCATACGGTTCAAAACGCGCAGTTTACATCCGCTCTAAAGCTTTCAAAACGGTGATGGAGTTAATTTATTTGAGCTAGCCATTATACCCATTTATAAGTCATTTTTTCATTGGTTAAAATTAAATTTTTCAGCTACGTATACAATATAATTAAAGTTATTTTTGAAATTAAAGGCAAAAGAATACGTTAATCATTGAAACTTTAAAGCGAAATTTATTAATGCTCATGTGCAATAGTTTAGATTTTGTTCTATCATACAAGAAAAGTCTTAAGTCTTATACACCCTATAGACCTGGACCTCACGAACATTTTTTTTCTAGCTTTTGTTATGCGATATATATTTGTTCGATGAATTTATATTCTACGTTGTGACGTTCGGGAAAATTAATAGTACCGTGAGAGTTAAATAAAATAATTGATTTATTTACGTCCACATCTATTAAATACAATATTTACTTTTAAATAGGAGTTATTCATACTATTAACTATTTCAATTCCACAGAAAATGCCCTTCGTGAGGGAGGAGGCAAACCCAACCCAACTGCCAGGAGTTTTCAAACGTACTCTTCTCCTACACCTCGAATTTCAGCCGGGGTTTCCGGATTGTGGGTGGAGTGTTTTTCTCTCGGTCATTGGTTCTCGGGGCGATGTCAGATGAAAAGACCCCGCAATATTTATGGATGCACGTGTGGATGTGAATGGTGTTATACTATCCCCCTAAATAAGCCAATTTTTCAGCTGTGTGACGCGAAAACGTCACAATGTCAAAACCAATTTTTTTTAAAAGAAAAAGAAATTCATTTTATCTTTGTAGTGTGTTAGTTTCTTAGAATAATAGGGTATATATCTGTCCATCAATGTGTCCTTGAATGATTGTTAACGTCATATTTTAGCACCATATGTTCCTGGATTATTTATTAAAAAGTATAGAAGGTAAAAACTGATACTTTTTGTGATACGACTTTTGAAACCATGTAACCGCCAGTGCTATGCAGCCTTCTGAAAGAATTACAGCTTTACATGAAAAAAATGCGTTTTTAATACTGCAAACAAATATATGAAATAGTTAAGTAAACTGCAATTTTAATTGCAATCTAAGTACCGAAAAATCCGGCGTATAGCGCGCGCCCTCTTTTTTACAAAGGAACACGAAATGAACGTGTTTTGTGCTCCTATGTTTTTAAGTCTTTATTCGAAATATTATCCCATGATTTTTTTTTCCTAAAAAGTATACTTTTAGCATCAGAACCCTTCAACTTCGTTAGATATGTCATTTCTTTCGAAAAAACA
This sequence comes from Trichonephila clavata, assembly GCA_019973975.1. Lineage (NCBI taxonomy): Eukaryota > Metazoa > Arthropoda > Arachnida > Araneae > Nephilidae > Trichonephila > Trichonephila clavata. The sequence goes on from BMAO01032936.1 coordinate 372,178, forward strand.
GTATTCGAAGTCTAATTTTTTTATTCTTATCTATTTATGTTTTTGAAGCTATTATAATGCGCACTCCTCTAGATTTCATTTGATACCCATATACCTAATTTATTGAGAACATATATAAGTTTATATACTGACTGGCGTACTGCTTCTAAAGCTGGTTAAAACTAAAAAAATATGAAATTAGTCATGTTGGCAGAAAAACAGCAGCAACAAACTATTTTTTTTATTTTAAAGTAATTCCCCATCCTCTTTTTATTTCAAATGAATTGCATACTTAAAGGGAGGTGGAGGGCAAACATTGCCACACACAAAATTGAAAAAATGACTTATTCATTCGCACGATACATCAACTTCAAGCCAAAAAGATTTTTTTTAAAAAGTTCGTTCACTTCTACCGAAGAGAGGAGAGAAAATTCCTCACCGAAGGAGAGACGGAACTAATGTAAATGCGAAGTTGTTAAAAAAATAAAGAAACTTGCGCTGCGACTCCTTGGGTTATCTAAAACAGATCAGAAGTAGTATGAAACTGGAACAACGTGTGAACTACCAAGGGCAAGTCAAGGCAAAACAAGTAAGAGAAAAAAAACTTTTACACACCTACCGCGTAATGCGCAGAGGAATGAAATACGTCGAAGCCGAAGAAAATGAGAAAGAAATGTGTAAAAAATGAGTACACAAAGTTCTGTAATAAGTTCGTATTTTTTCAGAGAGGCTTACGGAATTTGTTTTTTATTGGTTGGGGTCAAAAAATCCATTACTGAGTTAGTCGAACTGTTCACCGATGCTGAAGATTGAAAAAAAACTGGGAGGAGCTGATCGAATCGCGAGCTTCCCCCTAACACGAAAGTTCGGAAAGGCTATAGGGTGTGTAAAAAAACTTTCGAGATCATACATGCAAACTTTTTGACGAGTGATGACTTTATCGAAGATATATCTTTTGAAAAGGATTTATGTTGCGTCTGATGAAGAATGCTATAGATAAATAAGTTGCTCCAAGCAACTCTTCTTTTATTTAACTTTTGAAAAATAAAAAGCAAATATTATATCAAAGATAGTTGATATGATTTATTACTGTGCTTTTACTTTGAAAATCTCAATTATTAAAGATGCAACAAAAAAAAAGTCATACAAAATCCGATCTAAAAATTGATCATTAAACAGGTGTGTGCGCGCGCTTTCCCGCCTCGCACCTACATTAAAAGATGAATATCTAACGAATTTTCCACAAAACAAACTTTTTCGGGATTTAGCAACTTCGTTCAATAGAGATCTAACTGTAAAAATCAGAACATAAATATCAAGAGAAACCACTCGTTCGCGACTATAATTTGTTCGAAGAATTAATTTTCCCTGTATATAGCAAGCAAGATTTTAAAATTAAGTGTATATTTTTAATGTGTTTATAAAAAGATATGATGCAAGTAAATCTAGTTCTTTGAAAAGAATGTGTACAGCTTAGAAATAAAAATTTATACATTCTGTAAAATTTAATTCTAGTTTCGGAATTCCTAATGTTTTATTTAATAACATGAAAGGTATTTAGACCTAATGGCAATTTTATTTTTGTTCAAAACGCTCTCGTTCCAGTTCGGATCGTTTATGTAAATACATATGCAGAAAATGTTAAAAAGAAAATTTAATAATTATGCTATGAACACGATGGAAATCGAAAGAGGGGGGGGGCGATCATGAAATCCCCCGACAGTATTAAATTGAACCAGTTAATGCTATCTATTCCAGATGCGTTTCGAATTTAAAACAAGTTTGAAGAAATGTTAAACACTGTAACGCACCTAAGCTAACCGTGAACTGTTCAAGGCCAATTTTATTTACCGCATGAAAAATCGTAAAAATCTAGAGCGCAATTAATCTGTTACTGAACACACAGGAAAATAAATACAATATTTCAAGTCAAATATGGTAATATAAAATTAAAATAGTTTTCTGGATAACAAACTGGAAAAATAGGCAAATGAAGCTTGCTCAAAGTATGCTGAAATTTCTTTCTTTTTAATACAACTTATATTTCTATCGCTTGCGGTGAAATGAAGGCGTGCTCTATTATCAATGTTTGTGCCTCTATTTCTAATTCCAATTTATAAATTTGCAGCACTTAATTGTGATAATATTTAAGTGTATATTCTTGGACCACACTATTTGACAGTTTATAATACATTATGAAAAACACCGAGAAAATACTTTTCAATTATGTCAAGGGAACAGAAGTGAATTTATGAGTGGTGACGAATCTGGTAGTCAGTACAAAAATCGAGGTACTTGTCCAGTATATATAACAGACGAGCAAGGAAGCAACATTGGAAGTCAAACATTTGACAGCAACTGTGCGTTCCATTTAAATTATGCGAAATTATAAAACTGATTTTAATTGCTGTGTTTTGCATGTGTATATTTTTTAATATATGCCATTGTAAATTTAAACATATGCATTTTGTTTCCCATTAAAAGAAAATGTCTGCAGTCATTATCATAAAAAAGTTACTATTTCAGAATAAACTAAGATCTGCACCGACGTATCCTAAATTTATCAAACAATATAAAAAAAATGTGTTAAAGAGTTATTTTACAAGGTAACAAAATTCAGTATTAAATATCTGAAAAAGGAATGAAAAATATTACCACCAACGTAGCTATCAGAAACTTAAAATTTTTCAGTAAAATAGAAGTTGCGAGAACTGTTCAATCAAAATTATTTTACCATATTTCAACAGAGAAAATCTCCCACTATACTTAAATTTCAATAACAGAGTAGAAACCTTGATTATGATAAACTGCCTCATAAAGTTGCTACAAGAATCTCCAAAACTAAAACTGCGATATTGCATTTTATTAATGCTGATACACATGAACATTTGACAAAGTTATATTCAAAAATGCTTCTCAATTTTTTTTGAATTTTAATAACCACAAATAATTCTAAGATTCTATTTTGACTATTACTATGCCATTTTATCTCAAGTCTAAATTAAACATACAGTCAGCGGCGCAATTTCGGGAAACAGATATATTGAAATTTTAAACAGATTTCTAATAAAACGAAAAATGTTTATACCTTCTTTTCAGGGGAAAAAAAAGACTTGTGAAATACGTACTCCACACAAACCTTCTCACCTTGAACAAAACAATAAAATTTGAAATTAATTTTATGAATAATTTCTCACACCGCTTCAGCAATGTATATGGTAATCAATTTTATTATAAAACTAGACTACAATTACATACAGTGTAGTATGAATGTTTTAATCCCTCAACTGAGGAGTTAAAGTGAAGTAATTCCCTCTCCAAGTGCCACCATTTTCTTCATAGGTACGCATATGCGGTGAATGGGCTCAATTCATGTGACGTCATAGTCACGTGATTAGTTTAACCACGTGTTTTTAGCCAATTACTTTAAGATCTGATGTGACGTCATAGTCACACGATAAAAGCAATCGTGTTTCCAGCTAATCAGTTCACGCGCTTCGTTGTTGCCAACTTTTGATCTTTTCAGAAACTTTCTCTTAAAAAATACAAATTTGTCAACAATAATACACATAGGTAGACAAAATGCATTTCATTTAAAAATACATGCATAAAATAAGATTTTTTTTTAATTTTAAAAAATCCATTTGAAGAAATTTGTTTTTTATAAAATTTGAAATTTTACCCAAGTTTTACAAATAGAACAACAAGTAAAATCATTTTGTTGTATGTTTTGAATTCAATGGAGAACACGTGTTTGTCTTTATCATGTGACCGTCATGAATTGAGCCCATTGGGGGGGGGGGGAGAAAAGGCACAAATAAGCAAATTTTTCTCCGATATAAGTAAATTCTTCGCAAACATTGCCAAGGTCATTTTATTGCATTCCAAAACCTTCAGAATAGAAGTGCAAGGAAAAGAATCTTATTTCGGTAAGACGTATATATACGTTCGGGGCACTATATGCACCGGTTAAGCGAGACGGATATTTTCGCCGGTGGCAGTTTCGAGGTTAATTATACAGAAAATGAATAGTTACATCAAATTTCTTTTTTAAAAAATGGGTATCATATAACATTCCAACTTCGAAAGACTATTTTCCCCCCATTATATTCGCAGTCCATTCAAACAATCTTTCCCCCCATCTCGGAAATAAAAAAAAAATTCCATTTCCATCGGAGCCATCCACGAAATATTCTCGAAGAAATAAAACCTTGACATTTAGCAAATGCGCAGCATCCATCTCAGTGGAATTAACATTAGAATAGAGACCAAATCCTTCTATCTCTGGGAAGACAGGGGATCGAAGAAACATTCACCAAGAAAACGACATTCGGGTGCCCCATCTGGAATTTCAGAGCTGGCTGAGCCCATTTGGCAGAAGGGACGCAGATGGTCAGACGGCAGCATGAAAAAAGAACACAAAACGATAGGGAGGCGGGGGAGAGGTAATATCTTGCTATAGCATCGACTGGCCAATTCAAAGAATATTCTCCGCCGATCTCGGATGGTAGCAGGGAAATACAAGCAAAAGTCACAGAGTAGGTTTTTATTCTTGGTCACTGGAATTTATAGGAAAGAAAGCCCCCTGAAATCGATTTGGAATGTATGCGTTGCTTAAACTTGGTTTGAAAGATAGAAGAATTTGTGTGTTTGGAAAAAAGTCAAGAAATGTCTAAAAAAGAAAGGTAGAGTTGGGAAATAAAGTAACGTCAATGACGATTCTGAAGCGCAGGCCTTGTAGAAAAAATATATTTCTTGTAGAGAAGCATCTATTAATTTTAAAATTACGAAATTTATAAATGGGCGAGAAAAATATTTGACGGTCGAAAACAGTAACACAATAACTCGATTTGACGAGTGAGTGTTTCCTAATGTCCCTCTATAAATCAATACGAGGGTTACTGACGAGGACGACACTCGAGTCGGCATTCCACTCTCAGAACTTCCACATCACACAAACGGGAGGACTTAAAGCATAGACAGATTTAACGTTCATCGGTCCCTTTACATGGAACGAAAGATCGAACTCATGAAACCTCGCTCACGAGTCCATTATCATAACCACTAGGTTACCAAGGCCACTTTGTAATGATGAATCACGGTCAAGTGACCGAGAATGATTCCTTGGCTCCCACTCTCCTAATTATAGCACTACGCCAACGTGAGGACTTCGGCTCCCCATAGATTTAGCGTTGCAGCAGCCCTTCTACAAGTCGAGTCTTCAGTGGCACCAGGACTCGAACTAACGACATGCTGACCACGAGTCAACCATGACCACTGGGCTACAGCTGCAACACTCGATTTGACTAGATTAACAAAAAAGTAGAAACACACAGAATTGTAGAATATCATTTGAGTTGTCTGTTAAAACATGAAAAATTAAAGTTCAAGTTTTGTGTTTCGTACTTTTTTTTTTAAAACCATTTTAAGCTTCGTTTCAAAAGTACAGAACAAAATGCTATGAGGCATTCGAAACAGAAATAAAACATCAGCAGAAGAGAAAATCCCATAGATGTTCTTCGTAAAAACGAACGCTGCATCCAAATGGCAGGAAAAATATACAAAATGCGGAATTTTTTTTTCCACTTTGTAAGGAAATTCCATACAAAATATATTTCAAAGAGAATTGCAGTTCCCAGATACAGCTATGATTATACACCCTGGTCTAATCTTAAGTCAATTTCGTGAGAAATAACCTTTTCATTAAAATACTTTTCCTCATTTCGACTAGCTCTTAGCTACAGGGATAAATAACTCACAAAATACAATGCACATTTCCCAGAAAAGCATTCGAAAAAATTCCTCAAACATTTCCAAGGATACATCCAAGAGCGATTTTGACTTTTATATATTTTCACGGCAAAAAGGGCTGAACGCAAACATTCCAACTCTTTAATCTCAAGAAAACTTCTAAAAACGCGAACGTCAAATTTCATCATTAAGGAAACAAAAAACACCGAGAAATGCAACATTCTCATAATAGACCTCCACAACAATTTTATTGGGCGTTAAACCTCATCTAAACAACAAGACACAAAACGCACCAAGAAACGACGCCTTTTAGGGTTCTTGCACCTTCTTTCAACACACACAGTTGGAGATTTTTTTTCCATCCATCAAATCTTGGGACGAGTAGTCTCACTATAGGCTCTTCCTGTTCTTTGAGAACTCTCCCTTCCGCATTTCATACAAAACAGCCGGAGATGGAAGGTATATCTTATTCTGCCCCTCATCCCTACTCTCCCATACTTCTTTTCCATTCTTAATAACACCTGGCAACGAAACGCTTGAACGAGCGGCGCTTTCTTTGAGAGTTTATAACAGATAGTTAAATTACACAGAATCTTCTCTATCGTTTATTATATATCACTGCGGCCTCTGTGACTATCGAATCGCAATAAAAACCAAGGATTGCTAAACAGAATTTTATTGTTAGGCAGACAACTCTTTGGCCTTAACACTTTCGCTTTGTATCTGTTTTGAGAGTACTTGAGTAATAGAAGTTTAATTGAAGTGAGGGTGGAGTAGATATAATTAAGAGAAATTTCAATTCAACGCTAAGCCGAAATACTAGTTGATGGAGTTATCTACTTGAAATACAAAAAAAAAGTGTTTAACAATGAGAAAAAAAACGAAAATAAATTTTATTCTTATTACGTAATGTGTGTATGTATAAACAATACACCCTGACACTGAAAATGATGAGGAAGTTTCAATCCTAAAAAAATAAAAAATCCTCAAGTAAATTATAATTTGCGAATTGACAGTTGTGTATTAATCAATTCTTAAATAACCCAATATAAATCCTAAACACATGTAATACACACAACAGAGCTTCCTTCAATTTTTTGGTCAGATTTCGTATAATGAACACTTAACCGATTTCGAAACACTTATTGTACTTCCTTTTCCTCAATATCATTTGCCCACAAATAATTAAAATTTTGTTTCTGACAGACTTTACTAGACTGAGGACTTGAAGATCGTTGGTCAAGGCGCTCGCAACAATGACCACTCGATTATTGCAACCAATCCTCGTGAAAACTGAGTCAATTTGAATTTATCGTATAATAACCTTCCTTATTCATTCAACTATGAATAAAAGTTGAAATGAATTTCTTATTATAATAGCAAGGTTTGTGGGTGGGTGGGTGGGTGGGGGTAACTTTATACTTCATTAAAAACTTTCAATTTGGGGGGAAAGATGAATATAGAACTAGTCGTACGCGCGTTACCCATCCACTTCGCTGATTATTTCATGATGTATGACTTTATATTGTTTTTAAGTATCTGATATCTAAATCCTAGCATAAAGCTTTCTATTTCATTTGAAACATTCTAATGGCCCTCGCCTCATAAAGGACAGGACTTGAAATTCTAAGCCCGGAAGTATATTTTTCTTTAGCGCTCTTATAAGAACCCCTTGCGAGTCGATATCCATAAAACTCCCGTTCTTGGAAGATCTCTACTCAACATAAGAAACATGCCTGTCAAATTTCAAATCTGGAGGTCAAATAGATCTGGAGACTTCGTGATGAGTGTGTGAGTCGTTTTATAGATGATCAAATAAGCGGAACATTTTTTAAACAATTTAGAATATTTCAAATTAGCTGAATTTTTAATGAGTTTTTTGGTACACACTCATCCGACGAATTATGAAATGCTTCGCGATATTTTGAGCAATTACTTAATGATCCTTAGAAGAATATATTCATTTGTAACAAATCCACTTCGAAATAGACATGTCAAGACATTACCAAGAAGTGACATTGGACAAATACGCTTAAAAACACATCCCTCATCTTTAGCGCACAGAATACCGTAAAACTCACTAAACACAGCCTTAAAAGGAAAAAAAACCAAACATTAAATCAGCTTAAAATCCTCAGCCTTCAAAAATCTGACCAAAATAGCATCAACAATCTTCGTAAGCATTCCATTGGTGAAACAATCCGAGCGTAAACACAACTGCACCCTATCCGTTCCGGTGGCGTAATCCCTTTTTTAACATCCTAACAGCTCAGTTCCGAAGAGAGAACCATTAGAGGCAAAACGAACCGTAAAAGCCCGCGTTTAAAATTAGCATATATTGGAAAGCCAAGTCGGAAAAGAAAACCGGAGGAATATACATAATTAGCAGTTTGAGTATCCCCCTCCACCCCACAGGGCAATTTTAACTAGAGCTTTTCGAGAGCTCTTTTAGATGGAATGTCAACTTACGGGTTTTGACCGACTTCGGTTCGGTTCAAAAACATGGGACCAGTTTGGTGCGGTTGATGACGCCAAGGGGAAGGGGAAATGGGGGGAGAGAAGTTTTCAGGGTTTCTATTCAATTCGAATTTCCACTTTTTTATTCATCTCAATGTATTCATACTCGAGATTATGTTCTTTACCTCAGGGTTCAGAGAGTTAAGATTGTGAGGGACAACACAATCGGAAGGGAAATTAATTTCTTATAAGCGAAGACTTGTTCGATTCCCCCCCCCCCTCCTTTGTTGATGGTAGGTTAGTGTAATGACCAGAAGGAAAATTGGAGTAGCCAGTTCTAGAATGTGCGTGGGTTCGAGAGGATGGACCGAAGTAGAGTTGGCCAGTCTAGAAAATCGAAGGCTTTAGAAAAAAAAAAGAAAAAGATGCCTTGGAACAGTGGCGGTGTTAAAACAGAAGTGAAATGAGTTCAGTGCCCTTCGATTCTGGCTGCCGGCAAGTTAAAAAGTTTTTTTAAAGAGAAATGTCTTTTTCCTCCCTTCTACACCATTTAACTGCTGAATGACCATCTCGTTTTTTTCCGTTTGCATTACTTTTTGTGCATTAAAAAAAAGGATAAACTGTCATTGAATCCGATGGTGGAAAGGAGAGTAGTTTTGTTTTAATAATATCACCACACCCTTGTTTTTCTCATTAACTTAAATTACCGCTAAGCAAAAGATTTATTGACGCGTGCTAATTCTCTGCTTCCCTTCTCCCCCTCCCTCTAAGTTGCGAATAAATGAGTGTTTATTAACCTCTCACAACAGAGCATCACGAAGGCTATTGGCAGCGAACCTCGTAATTTTGAACCACGGTCAAGTGACGAAGACAACAGTTGAGCTGACACCCCATCCAACTTCCACACCACGCCAAAATGAAGATTTTGAGCCATAGCATATTTAGAGTGCATCAGCCCTTCTACCTAATGGATCTTCAGAGGCACTGGGACTCGAACTCAAGAAATGCCAGCCTCGAGTTCGTGACCATAACCTCGAACCTCGTAATTTTGAACCACAGTGAAGTGACGAGGATGTCACCTGAGCCGTAATCTTACTCTATCTTGTCAACATAGATTTAATGTGCATTACCTCCTCTACAAAGCAGACCTTTAGTAGCACCAGGGCTTGAAACCACGATTTGACTGATGCAACGTCCCCACCACCTCTCGGCCACAAATTAGCGGTCATGATTATTCGGTTACCGCGTCCACTATTAAAAAAAGGAGTTGTGAATAGTTTAAATCTGAATATATATTATTCCTATGTTATAATTGCGTAATATTAAGGTGACCAATCGTTTTCCTTTAGGGAGGACAATCCTTTTATATTTTCTGTCCTTCCATGAAAAGTGTCCCTACTACTTGTCCTCCTTTTCAATATTTTAAAACTGATCTCTTAATCTCTGTATTTAGAGATGTCAGGCCGAACTGTTACGCGTCATGTGCCGGTACAGTATGGACTATCGGAGATATTAATGTATTTTGTATTTTATCAGACATCTAATTTCCACAAAGCGATTCAAAAGAATGATGAACATATTTCAGGTACAGAAGTTAATTTTATTTTTAACGCTTTTGTCTATCAAATAAATCACGATTTGAAGAAAAATTTATTACTTTAATAATAAAAAGAAAATTGTCAAACTTAGAAGAATCAAATCCGGGCATAACTGAAAAGTTTACTAAAGAAGTGCAGAATTTTTACTAAACATTTTGCAACAGTTGAGTTTTTTCAATTAGTAATGATTTTTGGACAAGTGAGAAAACAAGATTGAATGTTGAAATCAAGATTAAATTGAACACTTTAGCTGCAAAATTTACCGTAAAGTTCAATATGGAGGATATTCCTAGCTCCAAAATTTTCGATTTATTAGAAAATGATACGACCAAAAAAAATTGTTCAATGGCAAAAACACTCGATAAAGTAAATATAATTAAAAAGGGAAAGCGTAATCAGTGTGCTTTTGTTTGTATTAATAAAATACTTCATATATTTGCGTTGTAAATTTTCTTAGATTTTTCGTCTTCCTTCTCATTGTAAAAAAATGGTCACCTTAATTTATAAATCTACCTTTTTTGCATTAAAGCTTTTCGCTAAAAATTTTGTCCAGATTCTAAGATTTAGATAAATTATATATTTTTAAAATTAAAGAGATGTGTGTGTGTGTGTGGGTGCAAAGCTAAATTCTGTTTGCAACAGATTCAAATTCCAAGTTAGAAACATATATTAATGCATTTTACATATTGCCCATATTTAAATTCTGTTTTACCATATTTATGATTTTAATCAAATGTAAAGATTGTTTTTAACTGGGAAATGTATGGATAACGAAGTGATATCGGTCAGTTTAATAAAAATTGTGAAAGATAATTATATCGTAAATATTGAAACACTTTAAATTAAAACTTTACTTTTAAAGAGTAACGTTTTAATTTAAAATGTTTCAATATGTATACGATACAATTTACATAAAGCCAACGTAATGAAATTCACCCATCTCTAAACACACTGAACTTTTCCGTTGTACGTATGCGTGAGGAGGGAAAGTAGAGTTGGTGTTTTAAATTTAGAATGAACGCAATGTTTGCGATTCATAGAGAAAGTTTCGAGCTACGAGCCGATTTAATCAGGATTCACATCCAATATTGTACAAAGTTTGAGGAGGCTTTGAGAAAAAGTTATTGTTTTTTGAAAGAAAATATAACTTCTGTAATAAAAATTTCTTTCCAAGAGAGTTTTTAGAGCTTTTTCCCCCCACTTGTTTTTAGCAATCGTTACTACAGCAGTTCTGTTCTTATTGAGATTCTGTATCATTTGATTAGACTTCTCAACACACAAATTTTCTATTACCCGAGAGATAATTTTCTCGCTTCCACCATTGGTACTGGACTATAACTTCTATTCAGACTATTAATATTAAATTAATCATGAAAAAAAAAACGGCCTCTTGAAGAAAAGGCGAATATCTTGCTAAATGACTTTTCACTAAAATCATTTGCATTAAACGTGTACACACAAAGATAATTCTAATCAAATCGTATCTTAAAATTCATCATAATTATATTTTGATCAGCTAATGTTTTTATAAAAAGCTTATTTAAATAAAAACAAATTCCCTTTGAATATCAGACGACTTAAAAGCAATTGCCACATTTTCAATAAACGTCCAAATACACTCTTGAAGCAGCGTTTTTTAACTAGGTGTCGCAGCCATAAATGAGGTTGTGTGACTTGCAAGCTGGGATCACCAAAAATTTTGAAGACTTTTGGTATATTTTTCTGAATAAAATAACTTACTCGCCATTAATAATAATAATTTAATTGCTTATCAGATTGGAGAAAATCATCGTATCGGAAGGGGGGGGGGTATAACATTCTAACTTACGTCATTCATCATTGATGACCCCTCCACTCACCTGCATTGTAGACACCCAGCATACCAGTCACCTTCATTAGCATCCCCCCCCCCCCCGCAAAAAAAACTTTCCTTCACTCTAAAGTTTAGAGACTACCCTTCACTTTTAAATGACTACATTTAAAAAACAGATTATAGTTTATGCATAATTTACCATGTAATTACATTATGTAATGTTTTTTTTTTGTTCCTTAACAAAAATTTCTATATCGCTGTATTCAAAACAAATCTTATTGCGACGTTTATTACCTTACAACAACGATATACTACAAATAAAACACAAAGAGATGTACCCAAGCGTGTGTAAAAAGCGCTATGTTCAGTAGCGCACACAAAAAATTTTCAAGGGGGGGGGGGTGTCCATGGTCGAAAGTCCCCCACCTCGAATCATACTTCAAGACAACATTGATTCTTCTGATTTTGTTGATTTTTGTTACAAAAAACAGTAAAAATAAACTAATGAATTAATAAGTAGCATTAATTAATAAAATAAATTGTTAATGACAGGTACTTAATTAAATTTTACGTTATATATATAGGATTATCATCAATCGAAAAAAACTCAAGGGCTTTGGGGGGGGGATCCGGACCCCTAGGACCCCCCCCCCTTGTGTGCGCCACTGGCTATGTTTATGAGGTCGCACAAAATTTTTTACACAAAAAATGGGGTCACCATCCTGAAAAATTTAAGAGCCACTGCTCTAAAGGACCTCTAGTAATCCGGTACAAGCACGCACAGTCATTGATTATTTGAATACAGCAACTATATGTTATACTTTAAATACATTTAATTTCGAATATTATTCTATGAAATAAATTGATCGAAAAAAAATTGTAAACTGGCAAAGTATATCGAGAATATACCAAACAATCGGTAACTAACCAGTCGACATTCATTACAGATGTTCAAATTAACCGTTTCTCTTCGGTCCGGCAACATGGAGGACAAGGCGTTAATTCATTGTCTAGTGTCTCGAGTCATTGTTTCATTTCGCGAATTTATTCCTTAGTTCCGACGCTATCACTCCCCCAAAAATTTGACCTTGTCCCTTTTTACAAGTACACGGTCATGTCAGTGGCTTTTTGGCCGGATGCCACCCCTCACGTCTTGTTCGCTGCACCCGAATTTTCTAAGACCATCCCGACACGTGCCATTAATCAGGTTAAATCGAGCCCCCCCCCCCCCCTGTTCTCTTTTTCAAGATTTCGCGAAATCTCGTTTTTAAATATTTCTCTCTCCGGAATTCGAAAAGGAGATTGCGCCGAAACGCATAAAACGAAAGCGGTGTTTTTACCAAGATTTGTTACAAAAGGAGAAGCATTAAAATCATCCCGGTTTTATTGTAATAGCGTTTATAATATAACTTTTTCGTGTGAGGTAAACTTAACGAGAAACTAATCAAAGAGAACTTAATGTTTGCTAACCAATTAGTATGTACTTAATGCTGTCTTATTAATTTTGAGGAACAGTTTGCAAGATCAAAACATCCCTCCCCGTTTTCAAATGGAAATTTTTTTACAAATAGAACGTTATTGAAAATTTATCTTCAACAATTGAAATTTTTATAAATTTAGGAAAGCAAATGTTTAAGGAAATTAATAGAATACTTTTGGAAATAAAAAAAAAATGAAAACCTTGAAATAATTGATTTATAAATTCACATGAGAAATTAAACGAATAAAGGAGTAAGTGTTTATTACGGTGCACTATAAGGCAACACGAGGGTTATTATTTTAAACCACGATCAAGTGAAGGAGGTGACACTTTTGAATTGGCAATTCTCTTTAAACTAGCACACCACAGTGACTTGGAGCCACGACTGTTTTAACATGCATTAGCCCCTATTCGGCGGCTCTTCAGTGGCAATGAGACTCGAACTCATGACACGTTTTTTGTGACACGCTCGTGACCCTGACCACCAGGCTACCACCCCCCGATCACAGAAATTACGTAAAAGATACCGATAAGGACCAGTGCCCCCCCCCCCCGCAATGTCAGATTTTGGGCCCCAAAGTTGGATTTTACAAAGGGTAGGTACATGGCGGTATCAAGCTTTGGGACCCCTAGAACCCGCCCCTCCCCGTGATGCGGGGGTGTACGTTACGCCACTCATAAAGACGACACCTTAACTGATACACCTCAGTCTTCTTTCACATCTTACAGACAAGTTTAATAAACAAAATTTTTTAAATTACAAGCAAATTTTAAGAAAGTTAAGACAAGAAACACAAGGTATTAAAAATACAATGGAATAAAAACAATACAAAAGCTTAAAAAAAGTAAAAGATTCAAACCTGCTTTCAAACACTACATGCACAACGAATATATGCAATACAGATGCACGGTTAGTGCATCGACATAGAAAGGCAAACTAAAACTGTTTCGTAATACTAACTCAGATTATACATTTATTTGAATGACGCCACTACTTCATGTTTTTACTTTCTCTTTATACATATCTTTCCCTTCCATTTTATATAAATATGATTACCGGAAGCAAAACGAAAATTTTAGACCCCTCCATCCCATCCTTTTTGTTTAGAAGTGAACTTAACACACCAAAGCACAGTTACGGAATTTGATCGCATCACAATTTTAATATACGATTAAATTTAAGAATGCACAGATTTTTTTTAGCATTCCCAGATAGAACGGTAAGGGGTCTTGAACCTCGGTCAAATGACGAGGACGGCTCTGGTGATCAAACTTTCAAACCTCACCAATGTGCGGTCTTTGGCCTCGACAGATTTATCCCTCTGCACGGCGGGGCCTTCAGGAGCGCCTAGACTTGAACTCGCGATTCAACGATTCCGACCGCAGACCACTCGGCTACACCAGCCAAATTTAATTCTGCAGTTGCTAATTTGGTTGGAATTAATTTCTATAGCATCGGTTTACATTTTAATTTAACAAATTAAAGTAAAATACAGATTACTAACAACAAAAAAAAACTACCGATACGAGTAAAAAAAAAGATTGCAAACCGAAAGGAAATCATCGTTCAATCCATTTTATTCTCCGAGTAATTTTTAATTACTCGAGCTAACTATTGTAGATTACACACAAAGCAGAATACCACGAACAGTTGAATTTAAAAAATACCAATTTTATGGAAGCATAAAACTTGAACTAAGATAAATTCGTCGCTTCCATTAAATAATTCGAACACGTTTTTGAAAATCAGTTCTAATTAAAAAAAAGGACTGAATATTTTATGAAGGATTCGATCCAAGAAATATCAATCGGATGAAAACGCTTACTTAAGTTAACTACCTACCTTTTAACTACGTATCTCAGTTCTACTCATCTTTAATGACATTTTTTCCCTGTGCATACGATTGCGGCTTCTTTAAATTGCTCTTCAGATGTTCAATTCAATAACATCAAAAGGCTGTTTTGCATCTAAAATGGCTCGAAGCTAAAAAGTTAATTCATTTGGTCTGGAAGCAAGCCAGGAAAAAAAAGGTAACCAGAAAATAAAGTTTTAAAACTAAGTATTTAAGATTTGAAAAAAAAAAAAAATAATAAACTTGTTTCTTCTTTTTACACATTTTTCAGCGGCTTAGAATCTTTTACATCGTCAAAACACTAAGTTAACTTTCAAAACTTAGTGCACTATAAAACTACTTAAAAGAATTCGATTTTTTTTCCTTACAAGGTCGGAAAAAGATTGATAGATTCATAAATTCAGAGTGCACCAAGTTCTTTTAGAAAATTCTTAATTAAAAAAAAAAAACTTTTTATTCCAAAAGGCCCATTTTTCAGAAGGGGACCCAAATTTTTAATGAACAAAATCGTGTATAAGATAAAAAACTGCTAACTAAGAGACCCTAAATAAGGTGCAAATAAATATTAAGGCGGCCTTGAGTGCTGTGTTTAAATTTAGCTAGTAATACAAGTTTCTTCAATGATAATTCAGAATCCTAATCTCAGTTTTAAAAATCAAGGTATATTTAGCTGATTGCATGCAGAATTCCTTCCTTCCATGGCATACAATTCAAACAATTTGACACACAAGCATGCAGGATTTTCTCATCAAAATAATTCTTTCAGACGGAAAACATTTCGAAATATTGAGCTATCTTACAGAGGTAAAAAACAATTTCTTTGCCCATGATTACACACGCGTTTTATACACCAAATTTGAATAAACAATAACGATTCTAACACACGGTACATAATTTTATCTAGTCCTTGAAAAGAAGCATCCTATTAAATCTCACCAATTTACCAAAAAATCACGAATCATTACAATTACTCATAATTTTAACGAAAAAACCATTTCCTTCTAACTATTTCGCGTAGTCCCCGTATACATACCGCTTTCAAAAACAAACGAACGTATATTTTTAAAAACCGGAAAGCCAGGTTACATCACTGATCAACCGATTCCGACAACCGTTTCAAGTCAGACGACGCACGTGTTCGTCGCACGCAATCTTTCAGTTGGAAAATAATCGTCGAAGCGATAGCTAGCGCCATCTGGGAGACCAAATATAAATAGACAATGAAGGTCAATTGACAAGTGGTTGCAGACCGGAGATACGCATGGTTTTTGAGATTCGAGAAGAAACAATTCGTTTATGAACATAAAATCTGAACCTAAATTCAGGAAAAATGTTTCCCTTTTTGGAATGTTTTCATTTTAAATATGAAACATTTTTTTTTTTAAAAAATTGCATTTGTAAATTTCCAAAAGGAATTCTTTTAAGCAAACGTTTTAAATATTTCATAGTTCTTAAGAAAAAATTAATTAATTTGGCTCCAAATGAATTATAATTTAAACAATTTTTTAATAAATATGCTGTGTTACCAATTTTAATGAATTTAATATGGACATTTCAACAATTATGTTATTTTTATTAGATGGAAATAGAAATTAAAACATTTATATTCAAACTTTCATATAAAGTTTTAAAATGGCAACATTAAATAAGTTTGAAACACTTAATGTATTCACTCGGTTCAAAATTGTCTTTCTTTTAGAAAAATTGCTTTAAGAATTATTTGAATGAAATGTGCAAGCATTTTTGACATAATATAGTAGAATGCTTTAAATTTCTCTATCAAATAAGAATAACGCTTATTTTGCACTAGTTTGGATAGGATAAGCTTTAAAGATCTGCAGAACAAAGTCGTAAGAAACAAAAATACGTATACATCTAAAAAAGAATTTCCTTTGAAATGCATTAAAAAAAATGGGAGCTACTCCACAGTTTAAAAATTATCCTATCCAAACTATCCACATTAAAAAAAATATTCAAAAACTTTTGGAAGCAATTTTTAACAAATACAAATATTGTTTTCTTTGAAAAACATCCAAGTTTAGTAAACATTTATTAGCTATATAACATACATGAGAATAAACTCAAATACTTATAGTGTGCCAAAGGAAAATTAGTAATTCTCAGATTATTTTATGAATGAATACAATGTAATTGAAATAATGGAGGTCATGCAATATTTCAGTTACATCGAATTCATTCATGAAATTAATTACATTTTACAAACATTTGATTGGGTGCGCAATTCAAATGAAGTAGAAAAATTCGAAACAATAAAGCAGTTTTTGTATCATTATCCACATTTTAGCAAAAACTTCCATTTTTTATTTCATTTCTGGTTTAGTATTTCATATAAAAAATTAAGAGAAAAAAATTCGAATGAAAGTAAAAATTCACTTCAAAAAGAGGAAAAATTCGATTAGTCATATTAACTCGAAGGAAATTATTATTCTAAACTTTAAGCAAATATGTCGGAATGCAACAAATGAATCATGGAATATTTGTATGGTTTTTATAAATTATTGTAAAAAATATAAATGCATAACACTTTGAAAAAACAGTTTAAAATTTTAATAACAGATTTAAATGTAATCGAAAATGAATTCTTAAATTTCCCTTTAAACTTCATAAAACACAATTATTCTAAATTTATTGTTTGAAACAGAATAAGTAAAAAGCAAATGTAGTTTAAATTCGAATATGACAATGTTAATGTCACAAAAATTAATATTAAAACCATAACAAATTTTCGTCCATGAAAAACTAATTAATATTATTAGATAAAACAAACTTACCGATACTTTGTAGTATCTGATGGTTTCGAATCCTCAATATTAACGTTTCCATTTTCCAACTTCATTGTTAGTATTTTAATTATTCACACATATCTCAGAAACAGCAAAGAAATTCGAACAAAAATCACTTTTCAGAACTGTTAACACAAATCCCAAAAAAATACACACTCTTTGTTAGCCTTTAAAAAATACCGAAAGATATCCAACCGAACCAAACAGAAATCTTCATAACTTTAGAAAAACACACAAACAACCAGGACTAGTTTACACAGCGCGTGTTAAGTTAAAACTGTTAAACTGTCTTCAATCATATAACTAAGAATACACAACCGTCTTTACTTTTTTGACCGATTACAAATTCGACCAACATTCAACAGACTGCGCTAACAACTCTCAACCAATCAACGAGCATTTGCTCTCGGCCAATAGTAGGAGTGGAGCCTGACAATGAAGGAGAAAAACGTTTTTCGCTCAACGCTTCAGTTTTTCTAGATTGAATATAACGTGTTTTTTATTCGATCTCTCCCGGTGTTCTTTAAAATAATATCACATGCATTAGATTATTGGAAAAAAAACTAAAGATGAAAATATTTTATAGTCGCGTTTTTTTAAAGGAAAAATGGTAGAACTTAAATAGAGTTTGTTTTTAAGATAAGAAGATAAAAGAAATACAAAATTTAAAAAATAATCAGTTTTTGTTTTGCTCTCTTTTTCTCGGAAATTTATCTTCGTCTTTAATTTTATAAAAAAGTCATTTTTTTAAAAAATTATTTTACTATCGATATAGGTTAGGATTATTTTATTATCGTAATATTTTCTTCGCATCTATGAACTTAGCTCAGTAAACGATAGCATTATGTCTGATATTTATAAAGGAATGTACAAATATAAATTAGACATTATTTAATGAACTGTTATTCAACAATCATAGTTTAATTCTGGTATTTGTGAATAATAAAATGCAAAAAATGGAAATATTTTTAAATTGGAATTTTTTTGAAGGAATTTTAATCTTGATTTTCAAAACCAAACTAAATTAGACTACTTTATATATATCGCCATTATTTCTCGCGCTTTTCTTGACCGTCGTTCCAAATTGAGGTTCATCACCAATAGCCCTTGGGCTGGTTCTCTAGACATTAATATAATCAAACAATCCTCACGTATACTAAATGCTTCCAATATATTTAACGGAATCGAAAATTAAGCCTAGTGTTTTGAAAAGCTATTTATAAGATTCAGCATTTTTATCATCAGAAATTCGAATTCATTAAGAATTATTCCATATCAGCAAATATTTCGTTCTATTCAAATTTCTTTTCTTTATTTTTAAACTAATTTTTAATGGACTAGTTTAAATTATACAGCAGTTATAGATACTGTTTATGTTGAAAATTATCTTCTATATTATTATCGTCTGCTTTAATTCATGTAACTCTAATTTATCTGATTACTTAATTTATTGGCTGATATTTTTTTTAAAAAATTAAAGTTATGTCAATTAAGTTGGCATCTCTTATAATTATTCTAAATATGTTTTTTTTTTCAGACAGAGAAACGAACTGTGTAATGCGTAATGGACGCTGATTGAAAATATATAATTAATTTTTGTATATTTTCAAGACATGTTATCATTCATATGGAGATTTTTTGGATAATTTGAGTGATTATAAGAATAAAAGGACTCCGTGGAATATATATAAACTTTGGCAACTGTTATTCACAGCAAATATAAACTGAACACATTCATCAGACACGAGTCATATTAAAAGTCAGCCTTTTTAAAACTTTTCTTTGTTCCGCTGCACCATTTGAGACTTTAGTTAAATTTCTAGGACATATGTATTTGGAATCCATAATTATTATCCTACACTGTGATGATCATTATTTTAAAGAAATTAGATTTTTATGACTGGTTTATTAAAGTACATGAAAAAGGCTCCCAGGGAGGGCACCCCTCAAAATTGGAGGGGAACCGAGCCAAATTGTACTGTCACCTGCACGGTGCTCAAAGCTACGGATAACGGCAGGCGTACAATCTAGCCCGATGCCATGATGAATTTCGTGGGCCTCGAAGACAGGTGGCATTAGCAACAACAACAACACATGAAAAAGGAATTTATAATGAAAAGTTCAACGAATTTTAATAGTTAAAGATTAAATAACTTAGAAGTAAATTTTTTTTTTGGTTAATTGATTATATTTGAGTTCCTGTTTCTATGTTGGAATCTGTATCTCATATCCGGAAGTATATGAGTTAATTTTAATTTAGCTTTCATTTAGCACAGTATTACACTTTAGGTAGTTCAGACTTTTAAAATTTTTTTTAACTTGAGTGAATAAAAGCATTAAAAAATGCTTTAAGTTAAAAAAAGTTTTAAAAAATTAAATATTTAACAATGGAAGAGTTTGTGAGAATAGTAAAATTTTACGTCGACCATTGCTGGGCCTAGCGATCCGATGCTCAAGTAACGAACGACTTATTTTGCTTTGCGTTTTAAGAAGCCACTTAGTTAAAATGAATTATATTAATTAATTTAATTTAAGTAAAATGCCACGATATGTAACCAATGGTTGAAAACTACTTCTATGCATGTTTAAAAAATAACGATGACAGTACTTGGCGACGTCTTTTGATTTGGCGAAATATGTCGACGGTATAACACATAAATACCATCAGTATTTTATGCAATAGCTGAAATTTTTAAAAAAATTATTATAAAAAAAATCAAAAGGTTGGTATGAAACTCTTTTATTTTTGTTTATGCATATAATTATTATTATTATTGATTGTGTGGTATAGGCAACAACAAAAGGCTATAATTCTCATCTTTTTTTATTATTATACTACATACATACTCGTTTTTTTATATATAAATATAACCATATCAATTATATTCAAATCTTCAGCTTATCATGGAACGAAATTTTTGAGAATGAGAGGGGGGGGGGAGCAGTTTAGGTGTCATCTTCGCCATTGCACTATTGTACACATTTAAAAAAATCCATCACCAAAATAGTCTAAGAATTCAGTTAAACATTTAGAAAATGTCTCAGCTTAAGTTACTTGAAATTACGACGCTTATAAACAATCAATTTCAATCATTCTTTTCGACTTTTTGTTCACTGCCAATCTTATTGGCTTATAAGAACTAAAAAAAAAGAAGAAAAACTACGCCGCAAGAAATACCATACATTTGTATGAATGCTAAGACAAAGAAAATGTAACATTGACACATTGAATAGATTTCTGGACCAACGCTTAATACAAACGGAAACTGTTTTATTTGCGTGCTTTATTTGCATAACGTCTCAGTACAACTAGCTGCCCGGGGTTCTGAAACGCTTGGGGAAGCAGCTTCTTTCTTACAGATTACATTGCTCATAGATTATTTGACGAAGATATGTATGTAGGTGGAAACACCAGTTGCTCAATTAACATCTAATTAGTAGTCATGGCCGTTATATATATTAGCTTATATATGCATTTTTCCTACAAAATTTGAATTTTAATATATATTTATTGCAATAAAGTTCCCAAAATGTGTTTTTAACTTTTGCCAGTGGTTTCTTGGAGGAAAGTTTTCTGGATTCAGTTTGATTACAGTCGTTGGCAAATTTTATTTTCCAATATGTAATTATAATATTAAATTAATCATTTTAAGAACGTCTTGATATTAACCCATACATCTGCTTTCATTTTCAAAGAGAACTAGAACTTTCAATACTTATGTCACAAATTCGCGTTATTTGACTCATAAATTTGGTCCCAGGAGTCGAGAAATTATAATACCGAATTCATGGCTGGCTAAGTAACAGTCAAGCTGTATGCTCGTGGCCTGATTCCACTAAAGACCCTCGTGTAGAGTGGACATTCCACGTTGAATTTGTAAAGACACTCGTGGGTTGGGAAACGGGGGTCAATTTAGGTGTCGATCACTTCATCTGACTTTTAGGAGGAAGGCGATTAGCGGAACTTTGGAGCCAAATAGAAATAGACAGCTGGAAGTGTTCCTTACAATAAAAAAAAGTTGTTAAATATTAAGAATGTCCACAAATAACTTTTTCCTATTTGTTTTTAATTTAAACCAATATCTCAATGGATGTTACACAAGAGCTATTGGTAACAGGATTTCATAATTCTAAGCCCCATTAAAATGATGAAATTGCTGATCCGTATTAGATCTTAAATCATCAAATCCCCCCGCTCTTCCCATGTAGCTGGCAATTTATCTATCGGGTCATAGGTTCGAATCCTGTTGCCACTGAAGACCTTCTGTGTTGATGGGCTGATGCACGTTAAATATATAGAGGCTCAAAGTTCTAATCCTGGCCTGGTGAGGAACTTTGGAGAGTGGCATGCCAGCCCAGGAGTCGTCTTCGTCACTTGAGTGAGGTTCAAAATTACAAGGTCCGTCGTCAACAGCTCTCATGTAGCTTTAAATGCGACTCTAATAAACAATTATTCATTTGTCATTTAATCATAGCTCAAAACTACGATATCTATCATAAATACGATATCATCAATAATCTTCGTATGGGTCAAGAGCACCTGTGGCCCGGTCAATATATTGGCACACAATAATGTACATTAAAATATAAAAATTTCTTCCGAAGTAGCAAATATAGTAGCAGAGAAGAGATGTCAAGTGTCAGGACATACATATTAAATTTTTCTTGTTTTTTTATATATGTTTATTATAATGTATTATTCGAAATAAATCTACGTTTTTATGAATTTTGATTTTCTTTGCAGCCCACCTTAAGTTAAACCTTGTTTATTTGGCGCAAGTCAGCCTTTGAGTTTGACACCCTTGGTCTAGGGCAGTGATTCCCAAAGTGGTCTATATAGACCCCCAGGGTTCTATAGCGACCTGCAAGGGGTCCACGACAGCAAAAAGATAATTTGGGGGTCCATTAGTTGTAAATGGGGGGTCTACGATTGTGATTCTCATTAAACCAGAATGTGGCTTTAATTTTAAAGGAAAATTTAATCAAATGAAAACCAGCTTTTACATTTCTCAGATTTATTTACTAAATTTAATAAGGTAAGGTTAATTTGCAGTTATAAGGTGATAGCATAAATTTTATTAAAGCAAGGACCATCATTTTAGCGTTTCTTGCCAGCATTAAGCTAAAAGGAGTATAATATTGGACGTAGTGATTTTCCCAGTTTCTAAATTGGCCACCGATAATCTGCCAGGAAAATGGCGTTTTAATCTACTTTCAACATTTAAATTCCCTTTATTCAGATTTTGAAACTAGATTTGAGAATGCTTTGACTATATATATGGTAATTACCACAGAAGGCAATGAATTCATATAGTCACACTGGGAAAAAAATGTCCCATTACAAGAGAAGCTGATTGGAATAGGCAGTAACGGAGATATTAAAGTTTAGAAACGGATGCCAGCAATTTTGGCTTTAAAAAGACATACCTGTTATTTATCTCGAATTATGGAATATTGTGAGAAATTTTTTAATTGTGTGCTTTTCCTAGGTGAAGGAGTTTCAGAAACAGTTGTCGACTGTGGACACGACTAACCAAGGAAATTTAGGGTTAAACCTGATAAGATTGATAACCAATGTTGAAAATTTGCTATTGAAGCACCAGATTCATCCCTGACAAACAACATTAGTTTGTTTACCAGTTATTTTATGAATCATTTAAATTTAATTTTATTGACATGGCGTTTCTTAAGTTTTAAATTCTATACTTCACTACATCTGTAAATTTAAATCTCTTAAAATAATTAGCTCTGTACCAGCTATCATAAACACATTTAAACTGATACATTTGCAAAAACTCAATATTACGTAAGCAGGGATCTACCCCAAACCGAAAAACATGGCAAGGGGTCTATGAGACAAAAATGTTTGGGAACCTCTGGTCTAGGGGGATGTTGATTGAAACTGAATAAAAATCAATATGACCATTTTTGAATGAATTATCTCCACCATTTTCCCATTGGATGGGAAAGGGACACAAACAGCCACCATTATGTTGTTGAGTGATATATAATTACGGTTTGCATAAAAAAAGTACAATTTCTAATTTTAAAAAGTAAAATTACACTATCCTCGACAAATTCTGAGAGAGAGAGAAACGAAGGCTTTCTAAAAAAGCAATTACGCAATTTTTTCGACCTCTCCAAAGGAAGAGAAAACTACCAAAAAATAGCCCTTTGAAATTTCAATTGAAGCGATGCAAATTTAAGAGCTATGTTATCGGAATATATTTGTAAAAAAAAAAGTGCAATTTCAATGGCTCTGATTGCAGCGCCCGAAGGTGTTTTAATGGGAACAATGCAGTCTTGCAGAATAACTGCAGTGCGTTTTACCGTTCTTTTGTTGGGCTCTCTAAGCGATATTCGGAGTTTGAAGCCCTGCCAGTAGACATACAGTTCATTGTCCCTCAAAACGTCTCAGGCAATCTCATTTTGAAGGGGAAAAAGATAATGTAGCCGAAAAAAATAAAACATTTAATTCTAGATGGCGTTCCTTTATTTTTTCTTTTGAAGTTCCAAACATTCCCACAGCGACGGAAAGTGTTGGAAAAAAATAAAACGGAAGTGTGTAGGTAACGTATAGAGTGGTTAAATTGCTCGTTATTAAATGTTAGTAAAAAAGCCCCTAAACAAGATTAAAATTATTACGTCGCTCAACATCATTACTTTAAGGATTATTTCGTATAACCAAAGGGTTATAATATAAATAACAAATCTAAATACACATATCACCCCCACCACGTTTTACATCCACCGTGTTGAGGGGGCTGATGCACGTTGAATCTGTCTAGCTCAAAGTCAGCCCTTGGTGTGATGTGGTAGTTAGGAGTGCCAGCTCAAGTTTTCATTCTTGCTACTTGGCCTGGGTCCAAAACTATGAGATCCGTTACCAATACCTTCACGTTGTTTTAAATTGTGAAGTTAATATAACTCACTCACCCACCCCTCCCCCGCAACTATACCAATGTGTTTTTATTCTATTCCTTTCAATAGAACGAATTCATCTTAACTGCTTAATTTAGGGGGGGGGGGGCAAAAGAATTTAAACCATTTTTTTTCCGTAACCAAACATACATGTATTTTTGTACATATAATTTTACTTATTTTTTTTTTCAATATTGAAAAAAGAAACTATTAGTTATGGCCAGTAGCGCACACAAAATTTTTTCAAGGGGGAGTCCATGTTCGAAAATCCCCAACTCTCATATCATACCTCAAGAGAACACCAATTGATTCTTCTGATTTTGTTAACAAAAAACAGTAAAAAATAAATTATTGAATTAAGAATTAGCATTATTTATTAAAATAAATTGTTAATTACAAGTACTTAATTAAATTTTATGTTATATATATATATAGGATTATTATCAATCGAAAAAAACTCAAGGGCTTTGAGGGGTGTCCGTACCCCCAGGACACCCCCCCCCCCGCTTGTGTGCGTTACTGGTTATGGTCCTTTGCCAAGAAAATAAAATTTGAGGAGTTTGATTTCAAAGGCTTAAAAGTCGAAAATTAACATTTAAAAAAATAACTTAAAATTACAAATAAATAAAAGAAACTCGTGTTCAAAAATTGAACATTTATGTCCTAGACACTGAATTTAAAATAATTACATATACATAAAATTGTTCGTTTATTTTCAATCCAAAAAAAAAAAAAATAATAATTCTCAAATGGCTAATACTATATTGTGTGAATCAATAAAGATTATAAATAATAGGTAAATACTAGCCGCGTTACCTGTCGGCTTCGCTGGATATTTCATGATGCTATAAGACTATACATTGTTTATTAGTTAGTGATATCTAAGTATTATTGAAAAAGCTTTCAAATTCTACTGAAAAACATTCTTATTGCCATTGCCTCTTGAATTAAAAAGGTCGGAACATAAATTTCTAACACGGAGAAATATTTATCCATTAAGCCCCCGTAACCAGACCCTTCGGAATTAATTTCCACAAGATCCATTTCTAACAGGGAAAAGAAACATGCTTACAAAATGTCAAGTCTGTAGATCTAATAGCTCGAAAGCGGGATTTTTTTTTATTGAAATGGCCCCGTAACCCAGCTTGGGAATCGGATTCCACAAAACCCGTTGTTTTAACGTATCTCCACTCAACAAAAGAAACATGATTATTAAATTTCTAGTCCGTAGGTCTATTAGTACAGAAACGGAAATTTTGGTTTAAAACGCTCCCTTAAACCCCCTTGGGAGTCGTTGCCTCTAAACCCGTTCTTGGTGGATCTTAACAAAAGAAGCATGCTTGCCAAATTTCATGTCTGTAGATCTAATAGTTCCGGAGATCTTGTTGCTGAGTAAATGAATCACTTTTCACCTGTAGAGGGAGAGATTACTTGCAGATAGGTTTTCAGCATTTGCTACTGTTTCGTCAACATATACTTATTGTAATTAATTTAAAGAATTATGTAAACAAATTGCACATTATTCTCCATAATTTATTTGTTAGTAAGAGAAAACAACTTTTGTCTATGTATTAACACACACTCATATTGGACATTTCGGATGAATTATAATTGCACAAACTGAATTGTCAAAAATTATTTTTGTGTTGCTGTCGCTCTAACCTCATTAAAATTTCAAAATATTCTTTTCTCGATGTCGCTCTGTTAATGAAGCATAACTAAGTGTATTCTACACATTAGCTTTTAATGAATAAAGATGTTTCTCTAAAAGCACTTAATTAAAAGGATGAGAATATTGACTCAAAAATAGAATTCGAAACAGCGTTTGAGATAGCACAGAGTCACTAATCCTTAATCAAAAATAGATGAAATACGTCGTATCACTGCAAATGAGTATCGAAAAAACTCCAGCAATAAACAAAATAGTTTCTAATCGGATCTTAATCCCATGAATTAAAAGCCAAAGAACTTATTTATGAGAACCAAAAGCGGAAGAACTCTCTCTCATTTCTTGATTAAGAATGCAAAAGCGCATTTTGGAGATCATTAGCGTAACGCCATCTGTCAAAACAAGCGCAGGTGCAATTTTTTTGTTTGTTCAAAATGTCAAATGTTTTGTTTGTTAGCATCGCATTTACCTAAAAGTTAGAAATTCTATCAAGAGAAATAAGAATATTCACAAATGTGGTAAAATTATTATTGTATTCTCTTCTGATATTGAAATAGATTGCTTTGCATTATAGTTGTACTACGTGATGGACTCAATTCTCATAGACAAATGGTAAATGTAATAACGTGTTTTAAGCCAATCAATTCAAAAATTCCAATGATGTCATAGTCACATGATAAGTACAATCACGTGTTCCCAGCCAATCAGTTCAAGCGTTTCGCTTTGCGTTTTGCGGAAAGTACATATATTTGTTTATTATAATTTTCATGTGCAAAGAAAATGTACATGTGATTTAAAAGTTCGTATATAGTATAAAAATTTTCTTTTAATTTTGAAGAACAGTTTGAACAATCTTAATACATCTGTACCCAATTATCAAATCCGAAATTTCATCTAAATTTTATAAGTTGAACAACTACACAATGTCGGTTTTAGATCACGTGATTGTATTTATCATGTGACCATAATGAGTTTAGCTCGTTCATTATTTAACAGAAGAAAGTAAAACTTAAAAAGAAATATTTTGATAGTGAATTAATCGATCGTGCTCCAAAGACTACTCATTCATACCAAAGCAGTAAGTAGCGACTAATGAAGATAAAACCAACTGGAGACACTTTGCCTACATCTTAACTGCTCGTAATTTGCTGCCTTAAGTGAGCCTTTCAGTGTGCCTACGTTGCGAATCAAAGAAATTATTTTCACAACGAATTTCCAAAAAGTTGTAGTAAAGGAACCAACCAATAGTGAAAACCAACAGTCATTTGTCAGCCACCTGCGCTCGCTGGACGTTCGCAAACAGAAAGAAAATTAGCGAGCTGTACGAGACTTCATCCCAATCTGAATTGTGAACTCCTTTTGTTTCTTGAAATATAGGTAGAGGGATCGTTCACCACTAATGGCGAACACAAGGGGGTGTCCTGAAGGCCCTGACCCCCTCCAAAGCTCTTGAGTTTTTTTCGATTGATGATAATCCTATTTATATAACGTAAAATTTAATTAAGTACTTGTAATTAACAATTTATTTTATTAATTAAGGCTAATTATTTTTTAATAATTTATTTTTTACTGTTTTCTGTGCACAAAATCAGAAGAATCAATTGTTGTTGTCTTGAGGTATGATACGAGTTGGGGGATTTTCGACCATGGACACCCCCCTTCCTTGAAAATTTTTTGTGTGCGCTACTGTTCACCGCTAATGGTTCATGAGCAGTTCAGTACTTAAAGATACATCCAGTGGCGTAACGTACACCCCCGTAACCCCTGTATCGTGGGGGGCCCAGCATTCTAGGGGGCCCAAAATCTACGTTATATTATGGTTTTGCAATCCTTTGTAAGGGATTCTAGGGGGCTCAAAACTTGGGACAGGGATGTAGCTACAGCCGTATCAGTTATAGCTACAGGGGCTCAAAAATGCGTAAGCAAATAAATAACAAAATGTCAAGGAGCCCCAAAAATAGCACTCAAGGTATTTTGATACAGGGCCCACTCAGGACTAGCTGCGCCAATGAGGGGGCCCTAATATTCTCCGTTACGCTACTGTATACATCCGCTAGCAGTGACCAAGACTTCTTGAGGCCCTGGGCCTCTAAGTAAAAGCAGGTTCCACCTGCGAACCAATTAAGAAAACAGTATATAGCTTACGTTGCCAAATACTCGTAGAAACGGTAACCCGCAACAAATAAGTGAGCGTGATTTACAATCTCAAAAACCTAGGCACAAACCGACTGCCGCCTTCCGAATACATGATGGTGTATAGTGGTAGGCCGAGCCAGTGGCGTAACGGAGAATATTAGGTCCTCTCCCCTTCAAAGTCAGGTTTTTGGCCCCAAGCCGGATCTTACAAAGGATTGCAATACCATAACATCCGGCTTTGGGCTCCCTAGAGTCCTGGTACCCCCGAGATGCAGGGGTTGCGGGGGGTGTACGGTACGCCACTGCGGATATGACATAATAATATAGCCATGCCACTGTCACCAGTTGACATATAATTTGAATTTCCCAGTTTTTCAGAGAATATTTCCGGAATAATCCAGATTGAAATTATTTGAATCATGATCTTCCGAGACCGAGATTATTCCAGGGCCGTTTTCAATCACCCTGGCACCCTAAGCCCTTCAAATTATTTAGCTCCCCCCCTGCCTACTATTTCCAGAGTGCCCCTCCTTTAGTACTTACCTTGCTTGTATTGATTCGAGAGAGATTTTCCCTTAACTCTCTTTCTCTTTTCCTTTTCTTTGCTCTTGAGCTCTTTTGCTTTTTTACATTATCCACCAACTATGAACCCGCCGTATGCCGGACTGGCAACCGGCAGCTTAAGGAAATGATAGTGACAAGGTTTGACCAATCTTGTTCATTTCTTACATTAAGTCATCACGGACCACCCACCCTTTTGTAAATTAGTACGGTAAATTAATGAAAACGTTTGCATTATTCATTACATTATTGTATGAATTTATCAATTATAATCACTTATCGCATTATTATCTTTTACTTTTAAACATCCTTATTCTTTGTTGAGTTATTGTCATTGTACTTATACAATAAAGGTTTTCTTCGAGCTTTGATCATTGTAAAATCATTAATGACATCATTGTGATCACATTACGTTGTAATACCATTTCAAGTGCATAGCAATATCAAACTGTTAAGCTTTTCATTTTCCATAGTAGATATTTTCCATATATAATCACACACAAACACAACGCATACATAATTCGCTGCAATTTTTTTTTTCAGTCTTTCTTCGCCCTCCAATTTTCTGCGGCCTTAAATCTTTTGCGCACTATGCACGTGCCTAGCGTGCATAAGCGGAAAAACATCCCTGGATGAGGCCTCCAAACGTGGCTGAGGCCCTGAGCCCATTTGACCCATGCCTTAAAACATCCCTATTGAGCTCATTTATTGATACTACTGAGGAGATACATCCCCTTTTAGGAATGGAACTCCACCACTTATGCTCCAAACGACAAATGCTACTTTCTGTTCAACACTACCTCCATTGTTGAGGCTTCCGAGAAATATACAGAGTGGAAAAGAAATCAGATGGAAAGCTTGAAGTATTTGAAACTCAGAGTACAATAGAAAGAAAGTTAACTATGAACCATGTATATACTAGGGCAATTCGGAAATTAGCCACCATTTGGGCGTGGTACTGGAAGTACGGTTCGAAGCGCCCTCAGTCGAATGCACGAGCAATCTCTGATTCAGTAAGCTTCCAGTCGACGAATGAGAGTGTCGTAGGGCCAAGAATTTGTTCGTTATAACGTGACAAAATGTGTGCCGCCTTAGAAAATCCCGCGAAATGTGAGGATCAAGGAGTGGTAAGACTTCTTTGGGCCAAAAAACTGTCAGCAGCGGATATCCGACGTGAATTGTGTGCCGTATACGGGCCAAACATTATGAGTGAAAGTGAAGTGCATCAATGGATATGCCTTTTCAAGGACGGAAGGGAACGCTGTCTGTAGTGAGTGCTGATCTCATCCGATTGCCATCTAATCACTGCAATGAAAGAGTGGCTTGGGGAACAGCATTTCGCTGACAAAATGGAACTTAAAAACGCTGTGACACATTGGTTTAAATCGCAGGCGGCCGCTTTTTAAGCAGAAAGAATTGGTAAAACGGTACAATAAGTGCTTGAATGATGGGGGAGACTATGTTGAAAAATGGAGAAGTGTACCTTTGATAAATAAATTAACTCCCCCCTCTGTCCTAGTTTGTTTCTTATAGCGATTCGGAGGTTACTTTCCGAATTGCCCTCGTATTAACCACAACTTATAAAGAAATAACGAGGAAAATGGAAAAGAAAAAATTATTTTTTAACTTTTAGTTTGGTTAAAACATATCGTGATTGTAGGAAAGTGTCACTTTCGAGGTCAATGTTGCTTCATGGATGAGTGTGTGTGGGCGGGTTGATAGATCTCCATATTTTGCCATGAAAATTATTAAAATAAAGTGGAACTCGAAAGATAAGTGGAGGTTCAAGTCTCTCATCTATTTTAAAAGCCCCGAACTCTCCTTACACTGTATTTCATGCTACATTTCGAAATTTTCAAGCAAGAAGTAAGCCTTATTTAAAAGTTGTATATTTTCTTATTTTTGATTATAATAATTAAAAAGCATCTTTTTTTTTTAAAGAACAATTTTACGCGTTAATAAAGAGAGGACAGACAATACTATTTTTAAGTAAAGCGAATTCTAAATTCACCGAATTTTATTTTTCTTTATTATTATATTAGCTCCTACAGGGTTGTGTATTGAATTTCTTGTGATAAAATATTTTATTCTTTTAAATAAAAGGACTTCAGAAACAACATTTGGAATTTATCTTCTTTCAATTCCTACTCTATAAGCTCCCACTCTCTCTTCCTCTATTTATATATATATATTTATCTTTTTCAAATTTTCAATCGTTAATAAAATTCTTTCTATTCATCCAATCAAGTTCAAATAATTTTTTTAAAATTGTAGTGGATGACACTTGATGTTAATATAGTTTTTTCAAATATTACTTCATTAATTACCGGTTAATTAAATTAATTACCGGTTTTCGACACCAACTTAGATTTATCTCCATTGTTGTAACAATGTAACTGTTAAAACAATGACAAAAGTGGGCGTCGAAAACCGGTTTTTCAGCCCAACTGGCCAAACCGGGTGTGCATTGTTACAACAATGCAGACAAATCATGCTCTTTTTCAATTCTACTATTAGTTCACTCTCTCCCTATATATATATATATATATATATATATCTTGTTCACAATTTTCAATCGTTAATAAAATACTTTCTATTCATCCATTCAAAGTAGGAATACACTTAAAATTTTTTTATATATATTACTTGTTTTTTACTAGTTTTATCTTGAAAAAATCGATGGCACATATTTTTGGATTGGATTCCGTGTTTGAATTTTTTTTCCCGGACCTTTTTCATTTTCAAGAAACGGTAATCCCTTTAGTACAGAACGCTACCGACATGGAGAAGAAAGGACAAAACCACAGATACGATAGATTACATCTTTCTTGTAGACAAGTATATTCGTCAGCTACCCTTGAATCACGTTCTGTTGATTCACCTTACTCCAAACCTATGTCCTTTTCATCACAATCGCTAAATAAAGACATATTCGATGCAGACAGATTACACGAAATCTGCATTTTCTTTGAATTGCAGAAGGTTATCAGTAAAATTCCGCCAACAGCAGCTGAGAGGAAATTTTAACCCGTTGACTTATTAAAGCAATTGTGTAAAATTGCAAGTTTTGAAAAAAAAAATGTTTCTTAAAACTCGGTCAGAACAAATCACACAATAGTGTCTGAATTATTGAAAATCCTGTCTGAGTTTTAGAACTTTTAAAAAGAAACATAAACACAAGATTCTCCTTCTCTCCCTCTCCTAACAAGGAGTCTGATTTTTTTTCTTTTAAAAACTCAGCATCAAGCAAATAGGCCAACGAAACAGTTATGTTAATGCAGTGAAGTAATAAATTACAGGAACAAAATCAGGAAAGGAATACGTCAACACATTATATGTGTTCCGAATTTTGCTAGAGTGATGGAATAATTGTAAATAAAATAACATATTTTTAAGCTGAATTTTCTCTCTTTACGTATAACTATTCTAGAACTCGCTTAATTTTCTAAAAAACTAACAAATATAAATGACTGAGATTTTGATTTAATAAAAATAACAGTTGCTTTCAAGAGTTTATCCGAGAATGTGAGCACCAAAAAAAGGCCACGCAAAAAAAAAATTAAAAAAAAACAAAAAAAAAAACCACATTAGTATATTTTAAAGAAAATTCTTTTGTCAATACATGACAATTATTTTCTGCATTATAGGTAAAGTTGACTTTTGTTGAAGGTTCTGATTGAGTTACATAATTTTTAATGTTCTCAAAGTATTTGTAAACATACTACAATAGCAGTAAATTATGTGAAACTTCATTGACGAGTTTTATATTGCAGTACGAGTTAAGTTTTTTATACACACACAGAGATATTTAACAACACAAAAATTAAAGCATCTCAGCATTTAAAACGTAATTTTACCTTTAATAAGTAAATATTATCGTTTAACATTTAAATGCTTGTAATATCATTTTCAATAATCTTATGTTAGTGTAAAACAAACACTGTGAGAGAAGTTAAAACCTTTAAAAGAGTTATGATTTTAAATATTTACGACATATTAAAATGTAAATATTAAGTAATAGTATATATTATTCGAATATTTCTAATAACTGTGAATATTTCTTTGAAAATAATTGTTATTATAAAACCACACATTTTCTAA
The DNA here is from genome assembly GCA_019973975.1 of Trichonephila clavata. NCBI lineage: Eukaryota > Metazoa > Arthropoda > Arachnida > Araneae > Nephilidae > Trichonephila > Trichonephila clavata. The sequence continues at coordinate 405,301 of BMAO01032936.1, forward strand.
GTAGCAAAAGCAGCATTATAACCAAAATGTGTTTTTTATAGCTTTTTTGCTTTGTCGAATTGGCAACAGTTCTAATGCTGTGATATATATATATATATTAATTTAATTAAAAAATAACTGTGATAGATTTTTTATTCAATAAGAAGCGAAAAACCATTTATTTCATTTCAAGGGGATGATAGACTTTATCGCTCCTTTTGTTGCACAAAATCCATAACTATAACTGTAATTTTAACTATTTTGTGTATAGAGTTCCAACGGGTCTATCCGCGAACCGTCCATTAATCCTCTTCGGGTAAAATTATTCTTTTTTAACTGTAAGTTCTGTTGAAAACGTTCTCTCGAAGAAGAAGACTTGATTTATTCAAATGTGTTGTTCTATTTAAGCTTTGGCATTTAGGTACGCGATGGTAGTCGATAGTTGATAACTGGAGATTAAAAGTTATTAAAATTGTGAACTAGATTTATGACTGGACGTATAATTAAGAAAGATATTTACAGTGAATTCTAGCGTGGAAGTCAAAAGTGCTCCAAGGATAAGTGGAATAAATTATACTTATATGTTAGTAGCCTTAAGCCATGCGACTGCTCTTACAATTATTTACTGAGTGCATTTCCTACCTTTAATTGTGTTGGTTAAGTAAATGGAATGAATAAAATTGAGTTTAAAACTTGCTATGGCTAATGTTTGCTCGAACCCCCAAACACCAACAACCTCTAGTCGGTTGTTACTGCGTGAGTGAGTGAATATTAAAGTCGCACTATTCAGCTATACACAAGTGGTTTTTTGGCGACGGACCTCAAAAGTTTGAATCATGGTCAAGTGACGAGGAAGACACCTGAGCTGGAACCCCCTCTCTTAGCATCCATACCACATCAACGGGAGAACATTGAAGCCTTGACATATTTAAAGTGTATCGGCCACCTCTGCATGGTACTTCTTCAGCGATACTAGGCTCGAACTCCTGACAAGCCAGCCACGAGAATGTTACCTTACCTCTTTGTGTACAGTAAGCAGTAATAAATAAAATGATTCGATGTTTTGCAGTTTTATTTATATTCAATATCAAAACCACCGTTAAAATTTTTATTTTTTTAACTAGCAGATATTTTTCATACATAAATATAGATGCAATATATTTTAATAAAACTACACGAAAAAAATCAATACATTTTTATAGCAATTGGATGAGGAAACATAGTTTAATGCATTTATAATTTCTTTCGAATTTCTAAAATTTATTTTTTATTTTTTTCTTAATGTTGCTGTTTGGTATTTTCCATTAAATTCTTCTACTATTACTAATTAAACTATCGATCAATTTTATACAGGATATATTGGAGACTTATTATTAATATACTGACATAACTTTACCTGTTATAACATTTTTCGATGCCTTCACTGAATAATCTGCAATGTTTTTAGATTTCTTATTTAGAAGATAGCTGAAAGTTCTGATGTAGAAATATCTATATTTATATATATACTGTACGAGTCGGTAAAAAACTGGTAAAGAAGTTTTTTATTGATTTAAGTTCAACATTTTTTAAAAATTCCCTCAATAGAGACTAATGTTCTATTTTCTCATCTTTGAATTTAATCCTATTTCAACACTGGATCGCAATCTAAGTTTCTTTTTTTTTTAAAGTCAACACTTCAGGAATATTCTGATATTTTTTATTCCTCAGTTCAAATTTGTATAAACATCCATTAAAAACTTAAATATTTTCAAAAACATTTAACAGAGTTTCAAGCCATTTCCAAGAAATATTATTGAACATACCCAAAATTAGACCTCTATCATTACATATTAAAACACTCTCGACTAATTCATACAAAAATTAAGCAAATGTTCTAATGTCTATCGGGGATTTCAAATTGCGCTTAATGATAGTATATTAATTCCAGAGCTCGTCAATAGACAGTTGACACAGTTGCTTAAGAGTACTGTACGAAAAGTCATGGAATACAGTCAAGCAGAAAATATCTCATAATTTAAAATTACAATTATATCTTTTTATTCCACAATCTGAGATACAAGATAGACGAAGAAACGTATCCATTTCTTAAAAATCCCTTTTTCTGTCGACCTTTTTCCAAAAACCAACGTCGAAAAAAATTTAGACCTTCACAGTCAAGTGATTTTCAACAATAAGCTTGTTTACACAGAGAAACCACGCATTGTTCATTAACCCTCTTCTCCTTCTGATTCGAAAAAAAAAATCTTTTTTAAAAAAATTCATTTTTATGAAGACAATTCCAAGTAGCGGGATTATTTTCGTGGTCCGATTGTTTGTCTGGTTCATTTTCAAAAACGCCGCAGTTACGGTCACAGTTTCCGAAGAAATACGTTAATATGTGTGTCTCATGAAATGAAAAAAAAAAAATGGTAAAGTCAAAACAAAGGCTGTACCGAAGCTTAGCGCGACTTAAAGACGCATAAAAAAAATTATAAATAGATTTTTATAACACCAGAGTTACTCATCACTTGTGCGAAGTGCTGAACTTCCGCCACTGAGTTCATTGAGAGTTATGTGCCCGCAAAATTAAAAGGGAGTTAAATAATAGATTGTTAAGAATGCATGAGAATTTATTTTTAAAATAGCTATTTCTTGCGAACTTATCAATGTAAGTAATTGAAATTTTTTTAAATCATACACTGAATTACTTTGCCTGGCATATTCTTATATCCCATTATAATTAAATATTCAATTGTTTCTTTTAAACTTTTCATAGGATAATATTGTTTTTTTACCGTTTTATTTAGAAAAATATTTTATTATTTAAATGCAACCTATATCAATGAAATAAATTATATATGCTGACTTTTGAAAAAGAAATAATGTACCTTATTATTATCTAACGAGGAAATTTTTTCCGCAGTAAAGTCGCTGAAATACAGGGGCGTAGCTAGCGCCGTATCAACCATATCGATGATCACAAGCTTCAGGGGCCTCAAAACATGTAAGCAAAAAAGGGTAAAATGTTAAGAGAACAAAAAGAGGGCTCCCAAGGAATTTAGATACTGGGCCCACTCAGGACTAGCTACGCAGTGTATATTTATAATTTACTAACACTGAGCTTATTTAGCTAAGAAATTTCAAACTGTTTAGTGCCTTTTACTCTTTAGTACTATTCGAACATTACTTTTACGTATTTAAATTACGTTTTAAATTAATCTTACGGCACCAAGAAACAAACTAAGCCGTCATTTATTCCAATAAAAATTCTTTATTAATCGAACAGCAAAAATCAAAACATTGTTTACATTTTATCTTGTTGAGTAGTACATGAACTACTTTGGCCAAACGATTATGGATTATTTAATTACATTTATACTTGTTGAGTAGTTCACCTACTACTTCGCCAAACGATTATGGATTATTTATTCTTATTGTAGACGTAACAATTACATCATACTCTAATGGAAAATTTCACTTTTATTTTCTTACATGTACTGTATGTGTGTTCAACGATTCGGCTCGAAGAAAATTATCTACATTTCTATTTTTCGCTCACAGGAGACTAATCTATGTCTTTTTTAAAAAATTTTATTTTATCATCTCAGTAATAAATTATTAATTTCCTTCATTTTACTTGTGTATTTATTTACTAATTTAATCTTATGAATTTACTTTTGCACTGTCAGAAAGCCTTTCTTCCTGGAGTCCCGATTTTTTACAGTGATGCTATTTTCTAAATGATGTTACATTTCTTGTATAAGATATTTGTACAAAAGAGCTACAGAGTATTATTTTTTACATAACTTAAGAAAAAAAGGTTCAGATTTTGGGTATGTTATTTTCAATAGAAATTATCGAAATCATCAACTGGTTCTTATTAATGAATCGTAGTTTTTTCCGGAACTCTATCGTAATTCCATTAGGTTTTCTTACGTAATTCCATTAGGAAAAAAATACAAATGTAATTTATGTATAATTAATTCTATGAGATACAAAAAACACACAAGTATAGAACACAACCATTCAAATCCGCAATCTCAGATTCGCATAAGACAAATGAAACGCAAAGTCGTTGCCAAATGTTTGACTTCAATGTTGCTTCCCTGCATCATTCTTATATAGACCGTGAAGCAATTCTAGTAGTTTCTGGAGATGTCTTTTCAAATAATCCTCTTCAAGTTCTAAGAGGATTATTTATATTGGATTTTTTTATGAAGATATATTTTGTTGCCAATATTTGGAGACCAAATTTGTCGCTAATGGCACTTTTGTTCATTTGTAGTACAGAAAGAGTATTCCATCTTGGTCTACAAACGATTTTTCCGGCCACAATCATCTTTCGGTAGAAAAACGAAATCACAGTCCGAAGTTTCCATAGCAATATTTAACACACAATGCCTAATTTTTTTCAGATTACGTTTTTTTATGCTCTTAAATAAAAAAAAATGTAGTAAAGAAGGAATAACGAAACATTTAAATTTCCCCCTTAGCAAATTTATAAAAAAATTCTTCAATTCATTGCCCATTATTAGGAAATTTTCAATTACTTATGCCACAATCAAAAATAGCTTTAAAAATCTGTAACAATTGAATGAAATACCACAGGCCTCATCAAATAATTCTCTAGAGTAAATGAATATTTCGATCATAAAAAAAGGTGAAGATTCTAACGACAAAAGATGCCACACACACAAAAAAAATCTTTAAGAACCCCAGATCGTTTGGTGGTGAGTTCTAACAATTGAATTTTTTTCATTGGAAATGACTGCTATTTAATGATCATACCTTATCCATCCAGTTATCAAGCCAGGCTATATAAACAAATAACCAGAGCAAACATTAACTCGAAGGGAGAATAACAATGTGGAGAAAAATTTTCGCCTGCTGCTGCCAAACGAAACAATCGTCACAGTCTGATTGGAACGTTCGAAAAAAGAATTACTAACGATCTTTTACTGTCGATCAGACGATATTAGATTAAAGTATTCTTTTAAGTGGGATAACTAGGGCGTCATTGTTAAAATACATTCGTGTGCGAACGAATCGATTTTTGTTCTTTTTTGTAACGAAGGTGCACATCTCATTATCTCCCAGTTCGAATTTTTTTTTGTTTCTATCCACCCGTGGTCAACGTCTCAATGATTGCTTTCTTAGTGGGTGCTATGCAATTAAAACGTATTCTTTATGTAATTATTGTTGTAAAAAATGTCGTGCAGTGACTGGAATGATTGAAACCGTTAACCGCAAAAGAGCATTGGCTTACAGAAACACGTGCTTTGATTAAAAGATTCGTAATAGCTTATTAATAAATTCGGTGAAATCAGAATAAGAAAACACACATAAATTGAAATTAGTGACGGTTATGATTAACAGCGTCTGAGAATAAAGCTCTTTTATGCCTGTCTCGAACCTTTCCATCTGCATTTCTAATAATATGAATACTTTCCATATAGCTATAATTACACGAGGAATAATTGTTTTTTTAAAAATAAGAGATTTTACTTAACATTAAGCCAACCAAAGCAGTCAATACCCCTAATCAAAATTTTTAAGTTGCAGGTTTTCATTTTTCTTGAACTTACTCTGCACGGCCTTTTAAAAAACTATATATATCTACTTAATTTTTCAATATCTATTTCTCTTCTTCCGTTTTTCCTGATAATCATATACACTCTGCCGTTATCTACTGTGAGAGGTGTTTGACTGCGGTAAAATATGCGAAATTTTATGCAGCTATCTGTATCTTGGAAGTTTGAAATTACAAATTTCCAAATTATCCAAGAGAATGTCGTCCAATAGTGTTTTTGTACAGTTTGTTTTATGCCGGGTGCAGAGCACCGGGTAGTAGTATCCCGCGGGGCAAAATAATGTTTATTACAAATATTTTCGACATGGTCAGCTATTTGCAATAATAATTGGCTACAAACTTTGGATAGCAAATAAATAAAAATTCGTTAGTTTTGCAGTGGTTTTTGTATTTTATTATTAAGGTATCCGACTACTTGCGACAACATTTTGTAAAAAAAGGGAGACATGGGGATTTTTTTGGGGGTTTTTTAGATTTGTTTAGTACATTTTTGAGAAAAATATGCTAAAATTAAAAAGATAAAAAAAATTATTGTATTACTAAAATGGGTAAAATTTACAAAAAATAACATAAACGGGGCCCATTTTGTACCAACAGTTAGTGAACAAATTTTCAATTCTGATGTGTTGCTATGTTATTCATTTTTGAAATGACCTTCAGGAAAGGTGATGTTCTAATTTTTATAAAAACTAGAGCACTTTATCTTAGTTATTAAATGAGAAATTGCTTAAGAATAGCGATTATATTAACATAAGGGGCTGTAAATTTTATAATAAAACAGTGATTGATAAATCTGAAAGTTAAAACACTTCTACTGTTATACAGAACATATACAAAAAAATTTTAGCTAATTATTTTCAAAACTTTTTGAGCAATCGCTGTCCCCGTTGGAGCATTTTCAAAAAACACATTTCCAGTCGAACGCGTTTTAAAGTATGACATCTTGCTAAAAGAAATGTTATCTGCTTTTACTAAAACATTTGTAGTTTTTGTTCTAGTGAACTGAAAATAATAAACTTGGTATTTTTATAAAGCTAATAAGATGGTCTATAAAATAAAATCATAAAAAAATTGCCAATTTTCAAAATTCACAATTTTAGAGTAGTCGGATACCTTAACGGATTATTCAAGCTCAAATTCGAAAATTTGCCTCTAAAATATCAGCGCAAAGAAAATAGTTGAAAGAAATAAATAATATAAACGAACTGTCCTCTGAAACAGGCGAAGAAAATTCTGAGAGTGAGGATGGCATATATGACTTATTGGACACTGACTCTGATCAATTTGTCACGGATAATAAGGAAGAGAATATTGTGAATACGTGTTGGGACAAAAAAAAAGATTGTTCTCTAGGTTCGAAGACGAATGTGAGAAGAGTGACCAGGATATTGAAATTTCAATTGATGGAATTGCTTGGTAAAAAATTCAAAAAGATTCTAAACCTAGAATATCTCTGCTTCATATTATTTTCAGAGAAATATCGGGACCGACCGTATATGTGAAACATTACTAGGAAGGGAAAATAGGAGCGCATTTTTGATAAAATAAAAACTGCGACGACAAATAAATTTTATTTTAATTTGAATAGCAATATGTAAATTACTGAAATAAGCTATAATTTTTCAATTTCTATTCTTTATAAAATGTATATACAGTGGGTAAAAAAAAGTATATTTGCACACCTACATTTTTGTTTGCAATTCATAAAAAAAGAAGCATTAAGAAATAAAAATTGGTATTGCCAAATCAGAATAAGTTTAATCATCCAAAACAACAGAAAAATTACAATAATTTAAATAACAATGCTTTTTTGTAACAAAATTAAAATATCTCGTGTCAAAAAAGTATTTGCACACCTGCATGAATACTAAAGAAATAAAATATATAAGCAAATTTCAAATAACTAATATTTAGTATGCATTCCTTAGCATCTATTACTGCTTGTAATCTTGCTGGCATTGATTTAATTAAATTTTCTGTAACAGTAGGGTCAGTGTATCGACCACTCTTCAATAAGGGCTTGTTTAAGGGCAGATTTACTTGAAATCTCCTTTTTCTTATTTTAAATCCACAGAATTCCACAAATATTCCAAAGGATTTAAAACTGGTGATTGTGGTGAAGTGGCAAGTTTTCTGGGTACATGGTAAAGCAACCACATACGTGTTATAACGGCAGTGTGCTTGGGATCATTGTCTTGCTGAAAATAGTACGAATTACTGATACCCAATTTTATTGCACTTTGTGGCAAGTTATCTCGCAACACATCAATATAGGTTCGAGCTGTCATATTCCCATCAATGAAACACAAATTACCAACTCCTTTGCTAGCCATGCACCCCCAAATCATAACAGAACCTCCTCCATGTTTAACTGTAGGTAACATATTTTTGGTATGAAAAGCAGTACAAGGTTTTCTACAAACTAATTTCCTGCCATCTGATTTAAAGATATTGAACTTACTCTCATCGGAGAATAGGACATTTTTCCAGAAATCAATTGGCTTATTGATATATTCCTTAGCGAATTCAAGTCTCTTCAGTCTATTTCGTTCAGTTATGAGAGGTTTTTCCTTGGAGATCTCCCATAAATTTGTGCATCATGCAGGACATTTCGAACACTTGGGCACAGATTTGAACTCCAGATGTTGAAGCGACATCATTGGCTAATGTATTGCACTAACAACTGGATTTTTCGATGCTTCTCTTATGATTTTTCGCTTAATTCGCAGTGAAAGTTTCTTTGGGCGTCCAGAGCGCAAGTTATTGATGTAGATCCTCTTTCTTTATGACGTTTTATAACATACCGAACAGTAGAGAAGCAAACATTTACTTTTTACCTATTTCTCGATAACTTAGGCCATTTTCACGTAGAGAAACAATTTTTTCTCGCAACGAAATCGGCAATTCAGATTTCTTAGGTGCCATTACAATTTGAAATCGACTATCAACTGATAAAGTTTCGACAATACCTCCTTTTACAGTCGTCTTACGTATGTTATTTACTGCAGGATGACTGTCAAATAATTAGCAAAAAAATGCAAATTTGCTAAAGTTGATTTGAGTGTGCAAATACTTTTTTGACATAAGATATTTTAATATTGTTGCAAAAATGTTTTTAATTAATATTATTGTATTTTTTTGTAATTAATTTAATCGAATAGGCTTATTTTGTTTTAAAATGCCAATTTTTGTATTTCTTAATGCATTTTCTTATAAATTGTGAACAAAAATGTATGTGTGCAAATACTTTTGTACCCACTGTACCTAAAATCAAAAAAGTATTTATTAATAACAAAAACTTCTAAATACTACATGATAATTATTTTGTGTTTTAATGCCTATGATAAATTCTGAATTATTTAAAATCAACTAGAAAAAAATACAACGTTCATTTAAAAAGCAGTCATTTGATTACCCTATCGGTAGAAATAGGTAAACATAAAATATCAGTATAGATTTAAAGTTAATGAAGTTTTCTGTGGAGCAAAAATTGTTTCCAGCGAGTAATATCTTGGCAAAAATTATTTAGAAGAAAAATAATTACTAAAACGAAGTTTTTTTTTAAAGCCAAGATTATTAATTTTTTGTGTGTCTACCATATCTACCATTTATCAAAGTTATCTTAATTTTTTCCCAACGTTAATGGACGTTGTTTTAATAAAAATATTCTTCGAAGCATGACTTCCTTAATGTTCTGTACTATGTGGAAGGAGAGTTACCATAATTAATGGAGATACATCATTAAGAAACTTAAACACAGATAAATCATAACAGTGTTTAAATATGTAAAATGAAAAATGCAGTTTCTAAACAGTGTTGCGTATGAAGTATATTAACGCCCATTAAAAATACAAATTTCCAAATGATAACATTTCTTTTTTGGAGCCCGGACAGGTTTTCAGAGATTTTTATCTAATTTTGTGAGATGTAAATAAAGTAACTAAGTTCGAAACCGTGATTTTGAAAAAGTATGTGAAATGTGAATGAAAACATGTTTACACACACACAAACACACACACACATATATATATACATTTTTATGTATGTATATATATATATGTGTGTGTGTGTGTGTGTATCGTGTTTCGAATAAACTCCAAGCCTTTTTTTATTTTTTAAAAAAAGGGTTTTATTTAACGAGCTATCTCGGCATCTGCTCTGAGAGAAAACGGACACACAAGTGATGTACACTTATGTCAGATGTCTTAAGTACCCTTCTTAGGGTGAAGTTGTTTGGGGCCATCTGTTCCGCGAAAGATGTGGATACTTAATTTAAGACTTAACGATATAACGATAAATAAAAGTTAAATGTTGTATAGGGAATTTAATTTTAGGTCTAATTGAATAATCCTTACATATATATTTAGAGTCAGTTGAATTCGGATATGCATATAAAATTGTTTTTAGAATATTATTGTGATAAAACTTGTTAAAATTGTTTATTTGGCAAAAATGAAGAAAGAATTACATATTTTTCGAGCGTTTTCCTTACACGAAAAAGCTTTTATAATAATAATATTTTGGCTACACATAGCTAAACTAAGATTTTTGAAAAATTCACATTATTTTCTGAATTACTATAAATTAAAATAATAGAGGGTGTTTTTATTTTTAAATTTTCTCTCTACTCTCTGATATATTAAAAGACGAATAAATAAACTTTTAAATTATGCATTTCAAAAATCCTAGTTCAGTGAGTGAGTGAGTGAGGGAATATTAACGTCGCACTGATTAGCAACACGGATTAGCTTTTGGCGACGATCCGCGTAATTTTGAACCATGGTCAAGTGACGCGGACGACACCTGAGCTGGCACCCAATCCTAGTTCAGACTATGTAGAGAAGTCTTAGCTACGTTTAAGTAAAAAATTACGGTTACAAAAGCATTTCTCAAGTAAGGAGAATGTTTGGAAAATATGTCATTATCTTTATTTTTTGCCAAAAAATTGCATTTAAATAGTTTTTATTGTAACAATTTTCTTAAAACAATTTTATTTGTATATTCTAATTCAACTGGCACTAAATATCAAACAAAATTTATAACAATTTATACGCTTTATCAAAATCACAGTTTAAAACATAGTCAGTCTACTTAAGATGTTAAGCATTAAGTTCTTTTAGCTAAAATGGCAACACATAGAAAATACGCTGAATTGTGGTTCATACTAATATTATTAAAAGTTGGCTCTGTTTTTAAATATCAGGACTTCTATACTGAGTACTAATATTTTAATATGTGAAGTTGATGAAATCCAAATATAATTAAATTTCTTATCATTGTGTGTTTGTTATTGGATAATATCTCTAATTTTCTTGTTGGCGACAATTCGCAATAGCAGTCGTCAAAACAGGATTCCTATAACCGATAAGTACATCAATTTATCAAAAAATATTGAATTTCTAAAAGTTAAATTTTTTTTAGATATGCTTATGATGCGTTAAAGTTTTAAAAAACGATTATAGATTTTATTTGAATGTTTAAATCAAAAAATAAAAATAGATTAATGCCTAAACAGGTTAAATGAAACGATATCAAAGACTAAAACGGATTGAAATATCACACCGAACTCACACTTTTCACACAAATAGATGTATTAATCAGAATATGCAAGAAACGATTAGTGATAAATCGATATAAAAATATTCCGTTTATAACTCATTTTTAGTCGAATCTTCCTACGACCTCCTTAACTATTTACGAATAAGTCTTGTGAGAAAAAAAAACACAGCATTTCCACATTCCCTATTTCCTCAAATATCACCACGGTTGAAAAGGAATATAAAAATAAAAAAATAACTCCAACGAAGCGAATCTTAAAAGTTCAAAGTCTGTTTCGAATTGTTATGTTCAAGACGAAGTTTTCTAACTACGCAATAAGTAGCCAGCAATAGTAGAGTAATGAGTATATAAAGACTTCGTCGGAACACCTTGTAGTAGGATAATCTTACGCAAGTTTTCTTGTCAGTGGAATTTCGTAGAATCTTTCTCGGTTATCTGATGTTTAGGCAGCTAGGTAAACTCGTCATAGCATACATGGAAACGTGAATTTTTTTTGGTTTCGTCATCGTATTTTTTATATATATTTCCTGCAAATTATTTGAAATCTTATCATGTCCCTGAGCGGTGATCACGCTTTAGAATTTTTAATGGTCATGTATAAATTATTATGAGATATTTTTTTTATTTCCAATGGTCAGGATTACAAAAGACCACTACCCCACAAGGGGGTAGGAACAAAAACAAACAAACAAACAAAGTAGGAACTAAAAACGTGGCGAGACAAGTCTATGAACCCAATAAATCCCAAGCTTGCCAATAAAAATCGCTCAAAGAGGATTCCCCAGTGGCGAATGTGATCAGCATCCATGTCCAATAACCACAGAGCGTGCAGACAGTTGCCTGTGCAACATTAATTCGATAAAGATGTTTAAGGAGTCAGTCGTGTCCAGTAGCCAGACGAAACTCGACAACTGCTTTACGTCTTGGCCACATGGGAAGATCTTTAAGATTATGCCACCAGATCGTATTGGAATTTCTCTTTGTATATTGAATTGAAGTGAGATCTTTCATCTGCTGGGCAGCGGCGAATGTGATCCAATACCACAGAGGGAGCAGAAAGTTGCCTGTGCAACATTAATTCGATAAAGATGTTTGAGGAGACAGTCGTGTCCAGTAGCCAGACGAAACTCGGCTGCTGTTTTACGTCTTGTCCACATGGGAAGATCTTTCAGATTATTCCGCCAGATCTTATTGGAATTTCTCTCTGTGCATTGTATTGAAGTGGGATCCTTCATCTTTTTCTCAACAATACACTTGGCACTGGTAAAAGGGACAGTTTTCTTTATTGTCTGTTGAATGGAAGCTCTCTTCTTTGCTAGGTGATCCGCAAACTCATTACCAGTTTCACCACAGTGTCCAGAGATCCAATGCAAAACAATTTGCTTAGAGTACTCAGACAGACTCTTCAGCAGATTTTTACATTCAAGAATGTTAGAGGAGGCAAGAGTAGAATTTGAGTTCACAGCAAAAATCGCCATTTTTGAATCACAGAAGACAACAGTCCAAGTAAAGCTATTCAGACTACAATGCAACTGCGCAAGGGCTACTTGAAGGGCAGCAACATCACCATCAAAAGCGGCTGTGAATTTTCCAGTTGTTAAATAAAAGGAGAAAAGGTGGGAATACACCCCTGCTCCTGAGTTGTCAGAGTCCTTCAAAAAGCTGCCATCAGTATAGATATGCACCCAGTATTATGAGCGACATAAAACAGGAGTTTTACATTTCTCAATTCAAAATATAGCAATGTAATGATAAGGCATTTAGTTAATCATTTATTATAAGGAAAATCACTGTTTATGTGACAAATTTGCCATTGCTTCTAGAAGTAAAAGAATTTTAAATTCTTTTTTGATATTTTTAATTTCTTCAAAAGATGACGATCAGAAAACTTACAAAGAGTAGATGGATATAGGAATACTAATTCTTGTGAATCTTGTTAAAGTTTTTTAAGCATTAGTATTAGTTAAGAATAACAAGTGACATGGAAATTAATGTAATAGAGTTTGTAATAAAATTTAAAAAAAGAACAGGTTCGCTTAGGAGGCCATTAAATATGTTTCAATTTTAGGAATTATTTGATATTCGGGGACTGCAGTTTTGTTTTTCTCAAAAACAAAAGTCTCCTCTTCAGTAGGTAATGATACATGTATTATTTTAACATTGTTTATATATACAAACGAAAAAAAAAGAAGAAGAAATGCCACAAAGATAAATAAATAATATTGGACCAATTAAGTTCTTTTTCCTCTTGAAACAAACCTGAAAAAATTCGTTTTTTTTTTAATATTGTAAAATAGGTAGAGGCACAACATCAAACCAAGCTTCATACGTAAATATTTAATTAACAGAAACATAAAACTTAATATGAATATAGTCATACAAATAATAAAATACAGTCAGACCACCGTATAAAGAACCTCTACTTAGCGAATTTTTTCCTGGTGCCGAGAACATCTTACTCTTATTCTTCGTAAAATAACCTCAAAATAGCGAACTATTTAACGAACTTTTTCTCTTGTAATTCGACTTTCTTTTCTTCTTTTTCAAAATATTTCAGAACATCTTGCAAATTATTCTCTTTTAGCACAATTTATGGTTATCAATGAACTTGAATTGGCTTTCTGACTCACCTAGAGCAATAAAATTGCCGTAATTTTTCAAACAAAAAACTCAAATAAAATTAACAGATTTTATCAGTAATTCGATTTAAAAACATGTGTGGTAGTGAATGTTTAAAATTACTTGTAGGTTTAAAATTTGAAAATGTGTATTTAAAAAGTTAATAAATTTCAACATAGAAATATTTTTTTAAAATTGAAAATACTGTGTATTTCTGTGTAAAATACTGTGTAGTTTTTTTCCCTTGCAGGTTTTTCTTCTTTCTTTTGTTGGATAAGATATATAAAATAGATATTAATTTATAAAAAAAGGTAAATATAATTACTTTTCTTTACATCCATGTATATAAAAATGGGTGTTTGTATATATGTGACCTCGCTTCACTCATACACCCTTTAACCGATCACTATGGAATTTGGCATTTATCTGTACTTTTTTGTGGAGGAGGTTTTTGTGTTATCCTCTTTGTTACAGCTCCCCACCAGGCGGTGCTACAGCAAAGCACCTTCTGCACCATGTTGTCAACGTGGTCACCAAAAATGATGCCAATTTGGCTCTATCACCAACATTTCGCTGCTTCCATTGAATCGCCATTATAATGTAAGGAACAGCATCACTAGCGAATATTATAATTTTAACATAAAATAAATACAACAGAAAGTAATATTAACGTATTACACATCCAGATATAAATTATTTACACTATTTTAAACGTTCATTACACACATTTTGTAACAATGTGTTACTTTTGCTGAGTAGAGATTAACTTAGGATGGTGTTTTCAAAAATCGACCGACAAGAGAGTTACGGGGTGTTATGAATAAAAATAAAATCTTTTTTTATCAGTTATTAGAACTACAGACTTATACAAAAAGTTTTTTTTTGTTTAATTTGCAATTCACATAAAATTGATTCATTAAAAGTTTCTTTATCCTTCACACAATCTATATTGTTTAATTTTTCAATTCACCCACGCAAAGAACGGGTATACCAGCTAGTAATATATATTGTTAATGAATTCTGAACTCCCTTCATGTGGTTTCTAAAGTATATTAAAAGCTGAATCTCTATTTTAAAAATTTTCTTCATAACGAATTCCCCTCCCCCTTTTTTTCTTGTATTTAGGATCTCGTTAAATAGAGGCCCAACTACAGATTATAACATTTCTCAGCGTCAACATCACACACAATTCATACAACCTTCAATTTTGCAATCACCTTCTGATTAATTTTGTGACCATGGCAAATGAATGGTCATGGTCATGAACACCTGGCTGGTGTTTTCGAGCCATGGGTTCATGTCTTTGTGTCCCTGAAGACCTGCTGAATAGGAGGCGTGAGGCACGTTGAATCTTCTGAGGCTCAAAGTCCTCCAATTGCCGTGATGTGCAAGTTTAAAGAATCCTCAGGTCTTTGTCCTGGTAGGAGTTGTCCTTGTCACCTGACCATGATTTAAAATTACGAAGTCCGTCGCTAATAGCCCTCTTGTAACTTCTTGGGAAAAAATCAAATCTGATTTCAAACAAAGAAGCTCATTGTGCAGTTTTTTCTCTTAGTTACCTTTAATGCATAATTCTTCTTTGGGCAATTCAGATCTTTACAAGTTCCATGCAATAATTTACATGTTAACACTGAAAAGTATTTTTTAGTAATATATATATTTCATAAAAATTGAATGCAACACCAATATCACCCTTTTTCACCCTCTTGAATGCACACCAACATCACCCTGATTTTCACCAAATACTGATTAAACAGTATAATTACAATGAAAATATTCAAGATTTTTTTTTTGTCTTTCCCTTTTTATTCAGACACAATCTATAGAAACCGCGTGGTCTATTTGCAAAATTATATTTCTTTTCAATTTAAAACTATAAAAATATAGAAATTAATACTGAAATAGGTTCCTTTTATTTATATTCTTCAAACAAATGGTAAAATTTTAAAATTAAATGAAACTATATTACACAGTAATTTGATAATATCACTATTATAGATACAAAAAAAATTATCTCCACCCCAAACTTCCGAGAATTCAGTAATCCTTCTTTCGACAAATTCAGTGACAAATCCACGCATTCAAAGAACAGTTTAATGGAATATTCGAACAAAACAAGGAAAATACTTTTTCTCCAACAATTGCATGTATATAAACAGTTTCTATTACCTGGCATACCAACACAATGATGCTTATTTTCCATGTCAAATGCCTTCAAATTAACTGAAAACACTAATCTGGTAAGTTCTAAGCGCAAAACAAGCATTTTTCACTGAACTTTCAAAACACAATCCTTTCGCAATGACATTGTACAAGGAAACGTTTAAAGGTGACTTTAAAAGCGCTTTCTTTGGCGACAAATTGCATGTTTACAATTTCTCCCAAATAAATGCGACCACTCTGTTAGGAAGGAATGGCGTGACATCGGCTTTTATCGTGGTAGAGCATCACGAAACATCCTTATGCATGAACTGCGTCGCACCAACATCTATATTTTCTGGTGAGAAATTTGTAACCGGAACACCTACCGATGTGGAGGAGAGATGAGTACATTTGTTATAACCCTCTTCCGCCAAGGTCCCTTGGCCGTGAAAATGGCTCTTTACTTGTTGAGGTTTTGACAGTTGCAAGGAGCTAAGAGCGGAAGTTTATAGTCTGTTTTAAATTAATTTATTGGGTCTTTGTTGCACCCAGTGGATTCTGGGAACGGTTTTTGTTTTTATATGACCCTTTCTAGAATCAGGAGTGGATGGTTGCTATGGAAATAAAAATGACATGGTTGGGGTAGATGAAAAGATGTGGGTAAAAATTTCATGAGGTTTCAAAAGACTGTTTCCAAAAGTTTAATTTTTAAGAGCGAACTTGTTACGAAATTAAATCTGTTTCATTGTTCATTTTAACCATCATTGGTATAAATCATGACAATAAATGAATAGATATTATTCTGTAACATGGTGTAAGTAATGGTAACGTGGGATTATTTTTTGATGGGAAAAGGCAGTATTAAACCAAAATTGGATTAGTAATTTCTCACACTTATTGAGCACAATACAGAACGTCAAAACATTTACAAACACTAAGAAAACATTAAAATTTTTAAAGCTATATATTCCGAAGTTCTATTTCACTCCTCAAACACAACATCTCGCTTTTTGTTTCTTTCCTCTTCTTCTCAATGTTGCCATTCGGCACTAACTGAATTCAGCGTTTCTGTTGCACCCTTTCACCAAAAGGGGCTAGTCCTTCAGTCCTCTACAATACTAATGCACTGTTGTAAGAAAACTCTGTTGCTTCATTAGCTAACTCTTAGTGAAATGTTATAAAAGGACTTGCTTAATCAAAAATCTTTTATAATTTAATTAGAAACAATTGGATTCCTCTAATTTTCAGTTCAAAACACATAACTGTGGTACAATATTTCTTAAAACCCTTTAAAAGCTCTCCCTTTTTTCTATCAAAGAAAATCCTACAGTTTGGTCTAATGATTTATTTTCAAAATTGTTTTTTTTTTTTGTAAAAAAAAACAATCTTAAAAACATTTGACAACAACTTACAAAATGCAATACAAAGAGAAATTTAAAAGAAAATACAATGCTATTTTTTGAATTTACAAGGTGGTGTTCGTATATGAAATACCATTATGAGAACTATCATTTTATAACAATATGGATGGTGTGAGGAACACGTGAGGGAGATTTACCTTTGAGTAAGGCTATTTAAAAGTTATTCTTTAAGTAGGTTTCTTACTTCATAAATTTCTCGTCAAGTCAGTGTCAAGAAAAATCAAAACTGTATTAAAGGCAAAATGTGACCCAACGAAATATTGACGAGTTGGTCATAATAAAAGGGCCAATCAATGTACAAGGGTGTTCAAATGAAAAGGTACGAAACGGCACTGTGGGTATAAATGAACACTTTATTCAAAGTATACATCATAGGCCTGAGCACAACGATCCCATTGATTCCCAGAATTCCTGTGACTGTGACGAGACCAGGTCCTTCCCAACGTCCTTGAGTTCGTCATCCGAGTTGATGTGCTTCCCTTTCAGGTGTTTTTTCAGGGGACCAAACACGTAGAAATTGCAGGGGGACATGTCGGGGCAGTAGGGTGGATGTGGTCAAGCTGTCCCCACTCGAACTTAACCGATTCCGCGTGTGTTACTCTGGAAACGTCTAAACGCGCGTTATCATGGAGCAGAACCACACCCTATTTGAGCACCTCCGGGTCTTTGTTCTTGATGGAACTGCGTAGGCTTCGGAGTGTCTAGCAGTACTCATCGAAGTTAATAGTTCTTCTGTGCTCAAAGAATTCAAGAAGTAGCGTCAATTGGACGACACTCTGAATAAGAGCCTTTGCTCTCTTCTGCGCATGCTCCGATCCACGCCGGAGACTCCATTGACATCCCTAAATGTCGCGCTACGTTTTCCCATAGCGCATAGGTTCTCAACCAGGGCGATAACGCCCCTTTGTGGGCGTTTGAGGTTTTCAGGGGGGGGCAGTAAAAAACCCTGAGAAAATGGGGGGGGGGGAGCGTTGAGATGGCACGGAGGAACTTGGGCAGATTAACCTAATACAGTCTAAAAAAAACTAAAAAAAAAAACACGCTGATTATGTACTAAAAAAAGTTAATACTGTTTACCTTATATTCATTGTATGTATTTAAATAATTTCTATATCACATGTACGACAATTCACATATTTCGGTAGACCTACATTAAATTGAATGATATAGTGCATTTTAATTACTGTAGGGCCCATGTTATGCAAGGAAAATGTTTCGTCCACTGCATTTCATTACGTATATTATCCAAGAAACATAATTAAATATGTTAACCAGGAATTAACGTGTGATTCTTTAAAAGCCGAAACTATCCATTTATATTTATTTTGAAAGCAATAGTTTATTATGAATTACTTCATATCTCAAAACCCCTGACTGTCTTTAATAACAGGTAAGCTGAAACTTTTATTCCACTCTTTTAAATGAAGAAATTCAGTAGCGTTTCCATTCCATCAATATCCTATCTATGACTAAAATACACTGGTGTCCAAAAGTTAAGCATAAATCGTAAAATGCGAAAGACATGGAGTAAATATTCGTAAAATTATTCCAAATTTCTTGCGGATATTAATTGGGTGAAGAAGAAACATTGGGTTTATGCAAAACTTTTCAGTCGACTACGTCCTGCGCGAAACACCGGCGCATGACGGAACGCGGAGGTACCGATTCACGCAGCATAGGCAGTTCAGACAAGTTTCGTGCAACTGCTGTGCGAAGGAACGTTGTTAACCATCAAACAAGGTGAATGATGGCACACAGACGCCAATTGGACATGTTTACGAAAGGAAGAATCGTTGGAATGCTGGAATCCTCACGATCACAAACCGAAGTGTCTCGAATTCTGAATGTGGACCAGTCTGTGATCTCAAGACTATGGCAGAGGTTTCAAAGAACGAGAGATGTTACCCAACAACCAGTATCAGGTCGACCAAGAGTCACAACCCCTCGCCAAGACCAATATCTGGTAATAAGTGCGCGACGTCAGAGGGGCAGTACTGCCAGAGCACTGGGTTCGGCGCTCACAGTCGCCACAGGAATACGAATTTCGAGACAAACTGTTTACAGGAGACTCAGTCATGCTGGCCTGTATGCCAGAAGACCAGCAGTTTGCATTCCCCTCACGTCTGTGCATAAACGCGCTCGTTTAAACTGGAGTTTGAAACATCAACATTGGAGTGTGGGAGAGTGGGCCAATGTGATGTTCAGTGACGAGTCCCGGTTTAGTCTGAGCAGTGATTCTCGGCGGGTAACGATATGGAGAGAACGTGGAACACGTTTTGAACCAAGAAACATAACGGAAAGATATCATTTTCCATCAAGGGGAGTAATGGTATGGGAAGGCATCATGATGGATGACCGCACAGACCTCCATTTCTTTGACACGGGGTCTGTGACTGCTCAAATATACAGAGACGAAGTTCTTGAGACTTATGTTCGCTTGTTTCGAGGTGCTGTCGGTCCTGACTTCATATTCAGGGATGATAATGCGCCATGTCACCGAGCGGTGCTGATTGATGACTTCCTTGAAACGGAAAACATCCAGCGCATGTCATGGCCTGCGAACTCCCCTGATTTAAATCCTATCGAGCATGTATGGGATATGCTCGGGAGACAAATTGCAACCCTTTCGCACCCACCAAGCTCCGTTACAGAACTGAAGAGAACTCTCCAAGAAGCTTGGAACCTTTTGAGCCCACAACTCATTCATCATCTTATCGCAAGTATGGTAAATCGCTGTGCAGCGTGCCTGGCTGTCAGAGGTGACCACACGCCTTATTAAACTGCAGCATCAGTATTTTATTTAATGTTTTCTTTCATTTTTTCTTTAAAGTGTGAATCCTTGCTATGCTCAGTTTTCTTTCAAACTGCTACTTTGGATAATAAAATTAATTATTATCATTCTTTTGATTTGCTTCCTTATTTTATAACCATTTTACACTCGCATATCACATTTCCCGCCATTCTGATTGACAGTTCCTTCTTTATTCACACAATTATCAATTATGCTTAACTTTTGGACACCAGTGTATATAATATTACACTTTAAGCATATTTCTGGCAATAGCTATTTCAGATTCGCAAGTAAAAATTGGGGCTTTAGAAAAGAATTAAATTAAAAAATATATTCTATTAGTAATAGAATATTTTTTTTAAATTTAACTTTTGTTTCACCATGGAAAAACGTGCACTCTTATTTATCTAGTAGAAGGGGCGGTAACGAAATATTCACTAGAAAAGGGGGCGGTATCAAAATATTTACTAGAAAAGGGGGCTCCAGTTCAAAAAAGGTTGGAAACCTGCAGCATAGGCAAATATGTTAACGGCTACATTATTACGACTTTCCATTGAACATTTCTTTTGAACACTACATGTATAAAGAATGCTCAATTTTAAGAACGAGAAAATTAACAAGGAATACGAGAAATATGAGTAGAAGATTGCCAAGTATAGCCGTATTTTGTTTTATAAACCATAACATCGTGTTCTAAAAATAAACATTAATACAAAATTCTCAAGATGAGTAAAATCACGTGATACCGAAGGGAGCGATAAATGAGCAAATACCATCAATTTACCATAATGTGCACATCACTCCCTCAATAATCTCATAAATCATTCTGATTAAAATACGTAAAAAAAAATAGAACCTTTTACATTTAAAAAGTTAAATGAATGTGTTTAAAGTTTTTTCTTGGGAAGATTTTTTTTGTACTAATTTGAAATAACTTTTATAAATCTTACTTAAAAATACAAAAATTTATAGTTTTAAACTTCCTCTATTTAGAAAGCTCCTCATAAAATTGAAAAAGGAAAATTTTTTTAGATCCCTTTCAGTTGGGGTAGACCACTTGTAAAAATTTTTACTTCGAGAGAGTTTCAACTGCTTGACGGAAAATATTTACGAGGTGCTGTTAACTGCTATTCATGAAAAGCGAATGAATAATGGAACAATTTCAGATCTGATCAGTAATGCAAAAGATCAGATACAAAGGGAAGGAAGAAAAAAATCAAATTCCTTTTCTGCATTTCCTATTTCTCAGATTAAAAAAACAAATTTTTTTTCATATCTTTTTTTTTTAACCATGTATTATTTTACGT
Organism: Trichonephila clavata; assembly: GCA_019973975.1. Lineage (NCBI taxonomy): Eukaryota > Metazoa > Arthropoda > Arachnida > Araneae > Nephilidae > Trichonephila > Trichonephila clavata. Next base: position 426,691 of record BMAO01032936.1, read on the forward strand.
ATCTATCCTTCTTATCTCTAACAAAAAAGGGAAACTTGTTGTACATTCCTGAGTTAAACGAAAGTTATAGAATAAAAGCAGAGGAACACAAAGAAGACAACAAGATTTTAATCTCTACCTCTTCGATGCACACGAAACAACAGGCATTGTTGCCAACTTTAATAATATAATGATTTTTAAAAAAGAACATATCTGAGTTTCGAAGAAGATAAGGAAATACAAAAAATAAAAGATTATCTTGGCTATACACTGCTACCTGACAATAACAATCATTTAGAAGGAGGATATATTTACCAAAACGCAATGGTCTAGAACAGTGCCTGGTTAAAGAAATTGAATTCAGAGAGATATCAGTGCACGCGTAGATTTATTTTATTCGCATAGCTTCACTTTCTAAGAACGACAAGGCTAAAGAGAGAATGACTCTTAAATCGAGATCAAAAGTCTCATAGAATGGGATTTTGGAAATCGACCCAATTCGTGATAGTTGATGAATAGTATTTTAAGGAGGGAAATTTTATTTATTTGTTCACATGCGAAAAAATAATTGTTCTTTTTGTTAATTTATCACGAGGAAGAATCTGTCGTAAGTGTGAGACAGTGACAAGATAAAGATACTAAGAACCGTTTTACGAAAGGGTAAATATGTCGAGTAATAAACGAGGATTACTGAGCAAAAGCAGAAAATGTAGAAAAATGAAAGTTAGTGGACATGGTACGATTTAAGCAAAAAATTTTAATTTAAGGATTTTCAAAATTTTTTTGGTTGCCTCCTATGTGTGTATACAATGTAAAACAGATTTTGTGCTCAAAATTTCATAAAAAGCTAGCCATTTAATTTTTTAAGGAAAAAACTTAAAATTTGTGAAGTGATTCTAAAACGCTACTCCTCCTACAAAAACTTACATATACGTATGAAATTTGGTTTACAAGTAAGTCAAACTATGCATAACAAAAGTTGGTATGGGTTTTTACGATAGCATGATTGGTATTCGTACAATACTTCTTTTTATGAATGCTTATTGAAAATTCCTTAAAAAAATGTACAAATTCTGAGTTCAATTATTTTTAAAAAACAAGTATTGCTTTGATTCAAAAATGCATACCAACTTTTGTTACATGTACTATTAACAGTAGGTAAAAAAAAATTCAAAGCATTATGCACATTAGAAAAAAAGCCTTAGCATTTTAAATGAAGACACAAACTAGTTATTTCTTTCCGAGATAAGTAAGTGTAAAGTTTTGATTTGCCAGAGGGATGTGAATAAAAACGAACTTAAAAGCTATCATAATTCTGTGTTTTTTAAGTTTAGAGCTTTCAAATTTTGTCAGGTTATAGAAAAGTATATAAAGAATAATTTAAGCTAAAAAAATTAAATTTGATTTTTTGACCGATTTTTGTCAATTGAATCGTACGGTGTCCCCTTAATCCTGAAAACTGCTTACCAGTGTAAGAAAGTTGCAATAAATCTTCCTAAAATTACTTTTTTTAGTTTTAATCTGATAAGAAAAATATTTAAATTATCGGACGTTAATCATTCTTTAATTTAAAAATATATTGATCTTAGTAACCGAAAAAATAGCGTGTACTTTTTAAGAAAGTGCATGCACATACATTTTGTGTTCCGAAAGTTCCCTGAATGATTTTTTATAGTTGGCAACGCATTCTGATGGGCCGGAGCTTCAGGTTGAAAAGTTGGTGTCAGTCACGATCGGGTAGTTTTTGAGGTAGAGTCACGCTCTGCTCAGAGGTATCTACTACACCCTCGTCGAGCAAAAAATGGACCTGTTTTTTTTGTTGCTATTATTTAGACGCTCATTGCAATGGTGAAATTAATAACAAAATGACATCGAACATTTTTTTTTTTTGACAATTTGATGCTAAAAAAGAGACAATGCAAAAAAAAATACCAAATTATTTTCCATAAACTCAACAGATGTCTTATTTTTCAAAACGCTTGAGAAAACTTTGAATAAAATTTTATGAATTTGCTGTGAATGTTTTTGTTTCATTAATTTTTATTAAACATATGCATATATATACATGTATGAAAGCACAATGTACCCTAATCAGCTTAATTTTGTTGAATAATGGGGGAGGGGGGGGATTACGCTTTAACACGATATTCTCTTAACAGTTGTAATATTTTTTAACACAGATATTCTTTTTTAATATTTCAGTCCCTTCAGTTTCGTATAAAACGGTTTTCACTGCATATGAAACATTTTAAATTTGCTTGTTTAGCTAATAAAGAAAAAAAAAGACAAATTGAAGGGTCAATGCCGGTCAAGGCAGCGTAGTTGTAGTTTCACCATTGACCAGCTGACCAGACAATTTTTCACCACCCTGCGTACCTTATTATGTATTATAACTTATTACAAATCTTCCTTGGTAAGAATTGCTTAACATGAAATACCTATTGTGATGATAGACAATTTATAAGAATGCCAGTTGTAAGAGCTTCAGCGTCACGCACGCCTAAATGAGCAGAAAAGTAAAAATTAACCACAAGAAAACAAAAGGAAGAAGGTCGTGAATTCAATGAAGGTTCGAATTCAATGAGCTTGAAAGAGAAACTGCCGTAAAATCGAGAAACCTGTTTTTTACAAGCGAGTGCCGCATGGACTTTTGCATAATTCCGCATACTGCTCAAGGCCATGGGTGATATTGGACACTGATTTGAAATTAGAATTAAGCAGTTGTGTTTTTCTGGGAAAAGTTATTTGAATATTGATTTATTCTAATTTTTTTTCCGCATTTTCCTTTATTTTAATATGTTAATCCAAGCAGCTGTTGTTTACAATGTTGCTAGTTGTGAATATTTAAAGGAATATGAATTATTATTGCTTTTGGGAAACAAAGAAAGGATATTTTGTGAGCTTTAGTTTTTAGGACAGAATAATCAAGTTAGCATAGTAAAAACAATATTCAGCCTTTGAAAAGTATTTGATTCTTATTAGAATAATCTGTTCCAGGTCATAATTTATATATGTTCCACACAAACTTTTTTTATGTTGATATACATACTTTTATACTTTAAATAAATGAATAAATTGACTGAGTCCGATCGGAACCGTGATTTTGAAAAACCGTATAAACGAGATATTTGGTGTCAATTGAATTATATAGAATGTACAAATACATTCGCCTTAAGAATATTGTTAAAAGGAAAAATTATTTAGAAAGAATGACATTTTTAAAACATTCTCTTTTTATGTGAACAGGTGCTTCTGTAATAATTATATTCTGCCTTATATAGCTAGGATTACTATACCGGGACTAAGCTAGAATTTCCGAAAAATTCATATGATTTTCAGAGTTACGTCAATTGAAATAACATCTATAACCGGTGTTTTTTACGGATTTCTTTACCCTGATATATGAATATATGAATAATAAACCCACTTCTAAATTATGTATTTCAAAAATCTTAGTTTAGGCTCTGTGCAGAAGCTTAACAGCTACGGATAGGTAAAAAACAGAAGCAGACAAGCACATTCACAATGTATTTTTTTATGTATTAAAATATCGAACCGAATGAAATAAAAAGTAAGATCTCATTTTTAAATACAATAAATTCCCTTTAAAACTTTTTGTTAAAATTTAGTGAAGGTAATTAAATATTTAATTTTTGTTGTAGAGTGTGTTTACCTCAATTTTCAGTAATATTCACGTAACTTTCGAATGAAACAAAAGATAATAGAATTTTTCAGTTTAGAGAAGAGAGACAATTTAAAATAAATGTTTCGATAAAATACTGCTGCCACCAAACGGTTATTAATAATAAAATCAATTTTTTTGCAACGAAAATTATTTTATTTTAAATTTATAATATATACAAGATTAAAGTTCATTTATATTTTTAAAACACAATGAGACTTAATGAAATGTTTAATAATTTATAAGCATTAAGATTTTTACAAACAAGTTTCGTATACGAATAAAAATAAAAATATATAAAAACTGGAACAAATATTCCACGATACGTAGAAGAAATCACAGGTTATAAATGGTGTTTTTGAAATGAAGTCACAGGTTTTTTTTACGTAATGTTAAAAACCGAAATCAGAACTTAAGAGAGAAAGAAAAACAAACTGAAATGGTGCTATATATGAAGATTAATTATGGCTAATTAATTTAATAAGATCAAAGCGTTTCTAAAAGAGAATTTTTTTTTAAAAAAATTATTATTTTACATAATGAAATAAATGGTTAATTTATTTTCAGCTATAAATTTCTCTTCCGGATATTAGTAGGTTATCAAATTAAATCCGCTTTTTTTAAATCAATAGAGCTAACTTAACAGCATTCAGTTTTTAGTAGTTTTTTAAAAACATTTTTCTAAATATTTCAACAGCAATTTGTAGTTAATCGCTTATATTTTTAGAATGTTTAGTTAAAACAATTTTTGTTTACGCATTAGATATAACACAGTTCATATTCCCACATTTAATCTTCCTTATACTAAGTACTTACTTATACTATACTTAACTTAAAATTTTTTTGAAAGTGATGAAGAAAGTTCGAAGAATGGGGAAATAAAAACGAAAACGAAAAGATAAATTAACGTTCTAAAAACGAAGTGATAAGTTGTTTAAATTTCATTGTTTCACCGAACCCACTTTTCACGCGAATTACTAAGAAGTTGAATGCGCTGGAAGAGGAAGTTGAAACTACTTTCTAGGAATATATCAGAGCATAAATGAGGTTTCATGAATCCCTGCCAATCATTTGCATCATTAAAATTCCAGATTTGTAACTTTTCTCAAGTTTAAACTGTAAAATAAAAAAATGCTTAAGATATCTTACAACTCTCCTCTATCCTGCGATTTCACACAATAGGTGATTTTTCCTCATCATCATTACCGAGCTATGCAGAGGGTGTTGCTTTCCCTAGAACCATCCCTGCAGACGATAAGCCCTACTTCCTTCGAGGGCAGGGACATGAAGTGAAAAGTAAATCTTATAGAGCGGAGTGGAGGGCACAAGGGGATCGTATCATTTCACTGACCTACTTATCATTCAAGAACTACATTGAGAATATAGCTAAAAATCCCCCATTATGCAATCGAGTGTAAAACAACCCTAAAGGGATGTGCCTCTGGAAATGAAAAAGCCTCGTTATATCCTATTGTCATCTGGCCTCTGTTGAAAATGTTATGTCATTTCATAGTTGGTACGCAGTTTAGTGTCTAAATGCATGTATGAATAATTTGCCAAGCAGGCTGTTAGATATCTTAGGATTGTTGTTCTAGGACAATTAACGAAGTGTGTTGAATAAAATGAGGCTCAACAGACTTATGTTTCCATGTATCATCCATAAATAGGAGTGGCCGCGGTAGCCTTGTGGTCATGATCTCGTGCCTGGCTTTTCTTGAGTTAAAGACAGTGCTTCTCAAACTTTCAATATTTGCGACTCAATATTCAATCATAATTTTCATCTCCTACCCTCCATATTATAACAATGTATTGAATTCAGTAATACTATACTGTGACGCTAAATCTACAATGCGACTTTATTCTCTTAAGTGATACCGGCGTATATAAAAGTCTCGCTCTGGCAAAACACTAATTTTCTGGACGTATATATACGTCTTTCTGAAATACGATCTTATCTGTGTGCAATGCTATCCCTAAAATTATTCGGAAGCCTTTGAAATGCAATAAAAGTACCTTGACAGTGTTTGCGAAGGAATTACTTATTTCAGAGGACTTGCTCCCCTCCCCCCCTTCCAGAAAAAACATCACATTCACGCTTCTACGTGGAAAATGATGGCATTGGGGAGCGAATGACGTAACTTTTAATCGGCAGTTAAGAGATTAATTATAAACCGTACAAATTATCAAGGAAAGTGTTAATACAAGCCCATGGGGTCACTGATAACTATTCAACTTGTTCTTAACTTAGTATTGTTAAACTAATTATAAAATACATTGTACAGTACTGATACACATTTATAAGTGTATTATATTAGTGTAGATGAGTATTTATTTTTTTCTGTCAGAACGTATTTTATTTGTGTACTTTCGGTGAATTAATATTTTTTAAAATAATCTTTTGCTTCCGACTTTTCACTATGCTCGCGCCCGCCTCGTAGAGTTATCACACTCCCTGGGGGGGGGGGGGGGTGCCCTACAGATTGAGAAACGCTCGCGTAAGATTTTGTGCCAGTGAAGGTCCACCAATCAGAGGAGCAGATGCTTAGCTCAGTATCTCTTCATCGCTTGATCAGGGTTCAAAATTACGAGGTGAGTCGCCAATAGCCCTAAGACGTTAAAAACACTCTCTTACTCTATAAATACAGTAGAACGTCGTCTATCCAAATCAACTGGGACCGGACACCGTTCGGATAACCGAAAACCGAATGCCATTCATGCAGTATATGAAACCGGACACAATACGAATATTGAAAATCATCACATGCGGGAAAAGTGCTTGAAGAAGAAGCAAAATAGGTGCAAAATGTCGCAATTTTACTTTTATTGTGGAAAATAATCACTTATTTTTCGCTGCACCATTGTACACCTTCTCTGATTCTCTTGAGCTGCAGTAATTGAATAGGACAGCACTCTGACTGTTGTTCGTATCACTCCATAGCTGTCTCTAACGCAGGAAACTCGTCAGCATTTGATGGACCCTTGCTACTTTTATTGTTGTTGTTGTCCTCGTCTTCGTCCGTTTCCTTCGTCCGTGATATTTTCTTCTTCCTATCTTTGATTTGCATATATTTTTTAATTTTTATAGTGAGATTATTAGTGCTAGTGTTTTTAAGAGATGCAGTTTGTCCATGGTACTGAAATACTTCTCATTTGTCCATGGTACTGAAGTTTTTCACTGAAGGCAGAAATTTAGATTCTTTAAAATATTCGATAAAAACAGGCATTGACAAGGCAATGTGCAATTTGTTGCTTGAGAAGAAATGAAAATGGAAAGATAATCCAAAAAAGCCCATATTATCTCTATTCCCATTCAATGTAGGATTTCGTATTACACCATTCTTCAAATTTCTTGTATTTATATGTATAAAAATATGCAAACACACACAAAATCCTCAACGGTTTGAAACAGTGGTACGAACATGAAATTTTTTGTAAATATGAGAGAAATTCTTTTAAGATATATGGAAACATTTTTCATAGCATGCAGAGTGAGCTTATAAAAAGCAAACATTTATGACTTTTTGTGTTCCACAATTATAAAATAAAAAATAATGTGAAAATTTTAAATTGAGAATTAAAGTAAAATTCTTCCATTTTCGCATTCTGCTATATATATAAGGATATTATACTTAGTTATATACAGTAAGAAAATGTACCTGTTTTGGAACATTTGGAGCAAAAAAATTGACTTCTTAAGGGGTTAAGCAAAATAAATAAATTGGTGTAAGTTTAGGTATTTGTATTTTGTTTTTATGTAAGTGTATTTATTTTTTCTAGCTGATTAATAAAAATTTTTTAAATTAAGTTTTGTTAAAGTATTTTCTTTAATCAAAAAGAGCTCATGAGTTAATTAATTAAGCATATTAAAATTTTTGTTTAAAAAAGTATTTTTTGTAAGAATCTGCTATAATAACTATATTTCAGAGGCAACGTTGTCCAATAAGTGAATATAAACCAAGTTTAAATCCCCTAGCTGTAAAATCAAACCTTCGTAAGATCGCAAGAGTATGGTTAAAATAAGGTTCAATAGGATTTTATAAAAATATTAATTTGACTGTAAGAATGGTTCACATAATAATTTTCTTCAATGGTTAAAATATGTCGAATTAGAATTTAATGAATTCTTGCTACAGTTCAAAGAAGCAACGCCATCTTCGATTTTATAGTGGCTGCGGCAGCCAAGTGGTCAAGGTATCGCATCATGGCTGGCGTGTCATGAGTTCGAGTTATTTAATTACTGATATCTAAATACTATAGCTATATAAGCTTCCAGTTCTATTAAAAATTATTCTTATACCCCCCTCCCCCCTCCACACACATCTTGATTAAAAAGGAAAGGAGTTAAATTTCTAAGACAGAAGTACATTTATCTTTTACACCCTTTATGTAAAACACATTCCAATAGCCGATATCTACTCAACAGAAAACATGCCTGCCAGATTTCAAGTCTGTATTTCTAATAGTTTAAATACTTGAGATTTTCCCTTTAATAAAATGGTGCTGCAGGTGTCGTCCTATAGTTTGAACTGAAATTCCAGCGAAAAAGCAAAATTTGGTAGCTTGTTTATTTTAATAATTTAATACACATTCTCTATATTTACCATTGTTACTTGGCAAAGCTGATTTTTTTCTTACCTTAGAAAGTATTAAAAGGAGAAATTATATTTCTCTTTAAAAAAACATAAGCCCCTTTGCCACTACTCGTGATTTTCAAAACATACTTTTTCGTAAAATCTTTCATTCTGGATATCTCTTAGTTGCACAAATGAATTAGGTTGAGTCATAAAAAACATCAGTACTTTTTTTATCAGATATTCTTTTTGCTTTCATTAAATAACAAAATTATATTAATGTGTAATGTATATGATCTCCCGCCTTCCGGGTGGATAATCAATCCTTATCAATCAATGACTTATCTATGAATTGTTTTCCTGAATTGTAGGTTTTATCCCATTCAAAAAACATTTCTATAGAACAGAAAACGGGATAGTATATGGGGGTAAAAGACGGGCTGTAAGATGGGTGTTGGGAAACAGACCATCGAAGCTTAAGAATTTTTTTACGAAATTCATGTTGACGAAGATTGTGAAATACCCATACTTGCTGACTTTTCCTAATTTCTTTAGTGGCGGCAACAAAATTGTTGCGATATGTTCAACTTTTCTGCTATATCTCTTGTAGATTGATTTAGATTTCCCCCATTAGTGCCTTTAAAAGGTTGTTGTCAAGATCGGAAGGAAGTTCCACACTCTCGGTTCTTTCTTTAAAGTAGTATCTCTAGAGCAAAATTTGGGAAACAAATTTCAAACTACCCGATCATCCTTCTAAAATATACTTGTATATTTTTTCAGCTGTCTCCTTAGCACTATTATCCTGTTTAAATTTCCAGAGCATCACATCACGAATGTGTCTCCATTTTAGAGGTTAGGAACAATAGTTTAGTTAAACGTGCACCACACAATACAGTTGTCAGGAGGCTAACTGAACTCTTATCTATTTAGTGAAAGCAAAACCTCGTTTGTGTGCCGGGGACTCACAATGAGTAAATGCAAACAATAGATTCTTCCGAGCTGTATCGCAAGTTATTAATGACTGAACCTATTACTAAAATCGAAGTTGTTTACATCAATGTATGAGATAAAATATCCGACTGATATGTAAATGTGTGTGTGTAATAATTTAATATATTTACTTAAAATTCTAATCTTATATATTTTTTTCTCTAAGACCTAATTTCGAATACCCTATTTCCAAATGCGTCTCATTTCACCTCGCATTGAGGGATTAAAACCTATATTTTGACAGATTTATTCGTGATTTCTTGTTAAAAATGATTAGACCTTGAATTTTTGACTGATTTATTAGTAATTCCAATAAGAGAATATCATATTATCTCGTGCCTTATTGAGCGATTTTGACTTTTCCTTAAAATACTCTGATGTAATTTCTATCAATAACTTATAGTTTCCCTTCACTTGAACATGTGATTATGTTTTTCCCCAATAAACTTCTATTGTATTTAAATGTGGAAAAGGAATAATTCCCACTCTTGATTACTTGGCACTTGAGCTGAGGAGTTGTAGACTTCTTTCTTCTGATTTCTTAAAATTGCCTAAATAAAGGATGCTTCGATCTATATTTCTTTTTTAAATTGCCACTATAACAATTCAGAAAATGAATGCATCTTCGTCCCTTTCTCTCTCTCCCTCTTCCTCTCCCTCTTTCTCACTCTTCCTCTCACTCACCCTCTCTATCACTGCCTCTCTTTCACTCTTCCTCTCACTCCTCCTCTCTATCACTGCCTCTCTCTCACTCTTCCTCTCACTCCCCCTCTCTCACACTCCCTCTCACATTCCTTCTCTCTCACACACTCCCTCTCACACACTTCCCTCTCTCTCACACTCCCTCTCTCTCACTCCCTCTCACACTCCTTCTCTCTCACACACTCCCTCTCACACACTTCTTTCTCTCTCTCACATTCCCTCTCTCACACTCTCTCTCTCTCACTCCCTCTATCTAAGTCCCTCTCCACTCCTTCTCTCTCACTCCCTCCCACACTCCTCTCTCACACACACTCCTTCCCTCTCACACACACTCCCTCTCTCACACACTCCCTCTCACACACTCCCTCTATCTCTCTCTTTCTTTCACACACACTCATACACTCTTATAGATTAACACAGTATTGAATCATGAAAACGTATCTGAAAACTAAAGGAGCGAGTTTGTATTAGTTGCGCTCGAACCAAGCACAATTGAGAACAGAAAAAAATGCAAAAATTGATAGACCATGTGCACAATTTTATAACTATACATATAAATATGCATACATATTCCCCTGCTTACAATATTTTGAAGAAAAAAAAACTAGATAATACATGTGTGTGTGTGTAAAGTACAGTTTTACAACTTGAGCAATGAGTATAAACACTTGTGTAATTTGTACAATGGGGGTTGTACCTCCGTTAGGCGGACAGGAGATACTCCCCCATCTAATTTGAATAAAAATAATATTCTCACAAGATCAAATGTCATATGTATAAATTAAAGACTTAAGTAGTAATTTATTAAAATATTTGAAAAATAAATATGTGAAATGAATAAAAAAAATGAATGTGTACGTGGCAAAATAAAAATAACGAGAAAAATAAAATGCCTTCTAAACCTAAATCATCATAATCTAATCATTTTTCATAATTTGTCCTTTACAAACCCAATATCACCTTGCCTTTAACTATCTTTCAAGCTTCTGAAAATATTCAATAACACAATTAGAGTTCAGAGTTCATTGCTAATTCCATTAATTGACAATTCTCCAAAATTCATGATCCAAGTAGATTTAAATGATTTTTAAAGCTAGAGATTAATCAAAACAAAAACACGAAAAACATCCCACAGTTTAGAATACCAAAGCATTTAGCCAAGCGACCAAATAACCACTTGTTTATTTGTCTCGTTATAATTTAAAACTACTAGTTATGAGTTAGAGCCTTCATACGTCCTTCACCTCGCACCTCCATCGCAGGAACTAGATGCAGGAATGCAAATTATTCGCAATGCGCAGACCTGTTTATGAAGAATTTTAGTGAAAAATAATTCCAATGATAACTGTAACTGCAGTCAAGAGGACTTTTGTTCTTTTTATTTTTAGAATTTTGGAGTGCTTAATAAGTTTGAAGCTTACGGCTCTTGATTTTGGACATAACATTTACAGTTTTCGCTTAACTGAAGTTAGGAAATTGGCTTAAAAATTTATGGGACTCAGGTTACGTCGGGAACTATAATAATGAAAAAGCGTATAAATGGATAATTTTTTGATAGTGCCAGTTGAATTAGAATATTCATATAAAATTGTTTTAAGAATATTATTGCAGTTAAAAATTGTTTAAATTGTTTATTTGGCAATAAACGAAGAAAGAATGACGTATTTTCAAAACATTCCCCCTTGTATGAAAAATACTTCTAAATAATAATAATTTGTCTATATATATATATATATAGCTGGGACTTCTATACCGAGGCTGAACCAAGATTTTCGAAAAATTTACATTATTTTCAGTGTTATAATCCATTGAATCCATTGTGTTGAAATTTCTCTACTCTTTGATATAATAAAATATAAATAAATCCTCTTCTAAATTATATATTTCAAAAATATTAGTTCAACCCCGGTATAGAAGTCCTAACTACATAAAAGCAAAATATTATTGTTCGAGAAGCATTTTTCATAAAGGGACAATGTTTTGGAAATATGTCATTCTTTCTCCATTTTTTTATCAAAAAGCTGATGATAATTTTTTCTTGCAAAACAATATTTTCTTTGTATTTCTAATGGGCTGCAGATTGGTGTTTTACCATTGCAGACCTAGTATATTCCCCAGAAACTGGTATCTCTTTTTGTGCGGCACCATATAGGCGGATACCAATCGCCGCAGGTAATTTTGACGCTCAGTTTCCTCCCTAAGGGGAGGCACCTGAGCTCTGACGATGCGAACCTGTACTAGGATTTTAATTTTGCCGAGAGCACCTAATCCAAACAGACACTCTAGAGATATTTTACATGCCATATAATCATGCGACATGGCCGTTATCGATTTTCTGGATCATGAAAATCCACCGACTTGGCTCGAGGTCGAACCCGCAACCTTAGGTGCAGAAGGCCAGTGACAAACCAACACGCCAACCAGCCGGCTCTTATAACAATGTTATTAAAACAATTTTATATGTATGCTCTAATTCAAATGACACTATATATCAAAAACATTGTCTATTTATGGGCTCTTTTCAAAATCATGATTTCGACCGAATTCAGTCGCTTTAAATAAGGTTATATTTCGATTGATATTTTTATAGATACAGCTCTCCCCAAATCCCTGAATTGTAGTTACTATCAAAAATAAATTAATTGAATACATTTTTATTTAAATGCCATGAAATGCTTCGAAGTACAAACTGATAAAAATAGGGAATTGAATAAATCTTGATGGATTATTATTATTATAGGATTTAGACCAAGTTTGCAATGTATTTGCTTTCTCAACGACAGACGATAATAACTGACATTAAAATTTTCTATTACTCTAATAAAATATAATTAAATTAACCATTTCCCCCCCAAAAAAACTGAGCTATTGTTATTTATAAAATTATAACTATAACGCAATTTTTAGGGGAAAAAATCAAAAAAATATTAATAAAATTAAATATCATAAATTTCACTCGTGTGCATGCAGTTTTTGAAAAAAGAACTTAAAAACAGGTTTGTAATGTAGATACTGCTATGCCTGTTAGTAATCCTTGCATTTTAATCTCAAATGGAATTTTTTGTTAAATTTTTATCATAAAATTTTTAATGTAATCCATATTTAATTTTGAGAGAAAAAAATATAATTATATTATTGAAATAAGAAGGATAAATTGGCTTATGCTATCAATGAATAAAATAAATTTCAAAAACAAACGTTAGTTTAAATAATCAATAACTTTAACGTAAATAAAATTAATCCCTAAATGGCCTCATTCGAAAATAAAATCTTCCCTTCCTATTTTAATTTAAATTTCTTTTTTTCAATTTTAATATTACGCTCCCTCCTGTACCATTTGTTTATATATTTTAAGTTCATATAATTATTTGTTTCACACAATCTAAAGCTATTATAGGACGTTATGTCCACAATGTGCCAAGGACTTTATATTTCATGTCCAAATATGATTGTATTTCATCATTCAGCACTTCGTTTATTTTGGAACCTAATTTTATCTCCGCTCTATCGTGTCCTTTATGTATGTATTTGTAAATATACTAATTAAATCACCTCACAATAAATAAAAAATATAAGGCTCAATCATTGAGTTGTCTATGTTTATAATATTCGCAAGCAACATCGTTCCTTACATTATATTGGCGATACAATCAAGTTGGCACCATTTTTTGGCGACCAAATTTGGCGGTGTCTATGTTAGTGACCATTTTTGGCGGCTTGGAAATCATATGAATGGTTGTGGAAATTACTGGGGAAATCTACAACATCACTATTTATGACGTAAGTAAATTTTTCGAGAAAGCGCTGGAAGGTAGGGAGGACCCGCAAAGAAAATCATTCTTGGAGCTCCTCTTTAGTTAAATTTTTTTACGACCCATTTTTACAAACTGTACCTTATGTATAAATACATTTATTACAGCATCACGAAAAACTTTTTTTTATATAGAGAGGGGTACAAAATTTGATTGGTAAATATTACTTCATAATATAATCATTATCACCATATTAAGTAGAATTAGGTATCTAATAAAATAAATTCACCTCTTATATTTAAACAGAGAGATCCCTAGGATCACACACACTATTTTATATAATAAATATCTCACAGCAAAAATTTCTGTAAAAATTTTCTTTATTTGAACATACTTAATAGGTAAATAAATAATTATGGCATTTAATTTTTATTTTATCTTAATTGAAAATATTAAATTATTTAAATAATTTATTGTGGATTTCCTTATAATATACTAAAAATATTAAGAATATATTCTAATAAACAAGTAATATAAAAAAAATGTTTTTAAGTCAATTCCTACTTAGGTCAACAAATAAAATTTTTATTTTAGCTACTTTTTATTAAATAGTTACAATAAATATAAATATGTATATACATATGGCAGAATCACAATATTAAGTGACAAAATAGAAAGCTATTTTCCTTGCAATTTTCTGTTTTCCTTTCTATATAGGGTGTTGGACTATTTTTTTGTTTGGTACTATTTATTCATTAATTAAATTTAATTATTCTATTAAAATAGTATAGTAAAAAAGAAATCACATTCTCAGAATTTAGACCATTGCAGGTGGGATTCGAACCAACGACCTTTGGATCAGAAGTCCATTGTGCTACAGGGACACAAGCGATTTTCCTTTTTATACATGTTGTTGGATTATTATTTTTGTTAGTTACTATTTATTCATTTTTTAATGTAATTAATGAATTAATATTTGAAAGAACTGTATTGACATCAAGTGTCATCCACAACAAGTTTAAAAAAATGTATTTGAACTTGAATGGATGAATAGAAAGTATTTTATTAACGATTGAAAATTTGAACAAGATATATATATAAATAAATAAATATATATATATTGGGTGAACTAATAGTAAGAATTGAATGAAAAAGTTTGTGTGCAGCATAAAACAAAAATACAATAAGACATTGTTCACAGCATATGTTCTGATCGAAAACAGATATAACTGAATGTTTGAAAAAAAAACAGATATAATTTAAACAATGCATCATAAAATAACGGTTAAAATGAGAAAAAACTAACAGTCAAAAATGTATAGTCTATTTTATACCATTTCTTTCAATTAACATCTTGAATGTTAAAGAATGTAATAAATAGAAGATAATTAAAAAGAAAGAGATCTATTGAAAAAAAATTTCTCAAAACAAAATGTCTGCGAATAAAATTTTTAAACTATTCGTTTCACAATACAAAAAATAACAAAGTAATAAAATAAAATATACACTAAATAATTTCGTTTAAAAACACTCGTGGGCCTTATTAAATTTTATTACTTTTTTAGAATTTTACTACCGAGGGACTTCCATTAAAACAGTTCAATGGCCAAGTTATTGATACAATTAAGGGCCTAACTGTGGATCATCAACCTTCCAAGGTTTGCTTGGCGTTGGAATTTCACTAATTGGATAGCTTTAAAATTGATTGCCGTTTCAGGATCAACGGTAAAAGAAGTATTTCTGAGATAAATAATTGACCTCTATTGAAAATGAAATCCAATCAGTTCCCTTTCATTCCAATCAAATCACTTTCTTTAATTTCTTTTTTTGCACTTCCCCCCAGGCAATTAGCTGTATTTCTTGTTGAATAAATCCATAATGCATCTTTCAGGAATTGCAGCGAACTTTAAAATTCGCTCGGATCAAAATTGTCTGTTCACTTATTTTAATTGATGTTTTTTTCGAATAGAAATCGAATGAGAAATTTTAAACTTTTTTCGTTTGTCTCTATGCGTGGTGGCGTGGCTACAGCGGACAAGTAACATATCGTGGTCTGAGAGGACACTTTGAAACTCATCGTGATTAGAGCGGACACATTTTCCCCCATCTTAGAACAGATTCGATTATCGAATACAAGGATAAATACTATGTCTAAAATCTAATAAAAATGACTAAAATCTTTAAGTTTTGTAACTAGGATGGACTAAATCCAATGGTAAATGATACTTATGCCTTTATAATAAAGGTTAGTTAGTATTTATTTACTTGTATCTTTATATATATATATATATTTCCGGGTAATTATGCAATTATTTGCAAATGGTTGTATGCTGATATGCTTAATAGACATTTTCATAATAATAATGCTTTTAAAAAATCTAATTCTAGCAATAGAGAAATTTTTAATCGAATTTCTGCTTTTTATAAAAAATTAGATTTACGCATTTCAGATATTAAATTCCCTCATATTTTCTTAACTCCAAAATTTCATAAAAATCCTATTAAATTTAGGACTATAACAAACGGCTTTAAAACTTATATTACACTTCCGGGTAGAAAGCTACAAAAGGTTATTCAATCCACATTAGACAGTATTGATAATTCGATTATAGTTAAGAATAGCTTGGATATCATTAAGTACATGCAAGATAAAAAAATTACTTCTATTCACACCTATGACTTTGAAGATTTATTTAATTCCATAGATATTGGGGATATGGTTAAAATTCTCAAAATAGCCTATAACAAATATTCTTTGAATAAAATAATTAAGTATGATAAATATCTTTCAATTATTCATCTAGTACTATATGAAAATTATATTTTTCACAATAACTCTTATTATCAGCAAATTAAAGGTCTTCCACAAGGAGGACCTGCAAGTAACTGTTTAGCAAATATTTATCTGCACTTTTATGAATATGATAACATTAGTATAGATTCTTATTACTTTTTTAGATACATAGATGACTTAATCATCTTTAGTAATATAGTAAATTTTGTTCCTAGTTTTAAATATTATCCCCTATATCTGAAATTATTAAAAACCAATTATAATAATGACTCTGCAAACTTTTTAGACCTACAATTAATTGTTAAGAATAATATACTAATTAGTAATATTTTTGATAAAAGAGACTCTTTTGATTTTAACATTATTAAAATGCCTTTTTGGGAAAGTAACCTATATATATATATATATATATATATATCTCTCTCTCTATCTATTTTTAGAAATATCATCTTAAATTTTATAAAAAGAAATAACGATTTAGTCACAGATAAAGATGTTAAGCAAAATAATTTTAAGCTATTCCGCAATAATTGCTTGGAATACAATTATCCAAGTAACTTCATTTTTAAATATATGTCTAAATTATCTCTCTAATTCTCCTTTTCAAAGTTTAAGTATTATTCTTTGTTTTTTTTTCTCTTTCTGTTTTTTATTATTTTCAATTTGTTTTAGTTTGCTTTGTTTAATTACAAAAAAACTATCCAGGTGGCGCCACTAATTTTTGCATCTGGCTTTATCAACTTAACACGTCATTTTTAACGATCATTTAGCGTATTGTTCTCGTACGTACAGTTTTTCCCGCTCTCCGGTTATTTGCATTTTTTCATGTAAGTTTTTGCTTCATTATTCCTTTTCAAAATTATTTTTATTTGTATTTTGTTAGGATTCATTTCCTTTCATATTTTCTATTATTTTTATTTTATTTTTCTTTTGGTTGCAAATTACACGTGGTTGTTTTTAGGCCTAACTTTTCAATATTGGTATGTTTTTCTGTTATGTATAAAAATTCTGCTGAACAGGGGAAGGTAGGATCCATAAAATATATTTAACCCTAATTTTGCTGGTCCTAATTCAGCAACAGCTTTAGAAATCATAACAGGTCTTCATTTTAGTCTATTGACTCTTTTGGCTTCTTACATTTTAAAGTTCTAATTCTGTTCCATGTTATACATACGCTTAGTTAATTCTTCTATAATAGACTCTTCCATTATTTTTAAAGTGTGTTTCTTTAAATCTGGTTTGAATCTTCTAGCTTTGTTAGTGATATTATTTTGTATTATCAATTTTATTATGCCATGTATTTCTTTCATTTTATGTTACTATATATATATATATATATATATATCATATCATATCATAAAATGAAAAAAATACACAGTATAATAAAATTGATAGTAATAAATTATACCACTAACAAAACTAGAAGATTTAAACCAGATTTCAAGAAACACAATATAAAAAATGATGGAAAAGTATATTGTACTAGAATTAACTAAGCGTATGAATAGCATGAACCAGAGTTAGTACTTTAAAATGTAAGAAACCAGAAGAGTCAAAGGACTAAAATGAAGACCTATTATGATTTCTAAAGCTGTTGCTGAATTAGGACCAGCAAATATATATATATATACATTACTTTTAGTATTTATTTTTACTTACATTAATAAAACTATTTAATTTTATGTCAATTGCACCTGTTTTTATGTTTATTTGACTCTAAAATACAGTTTACCACAAAATTCCTGAAATTCGTTCATTATATTGTTATTTACTATTAAATTTTAAATATTTATTGAAAGTTTTTATTTTTATTACATTTTGCTATGTTTAAAATGTATTCGAACTATAACATCCTAACAATTTAATACAAATAATTAAATTTGATTGGCAAAAATGTATTTATTTTTGTAAATCGATATTCGAATCTGTTCTAAGATGTTGGAAAAATGCGTCCACTCTAACCACGACGAGTTTCAAAGTGTCCTCTCAGACCACGAAATGTTATGTGTCCGCTCTAACCACGTCCGCTATAGCAATGCAACCATATGCAATATACAATTATTTAATTCACTGTAGATTTGTATTTTCAATTTCACCACACACACACGCACGCACGCACGCGCGCACACACACACACACACACACACACACACACACACACACACGCAGGCTTGTTAAAAAATTTAACAAAATTTAAAGCATGTCTAAAATAATATTGGGGCAAATATTTTCAAACAAATCAGGATGTCTATACCAGGATGGTGAACCAGCGGCACGCATGATATTAATGGCACGCGACACAATATTTTGGGCACGCTAGCGATCAAAATAGTTTGCATTTTATTTCAAAATAACAAAGTTTGTGACGGGTGCTTACGCGTTTCACTAACCTTCTCTCAAATCTTTAAAGACTTTATTTATTTTAACCAATCTCCGCCGAGAGCCAAGGGTGTGACTTATGCAAACAAGATAGTTTCGGGTTTAGCGAGTTCGAAAAAGATATAAAAGGGAGAAATGAAATGAAGAGAGTGAGGATGACTACGAGGTTGATTAAGAAGGTGATTCTGAGAGATTAGTTTAACTAGTGGAAGTATATTCGCCCGGAGAAGACGATTAAAAAGGTTCATTAATTCGGTTCGGGACAGAACTGAAGATATCAAAGATTGAAGCCGCTCCTTAGAACAATCCAGTATTAGAGAAACCTGCCTTAAAAAGGTATCAGGTCAGTTATTTTCATAAATTAGATATAAATGCGTAGTTTGATTGTATACGTTATTCTCCGTGGTTTCAGTTAGTATTCCGTCGTTCATAATCGGGTTCTTCTCGCACTCCACTGTAATTTGTTGTTCTTAAAGTTTGATTAATATTTGTGTATTTCTCTATTAAGAAAGGTCAATAAATAATATTGATTTATTAATTAAGTAGTCGTTAATCATGAATCCAACATACCCAAATTTAGATAATATGCAAAGGGGAGTTAATAATCATAGGGGGAGTGAGAGACTACGACAAGTTCACTATAAAGTATTACAAACAATTACAAGTGAACTGTCGCGGGTGGCGGGGAGCATACTCGTTCGTTATTGTCTTCCCTTAGTAGCGTCGAGGACTGCATTTGCTAATAATGCAAAGTTTGTCTACGCATGGCAGAGTCAATTTCATTGACACAACTGCATTTTAAAATTTATTTGAGTTGTATTTACGATTTTTAACTGTTATTTAACATGGCTAGTTCAGCAAAAGAACAAAAAGTGCAAGATAGTAAATGTAACAGAGGATTTCAAATTTGGTGAATCTAGAAATATGGCATTATTAGTGAAAGCGTCAAAGAGGTGTGTGTTTTATGTCCTGTAAGAGTGGTATGCAGAACATCGTCGGTAAAACGGCATTTTGAAACGAATCACAAATCATCTAGTCTAAAAAGTGAACCACAAAGAAATAATTAGAACCCGTTTGGTAGATGACTCTGTGATTCAGCATGTACTCTCCTAAAAGTAACATGTTGCAATCCTAATACATGTACAATATTTGTCGTTCAATCTGCAACAACAGAAGTCACACTAATATTTACTTTAATTTGAATTACACGTATAACTAAAACATTTACAGCTATACAGTACAAAAGGTATTTTTTCGTAGTAAATAAAGAGTTTTATGTTGTTATAGTATTACGTTTTATTATTTTCCTAATAATTTCAAATAAAAGTTATTTGACGGCACGTCTATTCCTAATTAAACACTTCTTTAGAAAAAAAATGGCACATTGATCCATAAAGGTTCGCCACCCCTGGTCTATTGTACTATTAACCTTTTAGGGTCATCTATAATGTTTTTACTCAGGATTTATAGTCTTTTTTAAGGTGATAAGTCTTCCTCCCTAGAACGCAGTTCTTGATGAAAATCTTAACTTTTTCATGTAATTTATTGGACTACATAGTATCCATAATTACAGTAGAACGTCGTTTATCCGATTCAATTGGTACTGGACACCGTTCGGATACACGATTGCCAGGATAACCGAAATCCGAATGCGATCCATGCAATATATGAAGCCGGACACTATACGAATATTGAAAATCATCACATGCCGGAAACGTGATAGAAGAAAAAAACAAATAGTTGCATTTACCTTTATTGTGGAAAATAATCACTTATTTTTCGCTGTACCATTGTACGCCTTCATTTTTTCGCTGCAAGGTCTCTGATTCTCTTGAGCAGCAGTAGTTTAGTAGGACAGCACTCTGCTGTTAATACCACTCCATAGCATTATTCAACGCAAAAAACGCGTCAGCATTTGATGACCCTTGTGTGTTACTTTTGTTGTTGTCCTCGTCTTTATCTGTTTCATCGTCGTCAAGGTCACCTTCTTCTTGCACGGAAGTCACAATCTCGACATCATTTAGCATTTGAAATCCACAATCTTCTGCAACGCATGCCATCCTGGTTTCTACGTCAACAAAGCTCAACAAAAGAGCACGTATACACCCCTCACTTAGAAACAAACTGACCTAATATTCCGCGCAGATGTTTACCAAATCACACAACTGAAATTCCCCAAATATCCCTCACCTTCGGTTTTCCCGTCACTTTTGGCCTCCTGCGAAACAACTGTTGAGCATTGCTCTGTTCGAAAACGTATTCGGACTTTGATTCGGATATTTGACGCTCCGGATAATAAACGTTTGGATAAACGACGTTCTATTGTTTTTGAAAAATTTAAAAGCCTCTGTTTTAGGAAACGAAGAATTTTATAATTATTTATATCCATTTTGAAAAGAGATGATTTAATCTCCATACTCTTTTTGTGTTGCCATAAACAAATATCTTAAGGTATCCGAACACGTTGAAAATGACCAAATTCAGTCAAGACAGATATTTTTGTTTTTTATTTTATTGAAAAGAACTATCTTCTGACTTTACAAAACATACTTTGTTTTGTTTCTACACTACCTAGAGGCCAAGTAACAATCCATTTTATAAATTTAGAAAAACCGGAAGTGGGTTTTTGATCTACCAGAAGTGGGCATTTAAATTGCTCAAAATCTATCATGGCGAGTCTGATAAATCAAAATATTAAGAATGTATTTCTATAAAACTTTTTGAACCTGATATTTATGTTATTTTCTAGAGTATGTACTAAAATATTTCTTATTGCATGAATACTTTTTGATTCACATGAATACTCACATTTTTTATAATGTTTACTCAATCAGCTCTAAAATTTTAGTACATTTTCTAGATAAACGCATCTAATTTGTTTTAGTAATAATTTTACTAATATATGTTTATTGCTTTTTTCTCTAACTGCCTTGAAGTTTTTTAAAAATATTGCTAAAGTTTCACTTATAATTGTTATTTTTGTAAAATTCAGGTAATTTATTTTAAATATTGATAGCTTAATATAGTAATATTTATTGGTATTGAGTCCTAAAATAGCATTTATAATGTTTTAGTATGCTATTTTGTTAAAAAGTACTCCGAACTTGTTCGGATACCTTAAAATCCCACATTTCTTATAACTTTCCAATTTTTTACATATTTATATACTTATGAACAATTTGAGATCATGCGATTTTAATTTGAAAATTTATCTTTATAAGCAACAATTAAATTTGGCATTCACACCTTCAACATACACATTGCTAAGAGAGTGAGTGGATGAGAGCACTATAAAGCCACGTGATGGCTATAAGGGACAAACCTCTTAATTTTGAACCTGGTTTAATACTTGAGCTGGCACTCCTTCTCCAAACTACCACACCACGCACACGGGGGTGACTTCAAGCCACGACGGATTTTCAGTGGCACTAGGGCTCGAACTCATGACACGCTGGTCCTGAGTTCGTGTCCATAACCAGTAGGCTACAGTAGACACCACATAGCAACAAAAATTCCTTCAAATTTTTTTACAGTTTCTATAAAAAAAAGCTACTTTTTATCTTAAAATTTGATGCTATACTATTTTTATTTGATTTATAAGTATATGCTGCTAATGCTTATATTTTATTATGATAAATATATAGCATTAAGGCTTCATTTTTGTTAGTTTAGTTTTATATATGTATAAAGAGAGAACAATTTGTATTTAGGACAGCGAAAGATCTGTTATTAAAATCAATAGTAACAGTAAAATTTCCATAAAGTCGAATTTACAAATGATTAAAATCTATTCTTTATCCTACCGTCAGTTCTCGTTTTTGTAATGGAACACGAGACGAAAAGTGAGAACATTGGCGATTACTTCAGCTGTCAAGAGATGACACATGTTTTCCTATATCTGTGAATTTCGAATTCCAAAATTCTTTGATATGACCCAGTCAGAACTGAATCATGTGAGTCATTACAAAGTAATTGTGTCACTTGATACCATTGAATACTTAAACTGCTGATCTCTGCATTTTTTAATACGAATGCATGATATATATATATATATATGCTCTTTCATTCCTATTCTAAATTCAGCTGAAAAAAACTGCATGTTTGTCAAAAACATCTGGGTTGAGTGGGGGAGGCAATGAAAACAGAAGAGGAAACACAAAGAAATATATTTTAATAGCCTCGCAGATCAGTTTTGCGAAAATATTTATTGTATCACTAAATGCATTGCATAGTGAGTTTAATAAACGTTATTTAATTCAGTAATTCGGCAACAGTAGATGAATGGTCATAGCCGGGAACTCGTGGTCGTGAGTTCAAGTTCTGGTGCCTGGTAAACACAAAATATAATAAATTTAGACAAAAACGAATTGTTTGCTGCAGTTCCATCCAGGCAAAAACGATTTCGAGACAATTCGTTGCATGTTTATGAAAACTTTTCAATTTAAATTAGTTTTTGTTTGTTTCAACCTATACAGCTTTCAACGACTAATTCTGACATGGACTGTTACTGTTGCCAAACGTTTAACATAAATAAAATCAAATTTCGATCTCATGTAATGTACATAAAATTAGCCCTCACCTCTTGATTTAAAAAGGAAGGTACTTGAATTTCTAAGCCGGAAGCATATTTATCTTTTACACTCCCGAGACCCCTTAGGAATCTATTTTCGCAAAACCTGTTCTAAGAGGATATCTTCTTAACAAAAGAAACATGCATGCCAAATTTCAAGTCTGTATGTATCATATCTCTGAAGATCTCACAATGAGGGAAAGAGTGAGTGAGTGAGTCGCTTTTCTCCTATATATAGAAAGATAGATTAGCAGACTGTGTAGTTAAGGACGTTTTTCATGCATTATGTTATAGTAAACTTGCATTATTTTCGTGATTGTTATAAAATTGAATAGACGACTAAAGCTAAATATGATATTACTTAATATTAAAAAAACACTCATATTAAAGAAGAAAACTGAAATAATTTGTCGATTTTTATTTATCTATACACATAAAATGAATTACTAGAAACGATTCGGGATATTCTGTCAATTACAAAATAAATATAATTCGCAAAGTAACCTGTATAATCTCTAAAATTTATATCAAATTTATATTTCAACCGAATTTACGAGAAATCACTTTTAGAATATACTCAAGATTACTTTCAGAGAACTTTTCAAACATGTGCAACTGTAAACAAACAACTATTTAGAACTTTCTTGCGGAGGATGAAATTATTCAATATTTATTAAATAAAAAGGGCAAAATATATTTTATTTCAAGGGGATAATAGCCTTTTTGTTGCTCCAAATCCCACAGAACCCATAACTGTAAATGAATTATTTGCAGTAAAAGTTTTACTATAAAAATTGTATTAACTGCTTAATATAATTATTATCAACAAACCCGAGCCTTTTGAACATTAAAAGTTATTAGGCTTCAAACTCTCTAATACTTCTCTGCAGTAGATTTCCAATAGTATAATGCAAGGCATTTGTCAATGCGGTTAGCATTCATCTCCTGTCTAGTGGAACATAAAATACAAATAGGCGAATCGGCAATTTTAAAACAAATAAATTATAGTTTATAAAAACTAAAAAACACCCTTTTATAGTTAATCGAACTAAGTTGTAACTAAATCTTCTTGTCGCAAAATCTGGAAATGGGATCTAAAATTAGCCGCCAGATGTGGGATGGGATCTGAAAATGGAAAATCGTTAATCCTGATGATCCTTATCAGGACAATGGAACAAAATTATTAAATTATTGTATTGTCATCGGTCCTGGACAAGTGAGCAAAATTTTAAATAAATCTGACCTTTTAAAGTGGGTAAAAATTGAGTTAGAAGATTCTGTTACATATAAGTGAAGCTTATAAAAGGGTGTTAAAAAGGTGACAACGAAGGCAGTCAAAAGTCTAAAAGTGGTAGTTGCAACTGAACGTGGAGAATCTTGAACACAAAGGTGACCGCTGTTGAGAACATTTCCGGGATTTATGTATTGAAGAGCTGATAGAGAGAGAGTTGTTGTACGAAAGGATTGCTTGAAGAGCTGATAGTTGCTGTACGAAAGGATTGCTTGAAGACTTTATTTATTTCTAGTTTTGATTAATAGAATGGCAAATTTCGAACTAAATTCTGGGTAATATTGCTCCTCTTTGCCAAATAGAGAAAGTCTGCTTTCTCATTTCTCTCAATATCACAGTGGTAGGGCACCCACTGGAAAGACACTTTGCGATGGTTTCCCTTGCGAAATTCTTATTGCCAAATGAAATTTCTGAATACACACACTGAGAAGGTAAAGTAACCCAACACATATACTTTCTCCAATATTTTAAAAATCCAAACAAAAAATAGTGAGAAATAATAAGTTAATATTTAATTTATATTACCGATATTAAAAACTTTCAAATATTACTATATTTGTATAGTAATATTTGAAAAGTAAATATAGTAAATACACTATAATTACTTTAACCATCACTATCATATTTCGAAAATGATTCCCCACTCCCATTGCCACAATGACTTTGTAATGGGTGCCAGCATCGCCATTTTCTTACCCGGTATCGTCTTCCGCACCATCCAAAACATTTGTTATGCAGCATTTTTTTAAAGAATGTGTTACAAAGAATATAAAAGAATCATTAAACACTGTTGAATATTTACAAGCAAAAATTATATTATTTTGTTATCACCATTGACGTACAATTTTCCATCTGTGTCAAGTTCTTAGTGGCCGCTTCTATGTTTTCTTTTTTTCTGCTTATAAAATTGCCTCTTTTTACAAACTTGCGTCATAGTGAACTCGTCTTGATACTATTACCGATATCTTTTATGCTTAGGTGATGAAAATAAATCGTATACAAAAAAATTTCTTAAATACTAGCAGTGAGTGAGTGAATATTAACGTCACCCTATTCAGCAACTGGATGACTTTTGGCACGCGTAGTTTCAAACCATAGTCAAGTGACGAGGACGACACACTTGAGTTGGCTTTCCCTCTCCCAACTTCCATACCACACCAACGGGAAGACGTTTGAGCTCTCGACAGATTTAATGTGCATCGCTCCTCTACACAGCGGGTCTTGAGTGGTACTACGCTCGAACTCATAGTACGCCAGCCACGCGTCCGTTGCCTTGACCACTAGGCTACCGTGGTCACCTAAATACGAGCAGACACCGATTGCTTAGGATAGACTGAATGTTGGAGACAAACTGTGGAATGGGATAAGTCATCGATGCAAGTGGACAGAATGGACGGGGTTTCATTTTTACTTTTGAAAGGGGTGGAAACTCAATTTCCTCCATCCAACAAATGTTTTTTGCCTTCGATTCTAATCCACACCCGATTTTTAGTAGCATTAACCCTGAAAAAATAGTGCGTCTTAGATTCGCCCATATATTATTTCTGAACACACTCATCGAGGATGACTTCATAAACTTAACAGACACTTTCTTCGAAGACAAACTGGCCCAAATTTGATCGAATCGAGGCTTTTGTTCAAAAGCTGACAATGACGACAAAGAATTTCGACCCATCTTCCGAGGTTGTCATTATCACCATCAAAACTTTAACATATAATAAATAAAACATCAAACAGACGTCGCGATAGGTATCTCTGGAACGTCCAAAAGTTTCCTCTCGAACCGAGATGTGTCCTTCACACAGGCCCACTTGCAGATAGATTCTAATCAGCATTCAACTAAACATTCCAATTACTTATTGTGGCTATTTAAAACACACTTTGTATTTATGCTATCGGGGTTCGACGTAGTGGAACGCGCCGTAGGGTTCTGGTCAACTGCTTTCACTACGGTCGGGTTCACCACCTCGACACAATAGGTTCCGTGAGGTCCTGGAACAGTTTCGGTTTTTAATAGATCTATTCATTCGTTCTTATAAGGACTGGATTTAGAAAGTTTCTTGTTTTTGTTCTCGAAATACGTTCGATTGCATGTCATTGATGATAATTTATGATTCGTTTGTAACGGAGAAATTGAGAAATGTCGTTGACGAAAACGCGAAGTTAAAACAGTCTGAAGGCAGTTTTACAATGTTTTGTCAAATTAGATCTTGTGGAAGAGAAAATATAAAAATAATTATGTATTCGTACTTTTTCCTACACACATGCCCGATGGGTGGCGTAGTTGGTTTGTCGCTGGCCTTGTACACCCAATTTTGCGGGTTCAACCCCGGCACAAGTCGGTGGGTTTTTATGATGCAGAAAATCGACAGTGTCCATGTCGTATGATTAGGAGGCATGTTAAAGATCCTAGAGTGCCTGTTAGGCTTGGGTGCTCTCAGCAAAATTATTCCAAGTTCCAATTCACTCCTTCAGAGCTCAGCTTTCTTCCTCTGGGGAGGAAACGTCGTCAAAATTATGTTGTGGCGATTGGTATTCCACCTATATGGTGCCGCACTAAAAAGTGATACCAGCTCCTGGGGAATGTACTATATCTACAGTGGAAAAACACCAACTTGCAACTCCATTGGAAATTTTAAAAAAAACTTTTTCCTCCTATACTAAGTGTAACAAAATAATTGAAGAACCAAGTCTTTCTTTTTTTGTTGCTGTTTTATTTATAAAATTATATAAAAGAATAGACAAAAACCGAAGTTTGTATTGATGTGACAAAGAGATGAATCAAAAGCGTCATAAAATTCAACAACTTATATTTAATTTAATCACAATAATAGATGGTAAATAATAGATAGGAGTGAAATAAACTTATAAACGAAGTTTTGAATCCCATCCACGCAGGTACCAAATCCAAAATAAGACCGGGCACAAACATGTAGATTCCCCATTTCCAATCTGAAAATAATATGCTTTATAATCGCAAAAAAATATATCCTTACAATAGCATCTATTTTCCCATTTAAAACATTTTTAAATAACAATTTTAATCTGTATATATCACGGATTTTTCACAAAGTAAAGTTCTATAATAAAAAAAAAATTACGAAATAGATTTCCCTAGAGGTTAACTGAAATTCGTTATAGCATAACCAATGTAAAATCAATAATCAACTGAAGTCTCTGATCATCGAATAATAAATTACGCACGTAACTGAACAGTTTTTTTTTTATTTAATCACTAATGCATATACATGTATAACTGCAACATTATTATTTTAAATTCTTATTTAACAGATTGATTTCAGTGAAAAATACAGGATAAATGCTACAAAGTATATGTTTAAATAAATATATTGTAATGTTTGAGAATTTTATGTTGTTGATAAAAAAAAAAGTTAACTAAGGAGATTAAAATAAAAATTAATAAATGAAAAAAAATTTTATTTTTTATTTTATAAGTGATATTCCCTTTGAATAGAATCTTCAAAAACCAGTCATTTCATAATTGAATTATTTACAGAAAGGCTTATATATCAATGTATATATCCCTACCTTGACGTGGTGAGGAAGTTTGAAGACCGGGGTGCCAGTTCAGGTGTCTTCTTTGTTACTTGACCGAGGTTCAAAATTATGAAGTCCGTTGCCAATAGTTACTTCATAATGCGATACTAATAAGCAACGTTTCGCGTTAGACTGACCATTTGATCGAAACATCTGTTTATTCACCCCAGCGCTTAAGGTCACGTAAACTGAGATTGGTACAGTAGGCCTTGGCCCTCATGGGCTGTTCTGCCACTGAGTTCGGTTTTTGTAGGAGGAAACGAAGCGAACCAACTTTTACTCTGTATTATTTTTCAAATACATGTAATAACTCGCTTAAATTTTCCCTCGAGGGATTTTAGTTCATTGACGCGTTTTGAGCTCTCCAAGACTGCGTGTTAATTAATTTCTAGTTTACCCATCTAACAGACAATAGCCAAAACCTTACCTGCCACAAACTGAAACTTCTGCGCTTTTAAATCAGAATGATTCAATCTCGCATCACCCGAGTATTTGCACCTATCAGAAGAGCCTATATTCGAAATCATATGTTTTATAGTTTTCGATTGACTAAGAGCATAAATAGACTAGATCTCGAGAGCAAACAACGGTTGCTTTTGTGAAAACGTCTTGTAAACCGCGTGTGTTAATGTCTTACTTTGTGTGTTGCTTCTTATTTTATGTTTATGGGCAATCCCTCATCCATCCACGAAAAAAAATTAAATTAAGGTATCCGACTACTTAAGACAACTCTTTTTTTTTTTATAAAAAAAGCGGAGATATGGGGATTTTTTTGTTGTTTTTAGATTAGCTCAGAGCATTTTAAGAAAAATATGCTAAAATTAAGAAGAGAAAAAGAAATTATTGTAACTAAAATGAGAAAAAATGGGATAAAAAATAACATAAACGCGGCCCATTCTGTACCAAAAGTTTATGAACAATTTTTCAATTCGGATGTGTTTCTATGTTATTCATTTTTGAAATGGCCTTCAGGATAAGAGATATTTTAATTTTTACCAAAATTGGAGCATTTTATCATAGTTATTATACGAAATTTCTTTAAAAAAAAGTGATTATGTTCACATAAGGGACTGTAAATTTTGTACTAAAACAGTGATTATGTTCACATAAGGGACTGTAAATTTTGTACTAAAACAGTGATTGTGTTCACATAAGGGACTGTAAATTTTGTACTAAAACAGTGATTATGTTCACATAAGGGACTGTAAATTTTGTACTAAAACAGTGATTATGTTCACATAAGGGACTGTAAATTTTGTACTAAAACAGTGATTGTGTTCACATAAGGGACTGTAAATTTTGTAATAAAACAGTGATTGATAAATCTGAAGGTTAAAACACTTCTACTATTATACAGAACATACACAAAAAATGTCAGTTAATTATTTTCAAAACTTTTTGAGCAATCACTCTCCCCGTTTGAGCATTTAAAAAACACACACATTTCGAGTAAAATCGAGTTTTAAATATGACATCTTGCTCAAAGTAATGACATCTGCTTTTACTAAAACACTTGTAGTTCTTGTTCTAGTGTACGGAAAATAACATACTTGGTATTTTTATAAAGCAAATAAGAAGGCCCATAAAATAAGATCATAAAAAAATTGTCAATTCTTGAACAAATTTTCGATTTTAGGGTAGGTGGATACCTTAATTGATTCTATCATGGAAAATGTCTTGATTTGAGTGTAAACCATGTTATTCATAATGCTGCTAAAAGCGAAAATAGGCAGCATAATATGATATTTATAAAAATAACTTCTTTTCGCTATTAAATCAATATTTGACTCCCTACTAAAAACATATCCTAGTACCCGTTTTGGAATATATAAGTAAAACTCACAACCCAAAATATTTCATTCATAACAAATCTACTTTTTTAAAACTCATTCGTCCTTGCCTGCCACCCTTGACTTCCGAAAATCTCTTAAGAAACTAAGCTTAACGGACAAGCTGTTAAGCGTGTGGCTGTCTCTCCAAGCGTGGAGAAGGGAATTAACCGAGGCTGGGCAATTATCGTTAAAGCAGAGAGAGGGGACGTCCTAATCCAACCTAAAAATGGACCACGGACAGAAGGCACTTCCTCAGAGGCACCTACCTCTTCCATCTTGAGAAGAATGCGGAAGAAGCGCTCTTTTACTTCGGACGCAGTTTACAGTTAAGCGACGATGAATTTTAAAATTATTTTCCTGTTACGGAAAACCTGCTCTCGTTGAGTTATTAATTCGTGGTTGTTGTTAAAAGGAATGACATTAATTAAGGAGTGCAAAATTATGCGGGCTTCGATTAGAATGCTAAGTAGTTATTAGGATTGAAATGTTATCTGATGAAAATTTTCATAAATATGTTAATTTGTGGTTTTTTCAGGTAAAGTAATTATTTGATTATAAATTGAGTGCTGGAAAAAAGTTTTAACATTGAATAAGTATGAATAAAAATATTGTAAAAATGCATAATGCTGTTGCTATCAAAAAATAAATCATATACTTTCTTAAACAATAATAACGTATGTCATACATATTTTAATGCTTATTTTTGTCACTCATTACGAAGAAAGCGTAGTTACTACGATTGCGATATATAATTAATAATGCCAATATGTGTTAAGATCAAAGAGGGAAAAACTGTTTTCAAGATTAAAAAATAATTAGGGGTAGTGGGTGGGAAAAAAAACATTTTTGAAGATTTATTACGAAATTTATACGAGTGAGATAAAGCTCATAATATTAAACAGTAGAGTAATCAGACTTTTCCTTTTCTGTTTTTGGGAGAGTTTTTTACTTAACTAGAGGTGTATGCAGATATTGTCGGGGGAGTAGGGGATATATATATAGTGTCTATATTACTAATTCATAAGTAAAAAAATGTTACAAATTGCTTTTAAGAATTTCTTAACACCTTAACTAAATTGTTTTGTAAAAGAGTAAAATTTTTAAATTTTTATTGTTGAATTTTAAACTTTATTGTGAATATAAATTGTTATGAAATTTTTATTAATATTATTTATTAACTGTGATAATAGATTATTATAGATATTTGTCAAGACACACACACAAGAGCGATTTCGGGCTTTTAAATTTAGAGATTAATAATTGTTGAGATTATTGTAGTCATAATCTTTTTTAAGTATTTTCAATATAAAAATTACTTTTAATTTAAAATAGAAAAAAAATGTCTTTGATTATCTGCTTTTGGAGTGAATGAAAATTTTTATTTTATTCATATATTAATTGATTGTTTTCTTATTTGTTATTGAACAAATGAAAATGACCAACAACTCCCTCTGGTGGACTCAAAGAGAGATTCTCATTCTAATTCTAGGGCTGATAGAAGATAGGCTGTTAGATATACAGCGAAAATCGTTGAACACAAAACTGTAGGGAGTGAAATATTTTTTCGTGTTGAAGAAATTTCGTATTAAAGTATATTGCTAATAAAAACATATATTCAACAAAATTAAGATTATTACGGTACATTTTATTCACAGAGATAAGTGTTTTTACATGTATTTAACAAAAACCGTCCAACAATTACGTAATTTGCTCTCTTTTTTTAATTATTGTTGATAAAGTGGTGTTAGTATTACTAAAGTCTTTATTGATTTTCATTTTCGTCAACTGTTTTAGATCAACAGAATTAAGAAGCTCCATCGTCATTTTAAGCAAAATAGCAGTTTGCTTTCCCTCTGAACTTTTTGCCATTTAGTTTGCAAAAAATTCAAATAAATTAGAAAAAATTAATGGTTTTTATTCATACTGCGATGTATGAATAAAAACCAGTAATCCGAATTTCAAAGCCAACTGTAGAGAGATGAGATGTTTTTGTGTAAATTTTGTAGAGATGGAGGGAAAAAGTAGCTTATATAAACAAAATTGGTTCTCGTCACTGACTATTCCTAGGGTATTTCAAAAAGCCAAGTCTTTTCTACGAAACATGTGAAATTACTTCTCTTTCATTTCACACTCCTCTTAAATCTAGCCTACGTGGCTGGTGCTTTCCGTATTTTGTTCATTCCCAGAAAGGGAAATCTTTTCGGGTTAAGAAAAAAAAATGCATGGTAACACATAGTAGTTTGTCTAAACCGTTGTATTATTTCGTGTTAACCAATATTTCATCTCAAGCGTTTTTGTGTTAAACGTATTTCACTGTAATCATGTCACGTGGTACCTATTCCTTTTCGTATTTTTTCTGGTCTGTGATGTCTGTAAACAAATCCTATTGACTATTAGCTACCCCTTGTTATCACTTCTACAAAAGGAAATAAGAAAGTAAGAAAACAAATTTTCTAAATACCGCATTATTAGAACTTACAATACTCATTATTTTGGTATCTAGAAGCTCTGAATATTGATTGGATATCAATCGCAAGGAACAAAACAAATAAAATGAAGCTTTTCATGAAAAAGCAGTTTTATTTCTTCTGTTTACAGAAATGGCGAAAAAATGGGGTATACAGTGCTTACTGTATGGAGGTTAGTTTGAACTTGAAATTTCCCGTGGGTTTTTTTCTCAGCGGAAGGGTAAAAAAAAAAAGAATGTGCGTCTTCCAGTACGAAACGGATACGGATTCCATCAGAAAAACGATCGCTGCACGCGAACTGGCGTGCTGGAAACTCGTGCGAAGATTTCATTATCCATCCGATGACAGCGAGGAATTCTGGTGCGTAGAATTTGTTTCTGTTCCAGTCGGGAAAGTTTCACGATGAATGAATGGCAAGTGGAAAAGGTATTAATTTTAAAGATCTCTCACACACGACTATTAAAAGTGTACGTGTTGCTCTAGTTCTTTACCCCCCCCCCCCTTTAGTGAAGGCAATGAATCGATTTATTAAACTCTAGAGTATATAAAAATAGAATAATGCTTTGGATCGGAATTGAATACATTTCAATGGTAACGTATCTTAATTTAATCATTGATAACGTAGAGCTAGAATGGGCCTTTTTTCAGTTTTGAAAGCTGAAAATGGAGTATATGTGGGTATAATCAATATACATAGATTTCTGTGGCATGTGATAAAAGATAAAGTATCAAGGAGACAAAAAGGAAAAGGGGTAAAGAGGGAGAGTGTGTGTTTGGTTCAATAATGAATATATTTACAATGCGGAGATAATAATGTTTCTACATAGCAACAATTAGTGTTCGTTAGGAAATACTATTAAATTTGCACCAAAGCAGAAATCACAACAACAAATAATAGTGTGAAAGGAATGAAAAATGCTACAAACTGAGAGAGAGATTAGCAGTAATAATGATTAAATACCTTGCAAAAAGTTTTACAAATATCGATATGCTAAAGATGTTGAAAGTATTTCCTCTTCAAAACGCTGACAACATAAAGTAATACTCTGACTTACGCAATTTTCAAATCTGATCCATTCGTTTTTGTTTTTTTCCCCGTCATTAAACCTCAAGCGGAATCATTGCCAGAGCCTGATGAAATTGGTAATTTTGTTGAAGAAGTTGTCGCTCTTTCCATGGCAAATAAATTCAGAAGTGGATAGAGATGACGTTTAAAACTACTGGATTTCCACGATCAGGAGCTGTTAATTGATGAACTCATAGAAACGCACGAGTAAGAGCACGACATTGAAAAACTTGAGTTTGTAAACGCAGTTCAATCAGAAGATTGAATGACGGTTATTAAGGCATCCGACTGGTTAAGTCAACTTTTTTTTTAAAAAGGAGATATGGGGATTTTTTTTATTATTTTCAGATTTGTTTAGTGCATTTTAAGAAAAATGTGCTAAAATTAAGAAGAGAAAAAGAAATTATTATTACTAAAATGGAAACAATAAGTAAAAATTGACAAAAAATAGTATAAACGCGGTTCCTTCTGTACCAAAGGTTTATGAACAAATTTTCAATTTTTTCAATCTAATGTGTTGCTATATTATTCATTTTTAAATGACCTTCAGGATAAGAGATATTTTCTTTTTTACAAAAACTAGAGCACTGTCTCTCAGTTATTATATGAAATTGCTTAAAAAAAGTGATTATATTCACATAAGGGACTGACTGTAAATTTTGTAATAAAACAGTGATTGATCAATCTGAAGGTTAAAACCATTCTACTATTATACAGATTTTACAGAAAAAATTTCAGTTGATTATGTTCAAAACTTTTTTAGCAATCGCTGACCCCGTTCGATTATTTTCAAAAAATCACATTTCGAGTAAAACGCGTTTTAAAATATGACATCTTGCTTAAAGTAATGGCATCTGCTTTTGCTAAAACACTTGTAGTTTTTGTTCTAGAGAACGGAAAATGATAAACTTGGTCTTTTTATAAAGCTAGTAAGATGGCCCATAAAATAAATCATAAAAAAAATTGTCAATTTTTGGTAAAATTCAGAATTTTAGGGTAGTCGGATACCTTAATTTGACAGGCCTCAGTTCAATTGAAAAAGGGCTACAAATTTTAGTAAATACAGATTCCCAACGAAGAGCGTATTTTTTCAACAAGACAAGGAATGAAAAAATTATTAGCATGCTATGAGATAATTTGCCCGAGGGGAAAAAAAATCTTTGAGCCGATAGACTACATGTTAGATTTCATGAAACTTTCTGCATCAAAATAACTTTAGATTGTGATTTTGTATTTGTGTGTTATCTAAGAATTTATTAAACAATTTTTTTTCTAAATTGTTATTTTCTTTCGGCTCTGGCTAAAACTAAAAGTAATTTATATGTATTTATATGACAAATGATATCCCAACTTACGCGGTTATCGCTCAGTCCCGCCTATCGCGTAAGTTCGGGGTATTACTGTATTTACTAGTTAATTTGTGGAAAGTATGATAGGTCTTATTTTTTTGTTGCCTAATTTAGTAAATGATTTTATTTTGTTATATTCTTTCCACGTGTCCCAGGAGTAGATATGGCCATGATAGCCTAATGGTCATGGTTATGAACTCATGGGTGGCGTGTCGTTTCGAACCCCAGTGCCGCTGAAGACCGAAGATTATGACGTTTGAGAAAATTAATGGTAATGTGAGGGGGTTAGGAAATTAAATAATTGGTTTATTTACGTCACAGTTATTAATTACAGTTTCACATTTACATTGAAGTTATTTATAATATTGAGTATTTCATTAGTGTTCAGAACATATTATTTGTGAGGGAGGAGGCAACACAACCGTTCTCTTCCTAATTTCTCATGGAATATCCCTCCACTCCATGGGATGGTGATGGTTTCTATCTGACACTTCGAATTACTCTTAGAGTTTTCGGCATGCAGGTATACAGTCGTTAGGTTTTTTCAAGTTCATAGGTTGCCAGGGCGATGTCAGATGTCAAGACCTCGCAATGTTTAAAGGTGCACGTGTGCATAGGAACGGTGTTATTCAATCCACAAAAAAGAATCCGATTTTTCAGTTGTGTCACGCGAAAATGCCACACTATGTAGAAGGGGCTGATGCACGTTAAATCTGTCGGGTGCTCAAAGTCTTTCCGTTGGCTTGGTGTGGAAGTTCTGAGAGGAGAGCCAGTTCAGGTGTCATTTGACCATGGTTCAAAAGTACGAGGACCATCACCAATAGCACCAGTGTTACTTTATAATGGGACGTAAATAAAACAAAAGCAATTCAGGAGCCAATAGAATTCTTTTAAGTTGTTTCATGGGGAAAAAAAGTTAAAAAATAATTTTACTTTTGAAGTGGAACTTATCACGGTATTCTTGAATGAGACAGGGAGGAGAAATTAAGACTGTCTTAGCGTAATGTCGACGCATTTTTTTCATTTCTAAAAGTACTCCAACATTATTATTAACGCTGGTCTCGCTATCATGTAGAGAGCAGCATATTTTTTTAAAAAAAGGAGAAAAGCGACTCACTCACTCATCACAAGATATCCGGAACTATTAGACTTATATCAAATATCGGCAGGCATGTTCCTTTTGTTGAGTAAAGATCCCCTAAGAACCGGATTTGCGGAAATCGATTCCCAGGGAGGGTTGAGGAGAAGTTACCGACAAAATTTCCCGTTTTTGTAATATTAGACCTGAAAATAACAAATTTGGCAAACAAGGTTGAGTAAGGATCCGTAAAGAACAAGCTTCGTGGAAATCGACTACCAAAGGGGAGGGGGAGATTATAGGGAGCATTAAAGATAAAAAAAATTCCCCTTTTTGAACCAATTTATCTAAAGACTTGAAATTTGGAAAGCATTTTTCTTTTGTTGAATAGAGATCCATTAAAAATGGTTTTTGTGGAAATCGACTCCAATGGAGGGGGGGGGAGGGCATAAACGACAAATATGCTTTTGCTCCAGAAATTCAAGTGTGGTCCTTTTTAAAACAGGAGGCTAATGCTGTAATAATGTCTTTTTAAACAATCGAAAATCTAATGCTCTAGATCAGGGATGGGCATTTTCCGGTCCACCCAGTGACTTAGGTGTGGCCATTCTGTAATAAAATTGTTTGATTTCTCTTTTTTACGCTTGTTTTCGACATTGTAACCCTCTATTAAATATGACAATGCTATTTTTACTACAAAAACTCAAGTAACACAAGATTGTCAAGTTGAATGCTTGAACAATTATGAGTGACTGCTAATCCGTGGAGGTATCCAATGCAACGAGCAGAGAAGATACATGAATCGATTTATCTGAAACCAACGTATCTACTTAATTTGTTCGCTACCGAGTCCGCGGAACATGATGTTAACACAAGAACCCAATCCCGTGAAAGCGCGGGAAGAGCTGATCATCAACATTTATTCTCCCCTTCAGTCGGCGAGGTGGGAATTTCCCCCTAAAGTGGCAGTAAATGTGTTAAGGGTCGTCGTTTACTTCCAATGAAGGTACATGTGTTGTCTAAACATTTATCGAATCATTTGCTTATCACAGTGACATTGATTGTGAAAAGAAAATTCTAAAATCTAACTGGCATCAGTGTTTTATAAATAGGTTTCTTTTAGTGAGCGCGTCTTAGGTCTTAATAAAAGCGGTCACCCCAAAATGTCTTGGCTGTCTACCGGTCGATCACGATCGACTTAATGCCCATCCCGGCTTTAGGTATTTGATATCTATAATTAAAAAAAACTATGTATAGACTTACAACATCATTATATACCTAGAAACAGGCGGATAATATAGCTAGTTTTATCATACTACTCATTTTTATTCAAGTTCGTCCATTTTTTCTGGTAATAAATGTGTTTTGCGTCTTTTTATTCTAAACGATAATGCTAAATGAGCTTTCGTTTTACATGTTAAAATGAAAAAAAAAATATTATCAATGGAATCTTTTGAAATCTTAAAAATGCTATATTATAAACAAATATATGAATCACAATATTGCAAATTTTCCTGAAAATGGGGTCATAATTCTCTTCGCGTTTAGTTCAGACTTTCGCACAGATTTAGCGAAGGCAGCCTTAATCTGCAAAGTCACTGCGAGTCGTATTTCTTATAGCCAGTCATTATAATAGGTGAAGCGGATAACGCTAAATCTGAACAAAAGATAATTTTCTAGTTCAAGAATTAATTTAGAGCAACTTGCCCCATTACGTTTAGTGATTTTTCTATTTTCTCAAGCTGTGCACACTTTTCTGACATGCCTCGAAATTAGAGTTTGTAGATAATTTGTTTAAATAAAAAAAGCAACAATTCAATTCTTTATCCCTCTTGTTGGATCCGTCTTGATACAAACTCAATCACTTAAGTAGTTAAAAAAATTAGACTGGAGCACTTAAGAAGGATTTTACGCAATCTAAAAAAGTACTTCTTCAGTACGTTTAAAAACCATAATTTTATCACTCTTAGCAATTAAAAAAACCTTATCTATACTGCACACAGTGAATGGCTAAGTGATGAATTCAAAGAAACACATTACATTTATAAGTATAATGAAAGGTAAGTAAATGGTTTGAAAATGAAGTAAGTCTTTTCTTTTGAATCGGTATGTCACAGAAATATAAAAATGCTTGAAAACACACACACATACACGAACTTAAAATATAATGAGTGAGAAAAAATAAGAAATTTCACAGAAATTATATTCCTTTACAGAAAGAATGTATTTTTACAGAATCCGTCGTAATTTCAAAAAATTCTTAAAATTTTCTCCTCTACATTAAATTTCTGAGGAAAAAATCAGCAAGTAAGCAAGTGTTTCATTAAAATTGTACTATGAAGCACTTCAAGGACTCTATTGACGATAGATCTTTTAATTTTGAACCTCGGTCAATTAACGAGGACGACTCCTCAGCTGATACTTCACTCTCCAAAATTTCTATACAACACCAACGCTGAGCCTAGACAGATTTAATAAGCTTCAGTCCCTTGTGACGTTTTCGCGTCACACTGCTAAAAAATCGGCTTCTTTTTGTGGATAAGATAACAGCGTTCCTATTCACACTTGCACCTCTAAATATTGCAGGGTCTTTCAACTGTCATTGCCCCGAAAGCGACGTCCATGCACCCCAAAGGTTGGATTCGACACCTACGCACCTGAAACTTCGAGCGTAGTTAGAGGTGCCAGAAAGGAACCGCCCCCATCCCAAAACCAGGGACAGTAAAAACACCGAACAGTCCGTTGAAAAACACCGAAAAGAACGGTTCTGTGGCCTCCTCCCTCACAAATAACATAATCTGAACACTAATGAAACACTCAACGTCATGAATAACTTCAATATAAATATGTATACTGTAATTAATAGCTGTGACGTAAATAAACTAATTGTTTAATTTTCTAATTCTCACACTACAATTAATTTTTCTCAAACGTCACGCCCTCTATGCAAAGAGTCTCCAGTGCTACTAGGACTTGAACTCATGACTTATCGGCCAGAAGTCCGTGACCGTGACCATTAGGCAACTGAGGCCGAAAAAGTAATCTATTGAAACTTCTAATATTTGGTGAAAGGATAATCATGATTAACTTAATTTCGAAACGACTAATTTCGCTATCATATTGTGAGTTTTATTTTATGTAAATGTCCATATTTCGAGCAATAGTAGAAGTACCAGAAAACTATTTTCCAAAATTGCATTGAAGAAACTATCACACTAACCCGTCATGTAATTAAGTATTGATATATTGTCACAGATAGGGATTGCAATATCGGACCAAAAGTTCAATACCGGTATTCGGTATTTTTTAGATCTTAATACCGAAATACCGTTGTTGATACCGGTCGTAGAAATTTTAGAAAAATAAAGGAAATTTATTATTTGTTTGTTTATTTGCCAGTTTTATTAGGGAGTGTAAATATCATAAAAATAATTTGTAATTTATATATTATAACATTATATAATGAATTACAAAAAAGTAAAGGAACATCTTATTTAAATCACAAAATTGTAATTATCACTATTCAGTCTTTGGTACTATTACAAATTATTGAAATGTGATCTTAAAAAAACATAATGTATCAATTGTACTGTATGATATGCAAATACAATGTGAATAACAAACTCACCAATTAAAAAATATCGAAATATTACGCACTTTCTTCACAACTACAACCTTGTTTTCACAGATACAAATATCAGACTACGAATCTTGTGCGTGCGCAGTATCACTCTGAGCTGTAATAGGATAGTTTGGGCCCGCTTCCTTGGATGATTCACATATATTTTATCATTTCTCTTGATTGTACGATGTAACTTTATATTCCC
The DNA here is from genome assembly GCA_019973975.1 of Trichonephila clavata. Taxonomy (NCBI): domain Eukaryota; kingdom Metazoa; phylum Arthropoda; class Arachnida; order Araneae; family Nephilidae; genus Trichonephila; species Trichonephila clavata. The sequence goes on from BMAO01032936.1 coordinate 466,579, forward strand.
AGTCTAATTAATTTTACCAATTAAAGAGACATAAAAATAAAAGCGTATACTACTTTGCTATGTTGGTGATTCCTGAACATATAGTGGAGACAATTTTAAAAAATTCTAGTGAATGTCGAAAAAACGGTATTTAAACTTGGGAATACTGGTATTACAAAATTTTTCAAATGATTCAAAATACCGGTATTCCGTATCCCGGTATTGCAATCTCTAATCACAAATGAACTATTTTAAATTTTTTAAAATTTTATAGCATATGCTTCAAATTTTCTTTTAAGCTAATATACGTAATAAGAAACTATCAAACATTGGTTATCGTTTGTAAAACAGAACAGATTACCTTCAGCAATTCAAAAAGAACAATATGAAGATTAATAATTTAAGTTCAATTACAAAAGCATGTCAAAAGAGTCAAACAATGAAAGAAACGAATGAATCAACTTTTCCAACTGAAAGAATTCAAGTATGTTCATAAATATTCTAAAAAGAGGGTCCACTGAACAGTTTTGAAATTTCTTTTTATTCTACTACTTTAATGCTTCTTGTGCACGTTGAAATGTATTACGAGCCGCATTCTCCTCACGATTTCTTTATTACCTCGCAATAAAATGTCGATTGAAACAAAAGTAGGAAGTGGATACAGAGGTCACATAAAAAAAATATATTGTTCGAATGTGTTTATATCAAAAAAATGCACCCCTTTTATAAGACATAAATTATAATTTATGCTGAAATAAAACTTTTACAGCGAACTTTTTATATCATCGCTTGCATTCTAGATTGCTCGTGAAATATGTTTTTTCATTCATTGACTTTGCCTTCTGACCATTGTGAGAAGGTTGAAAAGAATCTATAGGGATGGTTATGAACAACTGCTTTAAATATAAAATTATTTTAGAAAGAGTCAATATTTTTATATAAATTGCTTGAGTATTGTGATATAGTGGTTAAGGTTCTGGTAGCCGAGTGTCGGTCGCGAACTCGTGATGGACATTGTCTCTACCGAGTCGTGAATTTTAATCCTGGTTTTATAGAAGATTTTCTGAGTACAGAGGTGGTTGCATGTTATGTCAAGGCTCAAAATCTTCAAGTTGGAGTACTGGGAAGAGTAGGGTGCCAGCTCAGGTGTCGGTTTCGTCATTTAATGCCTTATCACACACGCATGTCTCGAACAACCATTTCGGAACATTTTTCGAACAGCTGTGAGGGTGAAGGGTTGCCATAAACAAAACTACATACTCTGATGTCAGTCTCGCTCTATCTTTATATTGAATAATTACTCCCTGGTTTTACTGCTTCCGAAAACGAACATCCAATATTATTTCTTTTAGTCCGTTCACCCTTTTGTTGACGGGTGTAAACAGGGCCAATTCTGTTTAAGATATTGTACACCATTAAATTATTATACGCCATTTCTGATGCTTTTGACGAAGCCGAGGTTGTCATCTTTACCGCCATCTTGTTTAGGACGTAAGGAGACGAAAAACCCATTGGCTGGAATTTCGTGAGCAATCTTAATTTCGAGTTATTCTTTCAGCTCACTGGGAAAAAGTGGTGTAAAGCCGTTGCTATGGCAACTGGGTGGAAATTGCTCGAAAGAGTGGCTTGAAAGAAAAACTGCTCCAAATACGTATACGTGTAATAAAGCCTGTAACCATGGCTCAAAATTATGAAATCCGTTGCCAATAGTACTCTTGTTGTTTCACAATGCAATGTTAATAAACAATCAAATCCGATTAGAATAGTTGTTAAATACTTCTAATTGAAATTTGTTTTTAAATCCCCTTGACAAGTACTGTGTTAAACGGACTCCTACGAGGAATTCCTTTGTAAAATTTATTATTTTTGAAGTTTAAATATGCTTTGCTACAGGTTGGTGTCTACTGTACTCTTCCAAGTGCTAAGGTGTTGCCTGTCTAAGCCCTTTTTAGGTGATTTCGGCCACCCTTGCACACACACAAAAAAAATGTTATTTGTTGTTAACACGGCCGTGGGCATCTAGTTTATCTGTATTGCCAATAGCTTATCAAAGTTATATGTTATTTGCTGAGACACCTAAACTGTTTCATTAATCTTTCGTGAACAAAAAGTTTTGCTTTGTCCATGAACGTTTTAAGCGTCAAAACATCATTTGAATTTAAAATAATCTTTTGGATTTTCTGAAAGAAACCCATGTGGAACTTGAAATTCAGTCACTGATATTATTGCATTCAAAATATTGAATTCAAGGAAAAACCACCTTTTTAAATCTAAATAAGGACGAAATAGTAATACTTTATTTAATAAAAAATATCCACCACGCTGACTCAAGATTCATTGAATTAACTTGAGGTGCTATAAAAGAGAAACAACATTACAATAGAAATAATAACTCAGGAAAACAACAAAATTTAACCCTCTTTTTCCGCTTATAACAAATTACTCAAATTCGATCTAGACATAAAAGTAAAAAATATAATAGAGTTCAAGTATTCAACAAAACTCTTGCATTTTAAACACGGTATTTTATTGAAAATATCTGTTACTTAAAAAAATAGAAAAATTTAAAGTAATTCTACTGTAGTAAGATCTTATTCGGAATACAGAAAAATGTATAAAATGCCGACTTTCTAAATAAAAAGGAATTTTAGCCTCTAATTAGTATATAATTTTATTAGATTAATATATTTGAGTCCATAATTATCAATTATATTTACAAGTCCTAATTAGTGAGGCGTATGAACAAGCCAATATAAATGTGTACATTTTTTCAGAAATGAATTCTTGTATATACATTACAATAAAGAAATTTCGGGAGAAAATGTACAACAGCAGAACGTCGTTTATCGGAATCAATTGGAACCGGACACCGTTCAGATACGCGATTGTTCGGGTAAACGAAACCCGAATGCGATCTATGCAGTATATGAAACCGTACAATATACAAATATTGAAAATCCTCACATGCGGGAAACATGCTTAAAGAAACAGCAAAATAGGTGCAAAATGTCGCAATTTTACCTTTATTGTGGAAAATAATTATTTATTTTTTGCTGTACCATTGTACACCTTCGTTTTTTCGCTGCAAGGTCTCTGATTCTCTTGAGCAGCAGTAGTTGAGTAGGACAGCACTCTGATTGTTGTTCGTACCACTCCATAGCTGTCTCTAATGCAAGAAACGCGTCAGCATTTGATGGACCCTTGCTACTTTCGTTGTAGTTGTCTTCGTTTTCATCCGTTTCATCGACGACAGGGTCGGATTCTTCTTGCGTGGAAGTCACAATCTCGTCATCATTTAGCATTTGAAATCCACAGTCTTCTGCTTCGCATGCCATCCAGGTTTCTACATCAACAAAACTTAACAAAAGAGCATGTATACACCCTCTCACTTGGAAACAAACTGACCTAATATTCCGCGCAGATGTTTATCAAATCACACAGCTGAAATTCCCCAAATATTCCTCACCTTGGACTTTCCTGTCACTTTTGGCCTCACGCGAAACAACTGTTGAGCTTTGCACTGTTCGAAAACGTATCCGGATTTTGGTTTGGATATTTGACGTTTCGGATAACAAACGTTCGGATAAAAGACGTTCTACTGTACTAAATTCTAAAATGAAAAAAGAAAATGATCCTACATAAGTAGCCCTTAAGTGCAATTAAGATTTTTTTTTAAAAAAAAATCTAAAATCAGTGTGTATATTAAAAACTATAACAATATCATATTTATTAATCAAATATTTAATTTAAAAAATGTTAAATTACAATATGATATGAATCTCAATGGAAAGCTTATTTATCTTAAAAGTATCCTTTAAATAAATTGTCATTTTTATTAATTATTAAGGAGATTTGGATCAGTTTCAGAAACTACAATTCACGTAAAATGTTATTTCTGATCGGGAACAAAATTCACGTTAATCTTCGTCTTTAATATCTTCACAAGCAATGATCCGAAGCTAATAGATATCAGGAGAGAAAAACTTTTCACGTGTAATAAATTTTGAAGAATTGCCAAAGAGTCATGCCTGAACTGAATTTACCTTATAGGTGCAGAATTTTTGCTGAGAAATGCAGTTTCTCTATTGATATAGTCAGTGATTATAGAATATTAGGCCAAGAAGGTTAAGAGCTTCTGATTCTGGTAGGGTAAATACATGATCTAATAAAGTTATTTTTAGAATCAATGAAAAATAATTCAAAATGTGTGTGTGGATAATTTTTTAAAAATTGTATATTGTGCGTTGTTTTAAAATTTAAAATGTGTTTCTATAAATTTCATTCTTCCATTTGATTAAATTATTCATACTTTTTGTGGCGAAGAAAAATTAAAATGTACATTAGAAAAAAAATTCAAAATTGACACTTTTAGTTTATTTTGCTTTTAATAAAAGCAAAAAAAAATCGATCCGAAGGTAAATTATTTGTTAGCTAGTATTAGTGAGTCGTAACAAAAGGATATAAAAAACTGAATCAAATGCCTAGGTCAGCAACTCAACCGGAACCCTATCTTACGACGTGTAATAAATTTTGAAATGCAATATGTTTAATTATATTCTATTCAAAGTTTTGCAGAACCGTTTTAAATATATATATATATATAAATTAAAGTTTTCTACTAAAACTACATGCAATAAAAACAAATTCTCTGTTTCGAATTATTTTCGAACACTCATATTTTATTATCGGCAGAATTTAATTCACTTGTTATAAACATTTTACAGTGTTAAAAATAGTTGCACCGATGATTTTATCTTTTGTTGTTTTACATCATTATCTCGTATTAAAATATATTGATATATTTTTATCCTAAGCTGGCTAGTATATTAAGGACTTCTCGGTACACAAGAAAATAAACCTATACCACATTGCAATTAACAGTAAAAATAGAACAACTTATTATCGAAGTTTCTTAAAATAAAGATATCTTATCTCGTCGCTTTTTTAGAAAATATCTTATTAAGAAAGGTTATGTGGCGGAAATAGGGAATAAAAATAGCTTTAGAAATAAATAAGTCTATTAGAAGTAATAAAATTAATAAATCAAATGGCGTCCAACCACGAATATCAAAGAATGAAAATGTTGATTACAAATACTGATATCTATACAATTTATCAAATGTCTTGTTTTTATAATACTTTAATGCATGTTACAAATACATTAAAAATGCATTCCTGATAAATCCAAGCGTAGAAATGTATTTTATTTTTTAGTTTATTATAATTAAATGGTTAGTTAATATATGGAATGTCTGTTTTTCGCTGATTTGTATCGCGACACATGAAGTTTGAATTTGAACAGGTTTAGAATAAATCATTCCATAAAATTTCTGTAACTTTTCAGCTTCTGTTTTTCTTTCCTTTGTTTCTTTTTTAGTTTACTTCTGAAACATTTATAATTAACAATGATTGTCATAAACAATGTCGTCATTTTTATAAATAGAATATTTAATTAGTAAATTGATATCTCTATAGAAAAGAGATAGATGGGAAAATATAAAGTTGAAATTTTTTTAAAATTATTCTTCCAATGCTAACCTCGTCCCCAGCTCCTATTCTATCTCGTGCGCCCTCTATCTCTCTAAGTGCAAGGCTACCACTGAATAATTATGTAAGAGCCAAAATCAAAATTATTTTGTTGGATTTGTGCTACACAGTATATTCCTCAATAAATTATTTCATTTTATGGACATTTTTTATTCATTTTTAGAAAACTACAGCGACTTTATTTTATAAAACTATGCCAAAAATTATTTTACACCGAGTAAAATCCATTACATAAATAAAATTTTTTTAGATTTATCAGAAAAATTTGAAAAGAAATACAGTGTACAACATTACATTTAATATCATGATTAATAAAATTTTTATAATAATATTTCCGTTGTTAAGGTAATGCTATATAATTGATCAGACAGAGTTATTTACTATTTTCGATAATTTTTTTTTATTTCATTACGATTGAAAATGTATTCATCAGAACATTGTTCTGCGTTGAATTGAACAAGGCTTTGCAAATAAAATTTTGATGTATTACCAAGCAAAATCTTTGATTTGAAATTTTTAATGAGGAATTGTTTTAAAGGGTCTCAAAGGTGTTAACTTCGTCTCGGGGGCTGAAAAAATAAACAATTTTCAAAAAGATATAATTTTTTTTAAATTAAAATTAAATAATTCGAATCTTATACAGTTTTTTTTTTTTTTTTTTTTTTGTGATAAAGCTTCGAAAAGTGTAAAATGTTCAAAATTTAAAAAATTATAAAAATGGAAAACATTTCTGAAAGAAATATTAATTAAGTTTTACGTTGTGCATCATATTTTTTTAAATAGTAGCTCTAATTGCTAGCAATAAGTTGATTTATACAGTTAAATGTATCCTCTTATTACACTATAGCTATTTTTAAACAAAAAATAAATTGTATTCTTTAAAAAATAAAAAATAAAATTACATTTTTAAAAAAATTTTTTATGTTTTTCAAATATATTTTGAAATACAAAAATATATAATACTAAAATTAGGCAGGGTTTAAAGAGCATGGTACATTTTATAATTCTACAAAATTTTATACATCAAAGGCTACTATTTTAGAAAATAGCACGCGCAACGTATAATTTACTTAATATTTATTATAGAAATGTTTCCAATGTCATATTCTTATAATTTTTAAAATTATGATTATGTTTAACCGTTTTGTATTTTTTTAAACCTCATGCTTTTATAAATAACGTGGAAAAGATTCGAATTATTTCATTTTAATCCCCCCCCGCTCCCCTCCAGACGAAGTTAACATCCCTGAGACCCCATAAATTTACTTGAAGGCTTATTGGAGAAACTTAACTATTAAGAAAACTATTATAAGACTGGACCAAAAATTATATTAGGTTAATATTGCTTTTCAGATTAAAATATATCAAAAAGTTTAATTTTATCGAATCATTTTAACGAAGAACATTGGTCATTTATCATAGAACGAATAAGTTCTATCCGATTTGAAGGTTAGAGACGTTAAAGACCCACCGTGCAGAGGGATTAATGCACATTAAATCTTTCGAGGCTCAAAGTTTTCCCGTTTCTGTGGTGTGGTATTTTTAATAAGGGGGGGGGATGTCAGCTCAGGTGTCCTCCTCGTCACTTCACCGATTCTGAGAATTACGAGGTCCGTCGCCAATAGACCCTAGTATTGTTTTACAGCGCGTCGTTAATATACACTACTTCGCTCGATTTAAAGGTGGAAAACCGTATCTTGCAATAAACAGTTAAATTGATAACTTTAAGCCTATGAAACTGTTTTTTTCCCTTGCGTCAAAAGAGAGAGGGAGAGAGACAGTATTAAGAAACTTAAATTCCATCTTCTATGATGAGATTAATCCACACAAAATCATCTTCAAAAGATAAAAAAAAAATGCTAAACATAATCAAGATACAAGATACCCCTAATGGATGTTTCCACGTCAGGGTCAGCACTGTTCTTCCGTCTTACGTCCAACATAATGAAGCACTTATTTCATCATATGGTACAAATATGCGTGCGTACACACTTAACGACTAACCTTCGAAATAAAGAAGCCATCAGAGGAATTAAAAAATTTCAAGACAATGGTCCGGTCCGCCCATCCAACACATAGATGACCATTCGGACAAGCACGTGTTCTTAGAACAAAAACGAAAGAACGAAGACGTCCGTGTCGGGTTTTGTGTTTGCAAAATGGCAAAGAAAGCCATAATCCGCGCACGGACCCGGAACATTGGATTTAAAAGTAACTATGACCTTGAAGATGATAATTAGGAAGGATAAATGAAGAAAGATCTAATGTGTGTGTGTAGACGCACATCTACGCAACTATCTTGTCTATAGCAATGGGTGGACTCACAGGACGAATGATAATTTTGCTTCCAGAAGTGCATATGAGCATATTTCCCAGTATTTACCTTGTGAAATATTCCTTGAAAGGATGGAAATAAAGCCATGTGTGCCTAAGTTATTCGATGAATAATACTTAATGTTAATTCTATGCAAATAATATAACGTAATAAGTATTCAGTCTGTTGAATAATTTATTTTTAGAGCCTAATCATTAAGTAAGAAACTTATTTATGCCGGAAGTCCTTATTAACTGAATTATCGTTGAAAACAAGGTCATATTAATTTTTATTAAAATTTAATTAGGTTGCGTAAAGTTGGTTAGAATGTATTAAAATTACGCTCAACAAGCTCCAATTATATTTACTTAAATTTTTCGTTACTTTCGTTAACGTATAAATGTTAATTTTTTAACTGCTAAAAATGAAGAATACATTCTTCCTTTCTTATTCATTTTTACAACTAGTATTTTGTATTCGTTGTGAAAGTCAATCGAAAAAATTTAGAAGTTTTACTGTCGCATTTTTCAGTAGAATCTTGAGCACTATTATTCAAAATACAGACTTCAAGTCAATCAATTCAATTAACACGTGACACCTTCAATATTAATTTCCATATTTCAACTTTCTGATACTTTAATTAAGGATATTTTAAGATGATTACTTGATTTGATAAAATAAACTAATTTAGATTTAGTATATGAAAGGGGAAAAAAGGTTTTCTTTCTTCGGCAACCTATGGCACGTGGTACAATTTTGCACTACTCTAGAAATTTGTTTATGTTTGAGAGGATGGAAGTTGATAAATTTATAATGAACCTTATTTGAGAAACATCTTCAGAACTATAGACATTTATAGAATTACGGGAAAACCGGAAAGATAACTCTAAAGATAAATTTGCAGCTATTTTGTAAATTATAGAGCGTTATTGTTGGAGAGATTTAATTGTTTATAGAGAGCAAATTGTATGTACTCTGCTTTCCACAATTGATTCTACATATCTAAGCAAAAAATCTTTCTTCAAATGAAAAATTGTTTGAATCCGCAAAAAAATTATTTAACGACTAAATGCTCAGAATCGTGTCTAATTGAAAGTCGCAAACTGTATCCCTGATTTGGGGAGATTTTGAGGCATGAAAATAGAGCGGTGTAAGCCCTAGTTCGCACAATACATTTTTTTATTTATCTTTTTATTTAAGTATAATGAAGGGAAATACTTATATTCTATGTTGTCTATTTCTTATTTTAATAAATATGTCAAAAATACATAATACACTCTATAACAAAAAAAAAAAAAAAATAACGACGCACCAAGAAGGAGTTGCCCGATTGTAATGAAATTTCGTAAACAAAAACATTTGTACTGAATTTGCAAATGATTAAAATTTGGTGTCCAAGGAATGAATAGAGGGAGCTACAGCGCATTGGAACTAGGCACTCAGCAGGTGTCTATAAGAAGCGGTTCTCAATCGGATGGTCAAAATTTTTGTTGCATTGTGATTTAGGATACCTTTCAATGTCTGAAAAAACGCCTCGCCGCAGGATTCGAGCTCATTACGAGCAACTGTCCGAGTTTGAAAGAGGTCGTATCATTGGATTGAAAGAGGCAGGTTGGGCAAATCGGAGAATCGCTCGTCATATGGGGCGAAGTGATGTGGCCATTAGAAGATGATGGCAAGAATGAGTGGACAATTACAGATTTCAGCGTCATGATGGTAGCGGTCGACCTAGGACCACAGATATCGGGAGGATAGATTGATTGTCAGATCAGCTGCCACAGCGGCTGTTGTTTATATGTTACATAGAAACAGAATTACAATAAATTGCACAACATTAGAAAATCCTGAAGTGGTTTTTAATCTACCAGAAGTGGGCATTATATATAAATTGTTTAAAATCTATCATGGCGAGTCTGATAACTCAAAAAACATTACAAATGACTTTTTATGAAACTTTTTGAACCTGATATTTATATTTTCTCCTTTGGAATGTTCTAAAATAATTCTTAATCTATGAATATTTTTTTGAGTTATGGCCTGATATTTCAACAATAAATAGCCTTTTAAAGATTGTCACATTTCTTATAATATTTATTCGATCAGTTCTAAAATTATAAAAAAAATAAATAAACCATTAAAATTTTAGTACATTCCTTAGATAAATATATGCACAGTTTATTTTAGTAATACTTTTATTGATATGTGTGTAGGAGTTCATTACTTTTTTCTCTGACTGCTTTAAAGAATTTTTTTAAGAAAAGGCTAAAATTTCACTTATAATTGTGATTTTTGTAATATTTTAGATCATTTATTTTAAATATTGTTAAATAAGTATTAATATTTATTGTTATTGATACCAAAATTATTTTTATTATGCTATTTTTAAAAAAGTACTCTGAAAGTGTTCGAATAGCAATTTAGAGCCACGGCAAATGACGACACCTAAAAGGGTATATCACTTTTCTACGCAACATTAAGTGAAAAATATGAAATGAATAAGAGGACTGAGGTTCGGTTTTGCTTTCAGAGCAGCAGCAGATACTCATGGCTTTGAATGTTCTGGCTAGCCTCCGAACACTAAACATATTAACCATGATCATTACGCTATAGAAGCTTTCTAATTTTTAAAAAAAAAACATGAAGTTACTTTCAAAAATATGGAGGAGTAATTAAAATATTTAAAATGGTTAGAACTTATATAATTATTTGGGCTAATGTATATATTATTTGTCTAAATATAGAATGCAAAACACTTATAGAAAAATGTTGAAATATATAAACTAAATCACATTTACACTTTCCTAAATATTTGTAAATGGGCTAACATTTGTGTGTGTGTATTTAGTGATTATTACTTTGCAATTTATAAAATAAAAATTATTGAAGGGATAATTTCTTTAGGCGCGTTTTGCTGGAGAGTGAACTTAAATGATGCGTTTTAAGAAGCCAAGCATTGTTACGCTCGGGTTTGTAACGATCATAACAATGGATCGGAATTTTCCGTAACAATGTAAAGTCCCCCAAAAAAACTTACAACAATGACAAAATTTGGCGTCGAAAATCGGTTTTCAGCCAAATTGGAATTTCATGACGTTGCTCTATTGACTGTATTAATTAACTTTGTTTAAAAAATAAATGCTTTTAACACGTTATTAACTTGAAATATATTATTCTCTACAATCTTTTAAATTTTTTTACAAATTTCTATGGATTTTCTTGGATTTAAATTCCAAAAAAGAAGAAAGTTACAACTATTTTTCAAGTAGATTGGTATATTGTATATCTTTCTCAACGCTGCCAAGTTAGACTGAAATGGAATATTGTAAAACTGCTTTAAAAAATTTATAAAATTTCGTAATTTTGAAATTTTTTTATTTTTCTGCTTTTTTGCACATACAATATTTTTAAAAAAGGCACTTTTCCGTTTCAAGGAGCCATAAAAATGCAACGAAAAAATTGCTAAAATCACCAAATGCCAGTAATAATTAATTGTAATAAACCTTGACAGAATTGACCAGTTTGAGGTTTATGGAGCATGTGCAGAAAGATATCTTTCCGATACATTACAACTGATAGTTTTCTTTATATTTAAAAAAGCGATTTAGAGTGAAAAACTTTAAGTATATAAGAAACTGCTGCAATGTTTTCAACAGATAGTATTACTTACATTTTGGAATTTTTCTTTATACAGTGAATGCAAACAAATGTCTAGGTGTTCTTTCCCATATATAATAATAATAATGAATAAATAATTTTATATGACTGTGTCCCCTTGTTTTTTAATTCATCTAACTAATCCCTGAAATATATATAACATTACAAAATTTGAAGTTGTCACTTCTATCGTGTTATAAGCACACACACACACTCTTTTTTTATGTAACGTATCTATTTTAATATTTATATTGCTTAGTTTTGGCCTCCATATTAGAATTAATAAAATCGAATACATTTCCGTTTCGAATAATCATAAAAGAAAATTCTCATGCCCTTGTTTAATTTCTGATGAAAAATTTGAAATATTTGGTTTGCATACAATATAAAGCTTAAGTTTTTCTTCTTCTTAATTGAATTTATTATAATGAAGTATAAACCGCACTTTTTTAGCTTAAAATAACAATCATTACAGGAAGAAATTTTATTTTGTGAAAGAGTTGACCTTAATTCATTTAAACGGAAATTTTCTGCATTTCTAAATATATATTTTTTTTTATAAAAATACTCTTTTTATAAATAAAAAAATTACTATGAACAATTCCTTTAATACCATATTTATAATATCCGAGAGATTCCAAACTTAATTAACAAAATATTTTAAGAATCTTAAGAAAAAAATAAAAAAATGTGACCTTTATATTTCAAACCATTTACCTCCTTATTGGAAAAGAAAAAAAATGAAACAATATTCTCTGTTTTGATTGCATGCATTTTGTCATTAACGAAGAAAAACAACGACAGAACAAAAAAAATCTATATTACGATGGTTAAGTTAATGGTATTATTATCCCTAATAATAAGAGTTTAGATCAATGCGAAAAATAAATAGCAGTATGTGTGATTGAAATCTTTCACAGTAATATTAACCCTAATAGCTGTACCATGAAAAATAAACAAATGAGAGGATATTTGAGGGTCACCATTCAGAACAAACGTGATACATGACTCAAGTAATTAATTCTGGTATCCAACCAAAAAATTTTTTCCGATGGTTTTCTTTTAAATATCTAATTTTCCGAAGCCTTTCTTTCATAATAGGTGAAGAAATGTTATAGCTATTTTAATTGTTTACAAAATTGTCCAAAGACTGCTAAACCCAAAATTAGAAGAAAAGAATACGGATGTTTTCAACAAGGTTTATATATGCCGTAAAATTCGGCGTATAACGCGCTCCTATACTTTCAAGCTGCAATTTTTAATTTCTAGGTACATTCGCCGTATAACATTCAAGTTCAAACACTTTTTTTAAACTTGTAATGGATGACACTTGATGTTAGTACAGTTTTTTCAAATATTAATTCATTAATTAAATTAAAAAATGAATATATAGTAACAAACGCACAGAAAATAATATTCCAACAGCAAATACAGAAAGGCAAATCGTTCGTGGTGTCCCTGTAGCGCAAATGGATTGCGCGTTGGCCTTCTAATCCAAAGGTCATGGGTTCGAATCCCACCTGGGATGCCCTAATTTCTGAGAATGTGATTTCTTTTTTACCGTACTATTTTATTAGAATAATTAAATTTATTTTATGAATAAACAGTTACAAAATAGTCCAATACCATATATAGAAAGGAAAATGGAAAATTGCGAAGAAAATCGCTTTCTATTTTGTCACTTCTTTTGTGATTATGTCATATATGTATAAACATATTTATATTAATTGTAACTATTTAATAAAAAGTAACTAAAATAAAAATTTTCTTTGTTGACCTCTGTAGGAATTGACTTAATTTTTTTTTATATTACTTGTTTTACGAAGAACCTGAAATATATATGAGTAATGCTCATATGTTTTGAAATCATTTTTTGAAAGTACATGCTTCAGAAAAAAATAGCACATTTTTAGAATACGGGTGACCACACACACACAACTCAAATGACCTTGCTGGCCACTTCGGAAAAACATTATAATCCCATGGGCTGCATACAAAAATATACATCTTTATATTAGATTTGGACTCATTACAAACACTTTTTGGAGTGAAAACTTAAAACAGATTGAAAATTATTATTGCTTTCATTTTTTTTTGCATATTTAAACATACATAATATAATAATAATAATGCAATGATCAAATAATGTTTAATTTACTTAATTAGTGTGATATTTGTTTCTCAATTATTTCACTTAGTTTTTGCAAGTCGATTTCAATTCGTGTATTTGCACATAGTAAATTTTGATGCAAGTTTATTTGTTACAAGACTCTAAAAACAAAAATATTCCACAAAATAATCGTATTTTGTAAAGTTGTAATGAATCTCGCAGGCGGTTGGTTGGCCAAGCCTGTTCGAGAACTACAGCCCTTTAAGTTCAAAAGAAATGTCATATTTTTAAATAAATAGTATTTCGATATATGTAGAAGTCTAATTTATTTCTATGCTTATTTTTTTCATTTTTAAAGCTCTCATTTTTATACCCGGCGTATAACGCACACTCGTAAATTTCGATCTTATTTTTTGTGTTAAAAGTACGCGTTATATATACCAGTTTTCTTAAAGTATACTTCAGTGTGCAAGGTAGAGACTGAAATGACCCTTGAATACTAAAGATAAAAAATATCATTAAGATTTCGAAAACAAAAGAAAATGAATGCTGCAGTATTATATGTATTGCTGACTGAGGACGATTTTTAAGCTTATATAAAAGTGGGGTTTAACTAATCTTATGACTAGCCAACCTTTCCCCTTTCTGCATACAATACTGAGCGAAATCCTATGAAATATAATGAATAGAAGTTCTAAATCCATTATTAATAAAACGGTAACTTACCTAAAGATAGATTCCAAATTACATGAGTAACGGGTCTATTCGCGTACCTACTACTACTAATCCTCTTGGAGAAACTCTTTCTTTAAATATTATTCTACTGAAAACTTTCTCCCGAAGAAGGAGATGTAACGTATGCAAATCAAGTCTTATATTTAAACATTAACTTTCAGGTTCGGAAGAGAGAGAGAGGTTAGAAGCTAAATGATAGCAGTGAGAGATTAACGTAAAGTAATAGAAAGCTAGGGGAGAGTGTTCCGTAGATTATTTGCTTAATATTTAAGATTGACGATTTGTCAATTAGATATTTAATTTGGATTAGCGTCGGTTTGAAGTAGAGCAACTTAGACGTATCTTAGATTATTTGGAATGTGTATATAGCTAAGACATTCCTAAAGTATGCGATTGAATTTATATAATTAAATATTACTTACATCGTCCTCTTCGCTTTTGCTCCCATAATTAGTTTAAGGTGCATTTCCTAATCTTGGGTTGTTCAGGTTTATGAAGTCGTTGATACTTGTAAATAAATTGGGTTGTTTTGACTAAGGCTAATCTTCCTTCTAACACTCATACACTGATGGATAGGGGAGTCCACCCTTCACACATAGATCATGCAGGATTCAAAGAACAATCAAAAAGCCATATGTTTGTGTGTGTAAGTGTGTGTGTTGGACTTGCATATGCATTATCATTTGCTCTAATTGGCTTCAGCAATTAAAAATATAGAAAAACTTGATGTTAATGCAAAATAGTTATTTAAAAATAGTTACAGAATTTATTAAATGACAAGCATAAAAATATAACTATAAAAACTGTTTTAAAAAAAGTATAAGTCGTACAAAAAGTCGCCCTAAAACTGGGCCGTATAGAGGAGGTCCATACTCGATAAATCTCTCGAGGCTCAATGTCCTCAGACTGGTGAGGTGTGGTAGGAGAGGGTAATGTCAGCTCAGGTGTCTTCTCGTCACCTGACCGAGGTTCAAAAGTACGAGGTCCATAACCAATAGCCTTCATGTTGCTTTATGGAGTGGAGGTAATAAATCTCTCACTAGACCCCCCCTAAAACTGTAAATTTTCGGGGGGGGGGAGATGTTTTGTAACTAAAAACTTGTATAAAATGGATTCTCAGAAAATAATATTTAGAAGCCTGTTAAACAATATTTCTACTTAATTTAACTTAATTACATAATATTATTGAGGAAACTAAGCTCTAAATGATAACTATCAATCAAATCGATAAAGAATTTTTGAAGCTCTCTATCACTGTCAAACCAATATCTGCTACATACAAAAAGTATAACTTTGGGATTTCAGATATTTTTATTTGACAATATTCTGGGGCTGATGCTCACAGCATATATATATTGCTATGACAATTCAGTGCATAATGCTTAGAGTTTTATAGCAGTTTTTTTTATTCGAAAACTTGGTAAAAGTAAACTAGTCATAATAGTCAAAATGGCGAAATCTCCAAAAAATGGCACATAGCACATATAGGTTTGATAACTGTTTCTATTAATTGCGAACAAGTTACAGTCTGAAAACTATAGAAAAAACTAAGTTTTCTGAATAATTTGACACTTTCTTAGTAAAAAAAAACATTATTTACAATTAATTTATATTAGAGTTAAAATACAAGTTTATAAAAAGGTGTTTTTAATATGCGTCATTGAAAAGTGAAATTCATCCATTTCCATTATTGCCAATATACAGAGCAATCCCAGAACCGACAGATGATGAATGCATTAAGGTGCGTGGCGCTGTTTGAGAAACGTGACATTGGTTTTTATCTGTATGTGGGTCATGCGCTTTGCCTATTAGAAGTAGATCTGCCTCGCAAGTGAAATAACATTCATTATACCTGAAGGAGAAGGAATGGGATGGATCCCTTGGGGCATCAAGGTCAAAGCAAGGTTGTTCAAGGAATTCGGCTTACAGAGAGAGAAAATCTAATATCGGTCTTTGAACTTGAGAAGCACGTTAGACGAAAAACAAGTTCTCGGGAGTGTTTCAGAAGTTGAAGAGTGTACGAATATTTGCAAGAAGAATGAGAAGAAAAGTCTAGAGAGAAGGAATAGAAATCAATAAAGTTTTTTTTTTAAAGTAAAACTTTTAGACGATTTCTAATAATAATGTAACGGGGTTATACGCGTTTTTCTTAACAGTCCTCTTGCGGAATGCTTTCCTTAAATATTTTTTAATTGAAAACTTCCTCCTGAAGAAGAAGAAGCGGTCTATGTAAATTATGTCATATATTTAAGCTAATGTCATATATTAGTTTTCAGGTTCGAGTTTGAGAGAGAGAGGTTAGATAACGTAAAGCTAGACGAGAGCACTTCGTTGATTATTTGATTAATATTAAGATTAACGATTTGGCTAATTAGTTGTTAAACTGGATTCGATCGGTTTGGATTGGATTATTTTGGAAATTATCTTCAAATATAAGAAGGTATATTGCCTGGAAGTGCTAAGTGTAAGTGATCCGATTTATTATTATATCTCCAATTATCTCGTCTACTTCGCTCTATTGCGCCCATATTTATTAATCGATGCATTTCTTAACTTGGGTTGTTGAATTTGTGTCATTGTTGAGAATGGTAAATAAATTGTGTTGTTTTGACCACGACTAGTTTTCCTTTTAACTCTCGTACACTAATGGATGGGATAGCTCATCCATTACAATAATGTATCTATTCCAAAAAAATTAGCAACATTTTGAAAGAAAGCATGTTTATCATTTCTGAATTTTAAATGTTCATGGTAGGTATTAATTGATAGGTTATTTTTTATAAATGAGATATCCTTATTTCTTCAGTTTTTGTTTTGATTATTAATATAAATGAAGTCAAGTGGCTGAGTTGTAGTGTATCGCGCTTCCACGCCACAGGTCCGGGGTTCAAATCCCGGGCTGGGCAAGGTCGACTCAGCCTTTCATCTGTTCAGTGGGTCGATAAACGAGTACTGAGCTTGCTTGGAACTGAACAATGGGGGTTTCACGTCAGACTGACCACTTGACCGAAACATCTGCATATGCCCCCCAGTGTCTAAGGCCACGTAAACTGAGGCACAGTAGGTCTTGGTCCTCATGGGTTGTTGCGCCACTGAGTTCAGTTCAGTATTAATATAAATAATCAGATTTTTTTCCAGAAATCTCTTTGGTACACTAATGTTATTTCCAAGTGGAGGGGGAAATGTGGTTCATTTGACAAACCAACTGCAAAAAGCATTTTAACTTTCTTTCAATTAATCGTGTATTAAAATCGGATATCTTTCTTACAAATTTTAAAATCATCCAATCGCAAACTGGTTATGTTAAAAAAGTAGAAAATATTTACTTATAGAGCTTTAAGATTTATCCTAACTACGAATAACACTAATCACTTAAGGGGATCAAAAGGATATATATCAAGTATTAAAGCTTCTCAGTTTACATTTGTAAATGTGTCATCAATAACTAAGTGTTTAGAGTCACGTATTCGGGGCTTGCACTGCTTCTGTCGCGTTGTGCATTCAAGTCTTAGAGCTACTAAAGACCCATTATGTAGAAAGGGTGATGAACATTAAATGCATTCACGTTGGTGTGGAAGTTTGGAGGGTGGTGTCTAGCTCAGGTATCGTCCTTACCCCTTGACCATAGTTCAGATTACGAGGCTTGTCACCAATAGTTCTAACGTTGTCTTAGAAAGCGACGTTAATAAAAAAATCAAATTAGTATAAATTTATGGCTTTAATTATCTTGAAAAATTTGATAAAAACATAAGTAGAAATAAGTAAATAAGAAATAATTAAAAAAAGTGAATTTCTTGTGAGGAATAATTAAAATGAAACTTCTCTACTCTTTCACATGGTTGCCAAAAGCGACGAGTAAAATTAACTGAAAAAGTAAGTTTCTAAGCGAAAAAAATTAATATATCATCTTTTCATTTGTTCATTTCTGAAAATCCATACGTTTCGGTAAGGAGTTTAATATATTTTTGTTGCTTTTTTTTCTCTTTTAAATCTTTCTTCTAAAAATCACGAATGCAATTCAAATAGACAAATTATTGAAATCCTCTAAAGTGTATAAGCAAAACAAAAAAAAATATTTTTAATGCTATTAACTGTCTGTATTATTAAAAATAGATCCTGATTAAATTTCTATATAAATCTTTTATGGAAGCATTTTCAGAAGAAATTTGAAAAAACCTTAATTATAGGATATTTACCACAGATAAATTAATTCTTTTAATCTTTATCGAAAAATTATTTTTCGTCAAAAGCTCTTATACATTGTTTTTATACCGTTCATTAAAGATTTTATATTTTTTGAGCAACAAAAGAAAAACAACAATTCCGATAATTTTTCATAGCTCTTAAAACTATATATTTATAAAGAAAAAAAAACTCTCCTCCTTTTTTTAAGATTATACAATTTCTTTATTATTACTCTCCTGATTGTTATATATTTATTGTTAAATAATAATTTCAGGAATATCACTTAAAATTAATACGCTGCTAATCTCGAATATTTTAATTTAATATTTAAAAGTAATTTAAAAATAAGTTTCTATTTCTTTTTCTTTTTTTTATTGTCTTTTGGTTGTTCAAAAAAGAATTACATAAAGATATGAACAAATTGAGATAGTATAAAAATGAACAAATTTTATTTTGATTTCGAAGGCACCTGTCAATTGTACAGCGTATTTAGTTGAATTTTGATTATAAAAATAATATTTTCGAATTGTTAAAACCGGTTTCCATTTATTTGTATTAGAATACGATACCTATGATTACAAAACATTTAAATTTTTCAAAAAAGGCTATACATAAATTTAATGAACAAACCACTTTGGCTCAAACAGAAGAAAGTTTCTCTCATTCAGAGAACAAAAAATCTTCCTTCAGAAAACCACCAAACGATTCACAAAACTTTTTGAATTTCCCTACCAGAGCTCGCAGCGCCGTCCAGTGAACGGGAGTTTAACTAAGGAGGATGAAGATGAAAAAGAAAACTTTTTCGCTCTTCTTTGATGACGTCAAGAGAAGGGGAATGACCAATGGGAAGAGAGGTTTCTCCATCAATTTTCATTCTTGTCTGCATCTCTCTGTGGTCAAGGTGACTCCAGTTTCTACACCATGATTGTTGTATGCATATTATGTGTCCAAAACGGGTGGATCTTTCTATGTGTGTGGGTGTGAAGGAGGAAATAAAAAAAGTCATTTACATTCACGAAGAGAGTTTTGAAGTTGATTTGAGTTTTTATTGCTTGTGAATGGAGATGCTTTGTTTTTTTTTCTTTTGAAAAGAGTTTTGCATAAAAGTTACAGAGTAAAAACATTTAGTGAGGTTCTAAGTAAGATGGTTTAACGGGACAGTTTATATATCAGTTTTTTTAAGTCGTTAAAAATGAGTATTTTTTATTGAAATGGTCATTTGTTGACGATTATAGTTCTTTTATTAAATCACGTGATAAGTGAATGTGACGTATAAAATTAAATGACAAGGGGGGGGGGTATAACTAAAATTAATCGCCATTGTTAAATCTGTGAAAGTTAAATCATTACATTTGAGTTTAAAATAGAATAAAAGGATTTTTAAATTGCAAAAATATTTTCCATCCCCTTTTTTGTGCTGAATTTTTTTAACTCCCTTTTATAAGCTTCATTTGTATGTAACGGAATCTTTGAACTCAATTTTACCCACTTTAAAAGGTCAGATTAATTCGAAAATTTGCTCACTTGTTCAAAAACGATGACAATACAATAATTTAATAACTATGTTCCATTGTCCTGATCAGGATCATCAGGATTAACGATTTCCTATTTTCAGATCCCATCCCGCATCTGACGACTGATTTCAGATTCCATTTCCAGATTTGGCGACTAAAAGATTAAGTTACAACTTAGTTCGATTAACTATAAAAGGGAGTTTTTTTAGTTTTTTAAAACTATAATTTATTATTCCTTCGAATTATAGTTGAAGAGAAAATTTTTCACATTTCTTTTGATGAAAGTAGTTTTTAAATTTTCAGTAAATTAATGAAGTGAACTTAACAAACAAATATATTTATTTTTTTTTTTTGCATAGAGGGGAGCACACGTTTTACTCCTGAATCCATTACTTAGTTTTTAATATTCAATTACTTATCTAGGTTTTTAAAGAAAAATGTAATTTAAGTATAGGAATTTTTAAAAAAATGATGTTTAGTTTTTCTACAGTTACAGCAATTTTAAAAGTAAAACAAAGCAGAAAAAGGACGAATTTCTAATCCTCAAAAAAAAAGTATTTAAGGAGAATACTACTTCATAATATTGTACATCGATCAAAAATAATATTCTAAAAGTAATATTAAAAAAATTTTGAAATTTTTGTTACATAATTTAATATCAATTGCCAAAAGCTTTCTTGTTCTTAACATTAGATTAAAATTCCTTGTGGATGTGTGGTTTAGATGACATTTATTTTCGCATAGTTAATAATTGCACATTCATTTTATAAAAAAAAAAAACATAAATTCAAATTTTATATAGCTGTATTCCATTATCTAGCATCATTTAAATGATTTTAATGTTAGAATAAGGGATTATTATTGTGAAATTATTTCATTTTATATTGAATTTCGTTTTTATTTCTTTTCTTTTACTTTTTATAACATCGATTTTCATTTCTTTTAAAAAATTTAACACAAATAAAAAAGTTGAAGTGGATTACATTTTTTGATTTAGCGTATAACGATATTTTTATTGGGTGTAATTGAGAGAAAACAGCGGTGTATATATATATATATATATATATATATATATAATTCTCGTGTCACAGTGTTTGTAGCCAAACTCCTCCGAAACGACTAGACCAAATCTTATGAAATTTTGTGCGTACATTCAGTAGGTCAAAAAATAGGACGTAAACTATTTTTCATTCCGATATTGCAATTAGTTGAGAAGATATTAATTAAAAACCTTAAATAACCTAATTGTTTTACTCCTTAGGGTTGTTTATTTGGCTAAACTTCAATTCCGTTTCGGCCGAACGAAGATCCCACTTTTTCGACCATTTTAAAATAGCCATCCAATTTTTGCTTTTGAAATCAGACAAAAAAAATACATAATTGGAAAGATCATTTATTTCGCCCTAATACGGTATAATATTTTTTGCAAACTAATGATATTTTCTATTTTTTTTAAGAATTTCTTAAAAAAGATTTAAAATTGAACCGTTTTTATGAAATTATTTCTAAATTGTTGAGCATGAACTTATTTTCGTGTTATGAAAACGATATTCTACACTAAATAACTTCAAGCCTTTTTCTTTTAGAACCAGTCATTTAAAAAATAAAATGCCCAAAACTTTTTTGTTACGATTTTTCGAAAAATTGTCAAAATTTTTAACTTAACATTGAAAAACTTCGTTATTTATTAAGATTATCATTCGAAACTTTTGTTACGTTTGTAGAATAATGTTATCAAACTTCTGTGCGAAGATTGAAAAAATTGCTTAACAATTACGGATTTTAAAAATTTTTTGTGATTTTCGTAAATAACCGTTTCTGCGAGAAATAACTTAATTTTTTTTATATTACTTGTTTTTTCACAAATCAAGTTAAAAGACCGAAAAATTATTTAGCTCAGTAAAAAGAACTGTTTGGGGGTTTTTTTTTTTTTTACTACCTTTGTATAGAACTATAACAGTTTTACAAATACGGCCAGATTTCACAAAACATTTTTAAAATAATATATCTTATTCTAAAAGATATTTTAAATTTCAAATATTATTTACGTAACGTGTTTTTAAGTAAACTTATCGGTTAAAATTAATTTTAAAGTCTAGTTCTTAAAATTTAATCATTAACTCTTCAGAAGTTTTTCCCAAAAAAAATGAATTTTTTTTTGATTTTAACTAAAATAAAAAAAAAAAACTTAATAATGGTAAAAAATTGATAAAAAAAATGTATTGTTTTTAAATTTCTTTAGATAAAAAAAATTTTAATCTATACATAAATTTTTAAAAAATTGCTCAAAGTACACATATTTCATTCGAAATTTTAGATTCTACAGCTGAAGGGTGATAATCAAGACACTTCGGATTTTTAACGTGTTAAAACTATTATCATATTAGTTCGAGGAGCCATTCCTTGATGTATTTGAGTTTGTAGGAGCATAACTTAATTGAAAATCAGTTATGAAGAAATAATACCTCGAAATATTTTATGATGATTTAAGCCTTGTTATACATTTTTGGCTCTTGAGTAGTTTCTTTTTAACACGCTTTTATAAGTTTCAATTGTAATGGGATCTTAGAACTCGATTTTTACCCGCTTTAAAAGGTCAGATTAATTCGAAAATTTGCACACTTGTCAAGGACCGATAACAATACAATAATTTCACAATTTTGTTCTATTGTCCTGATCAAGATCATAAGGAATAACGATTTCCATATTTGGTGACTAATTCCGTACACTACTTCCAGATTTGGCGACTTATTGTATATATCATTTTTAGATTTGGTGGCTAGTTCCATATACCATTTCCAGATTTGGCGACTAATTCCAGATTTAGTGACTAAAAGATTAAGGTGCAACCCTAAAAGTGAATACACTTGTGGTTGATACAAATAAAACAATCAAAAAAGTGTTCTTTATGTGAGAAAGAGGAGGATGTGTGGGTCAGCAATTTCTTACCAAAATATAAATAATTGTTTAGTTTTTCTGAAAATAGAAATGAAAAAAAAAGACTAGTGCATGTGAAAAAAAATTTATGTTCTAACTGCTAAATATTTTTACAAAGCAATACGTTTAAAAGGTGATAATACAATTGACACTTAATATTTCTTCTTAACACACTTTTATTGGTTTGACCTGTATCTATAGAGACAGAATCTTTGAAATATAACGATACGGGACTCATCCGAGGTCCCGTATATAAACGGAAAGAATAAATACCCTTTAGACTCATTAATTAATATCCATTGAAGAGAAAGACTAAATCCAGCAGCCACGTAATTCCGGCTCCAAATATTAAACTCAAGGATCAATTCAATATTAAATAAATGATTGTTTAAAAAACAAATAAAAAAAATACTTTTATTGTAGATCGAACTAAAAAATGAAAAATAAATTTATAATTTTATAAAAAAAACTAAAAATATGCTTTTATAGTGAATCGAACTAAAAAGTAAAAAAATAATTCTTTATAAAAGAATAAAATGATAAACGAGAAAATTAATGTCATTGGGGTAAAAGCGTGGGGTGCTTTGTACTACATTTTTACACTAACTCAGCATTTCGGAATAGAACTAGTAAGTAATCATAACTATTGATATCAAGCACCCTACGCTTTTACCCCAATAACATTAATTTTCTTCTTAATCATTTTATTCTTATATTAAGAATTTTTTTTCTTTTTAGTTCGATTCACTATAAAAGCGTGTTGTTTAGTTTTTTTAAACTATAACTTTTTGTACATAAAAATGAATAAAACTATTAACAAATTGAGTGAGATTCTTACTTATACACAAATTTAATGCAAAATAGAGGGTCTATTGGTCATATGTATTCTTCTTTTGATATATTCATATGCCAGAAATTTTGATTCAATAAGAAGTTTTCTAATAAGCGGCATTTTCACAAAGCTGAATTTACTGCTACGCAGTTAACAATACGTAATTAACCATTGAAAAATACGAGCTCTTAAAAAACGAAGGAGACTTTTATTGAGAAAAATTAGTTAACGTCGAGGTCATATTATTTTTTAACTATTCAATGTGTATGCAAGATTTAGTTTATTCTAATTACAGTATGGTTTAGTTAATTCCCATTGTAAATTTTAAGTTTTTTTACTAAGAAAAACCTTTACGAGATAGTTTTAAGGAATAATATATGTATTTTCCAAATTTTTGTAGTTAAAATGTAAGTTTTGTGGCAACGTATCTGGAATAGATTGTTTTTATTTTGGATAGAAAAAGAATACTGTGTAATCTAATACTTTTAAAGAAGTTATATGTCAATATATTGGAGGGAGTACTTAAATAATTTGTTATTTAATATTTTCTTTATAAAAACTAATATTCGGGACATAATATTCTTGAAAGAGTAAAAAAAATAATGGATCTCATTTTTATACTAAATTTTAATATAATCCTCATTGAGTTACATGAAAAAGGTAGGTCCAAATAAATACAGATGTTATCGATTAAAATTTAAATAAATAGCCTAGAAAAATAATTTTTATGCTACAACAAAGACATTTTAATATTTTTTAAACTGCGTTTTTTCTTCAAAAGTCTACTCATCAAGTCCATGGTGTTTATATTTTGTATTTCATGAATAACTTAATTGTATGAAAAATACGCTTTAAGGGTCATTTCACAAAGCCGTACATTTCAAACACAACGCTAAAATTTAAAGAGGGCGAAAAAAATTTTAGAGCAAAAAAATTCACATTTGAAAGAAAAAGTTTAATAAAAAAATTATGAATATGCAATTTAAAAAGGAAAAATAAAGATTTTAAAAATTCGTAGCAAAATTATACGATGTCAGGGTATCTATTACTCGTAAGTTGAAGAAAATATTAAAGGATGGTACTAATAGTTAAAATAATTGCTAAAAGAATAATAAGCTGTTACTCTTATTTGTCACCTAGACTAATTTGTTAAAAAAAATTACAATTCGCTATTATTAAAGAAATTCGAAAAATTCTCTTAACGACTATTGTATCTGTAGATGTGTGATGTTTTTTCTGCATTTCAGAAAAGACATAATATACACTTATTTGAAATTCAGATTAACCCAGTTAAATTTCTAAAAGTGATAGTAAAAGTTTTTCTTTGAAAATTTGCTTACAGTTAAAGTCTCTTTTGTTTACTTGTACTTTCACAGCCTTTTTTGATGCAATTCAGTTCCTACTATTTAGGGTTTATTTCCCGGGAATCATAAGATTTTTGTACTTTTTCCATTCCCGGGAATTAAGACTTCGTTCCCGGGATTTCCCGGGAATCACACGGGGCTTGAACTATCTATGAGATAGATATTTTTGACTTAACCGTAGATTTCTATTTCGGACATCGCTAACTGACCCTACTGTGGCAATTTGCGATCATTCACCCCGAACTTCCGGACGAAAGAATGTTCGCTACCCCAGCTGTGGGGTAAGAGTGTAATATAAGAACTTTGGGGGCGAGAATTTTTCTACAGCTAGCCGTGGGTGTGTATCGAGCTTCGTGAACAAGAAATAAATTGGGTTTTTAAGGCAATCGCATTTCTTTGTAAACCAGAACTATGTGATCGAAGTTCCAAGATCTAGATTTACGTGGATAATGTAAGTACTAATACTTAAAACTGTTATTTTTATTAATCTTTTTTTTAAAAAAATTTCGAATACTTGTCTTTATTATGATCTATTTAATTGAATCAACAATTTGAAGAAGGGAATGAACCCACAAACTGTTTGGGGGAGAATATTTTTATAAGAATTCGCGCAATTTTTCTTATTTATTTTTCTAAACTGAACTTTCGTGCGAGATTCATATATTCATAATTATTTATATTAATGTAACAATAATACAGCAATTCCATAAACAAGAAACCGGTAAAACAAATAAAATATCTTAAATACAATAATTAATAGGTTTAACATACATAATCGGCACTTCAGCAGCAAATGAGTTTTCAAGTATTTATTAATATTTATTTCTCAGTAGCAACATTAGAGAAATAATTGATTCAGCTTTGACTGGTTAATTTTCAAACGTAGTGAGTCAGTAAAGGAACATTAATTTTAGTAATTATTTTTCAAATGTTATTTTCCTTTCCTTGAGATTTTTAATTTACAAAATCTTTAACTGGAACATTTTTTCCATGCCTGAGTGATAAAAGTATAAATTGCTTATGCTTTCTGAAATCCTATTTCAAAAATTGAATAATCAATTTATGATATATCTTTTGTACTTTTTAGCTCATTATATAAATAAGAATTAATTTTGTAATTTATATGTATCCTTATTTAAAAAATGATTATTGATTTTATTTAAAAATAACTTGTTTTTAACTTTTTTTAAATTTTGATGTATTCTCGGGAATCCCGGGAACGACAATTACATTCCCGGGAATGGAAAAACCCGGGAAATCAGAAACCCTACTACTATTTAACTACTCTCTCCCTATATATATCTTGTTCAAATTTTCAAACGTTAATAAAAAAATTTCTATTGATCCAATCAAATTCAAATAAATTTTTTAAAACTTGTAGTGGATGACACTTGATGTTAATATAGTTTTTTCAAATATTAATTCATTAATTTAATTAATCACCGGTTTTTGACACCAAATTAGCTTTATATAGATTGTTGTAACAATGTAACTGTTAAAACAATGACAGAAGTTGGCGTTGAAATCCAGTTTTTCAGCGAAACTAGCCAAACCGAGTGTGCATTGTTACAACAATACAGACAAATCATGCTCTTTTTCAATTCCTACTATTTATTAGCTCTCTCCCTATATATATGTATATAATCTTGTTCAAATTTTCAATCATAGTAAAATACTTGCTATTCGTCCATTCAAAGTAGGAATTGACTTTAAAATTTTTTTTATATTACTTATTTCAATTCCTACTATTAGCTCAATCTGTCCCTTATTAATTTATTTATATATATGTATTTATATCTTGCTCAAATTTTCATTCGTTAATAAAATACTTTCTATTTATCCATTCAAAGTTGGAATTGTCTTAAATTTTTTTTCTTATATTAATTGTTTTTTGCAGAAGTTTAATTGCAGCAAAGTAAATCCTAACGAAGTAAATTAAATGTATAAGATAAATAGAGAAATATTGAATTATTTTTATAATTCGATATTATAATGGAACTATTTAAAAAAGAAGATTCATATAAAGCATTGCGTCTAAACATTTTAACGTTTCCAGAACATTTTTGTGTGTGTGTCACAAACTACTTAAACTTTTTTCTCGCCGGAAATTGAATTTCTACAGAGCTTAAGAAGGGAGTTAGAATTCCAAAACTGGAGTATTCTGAGTTTCAAACAAACATTTCACGTTCCGGTCACGACTGGTGTTATCCTAAAAATAAATCGCGAACGCTATGCAGAAGTAAATGAAGGCTAAATAAACGTGACACTCAACTGTGTCTATTTTTCCATCGTCCGATGCTTATCGGTTTGTCAGCTAAGAATCGAAATTAGTCACATCTCATTGTTTACTGTTGACACTTCATTTGACGCATCACTTAACGACAGATTCCTCAGTAAAGGTGACACAAGAAAAAAATTTGATGGGGAGGAAGTAAAATTTAGTGTAGATAAACGGGAAAAAGAACCATTGTAAAAATCAAACTTGTAAGCTTTTGACAGAATTCTTTCGCTGTGAATCTTTTCTATTTTTTAAAAAAAAAAATAAACACAATATAGTTTCAAAGAACTCATGGCCAAAGTTGTTTTTATCGTGTCATGGATTCGAGACTTGGTGTCACCGAAAACGTGAAACAAAGAGGAAAAACAGGTTTTTATTATTAACACTCCTTTTATAAGCTTCACTTGTATGTAACGGAATCTTTGAACTCTATTTTTACCCAATTTAAAAGGTCAGATTAATTCGAAATTTTGCTCACTTGTCCAGGACCAATGATAATACAACAATTTTGTTCCATTGTCCTGATCAGGATCATCAGCATTATTGATTTCCTATTTTCAGATTCCATCCTATATCTGGCGACTCATTTTAGATCCCATTTCCAGATTTGGCGACTAAAATATTAAGTAACAAATTAGTTCGATCAACTACAAAAGAGTGTTTTTTAACTTTTTTAAACATAACTTATTTTAGACTCAAAGTATACATCACGCTGTCATGAAGAGGAAAATTGCAGAAGAGGATGCCAACTCAGGTATCATTTTCGTCATTTGACCGTGGTTCAAAATCTAGAGATCGATCACCAATAGAACTTGTATTGCTTTAAAATACGAAGTTATTAAGATAATTAATCAACTAATATAATGAAAATCGATTTTAATGGCTTAACATGCATATTAAAAACAAACGAGTCCCCCTCCGGTATAGGGGTTAGGGACACTGGCTTCTACGAAGTAAGGTCTGGGTTCGAATCCCGGAAAAAGCATGTATGTTTGTAAATTTATAGTGCCTTTGCGGCATGGAGGTACTCTAAATAGGCATTGATCTACAAGTCCTCCCGGGATGTTGGTGGAAGTGGAAGTGAGATAGGAGGTTCCTGACCATCTCCAGGGTGTTCTCTCTCAAAATTGGAGTGGGAGAGTCAAATGGTTCTGCCACCTGTATGGTGCTCAAAGCTACGGTTAATTATAGGCGTACATCTAGCCCAGGGGTGAACAACCCTAATGACCTTGCAGGTCACTTCGGAAAAACATTGTAATCTCGCGGGCCGTATATAAAAATATATATTTTTATATTAAATGTGGACTTATATTATAAACATTTATAGGAGTGAAAATGTAAAACAGAATAAACTATTAATATTGCTTTCATTATTTTTCATAGATAATATAATAATTATAATGCAATTATTAAATATTTGTTTTATAATGATCTTGCCTGAGCGCGTAAAGGCGGGGGAGAATTGAAAGAAAGACTAGTCATATTTCAGAAACAACCTAATTTACTCACAATATTAACCACAACTCAAATTCAATCGATCAAGAATAACAGATGCACCCAATTAATAACTATGAAGACAATTAACGAGGTACGCGAGATGTGAGAAGACTTTAATGTTGAATTCACTTACTTTATTCAATAGCTCTGACTCCTTCGCTATTTAATCTAGATTCAATCTCCAGTGACAGTTCATCACCTTAAGTAATTCAACTATCAAATATTAAATATACGCGATTCACCTTCAATTTGATCAATCACTACTCTGCTAGCAATCTATCCTCTTCCGAATTCAAAAGCCCAAACTCTGTAAAGTAGTCCTAATTTGCATGTTCACGTTTCTTCTTCGAGGAGGAGTTTTACAATAAAATAATCTAAAGACCACACACACACACAGAAATTCCCCAAAGAGGACTGTTAGTTATAAGAACGCGCGGATGGAACCCGTCACAGTTTCTCAATTCTATCATTTAATTTTTGCAAATCGATCTACATGTGTGTAATTGATGTGTTGCAAGTTTTAGTCCGATAAGTTTGAGCGTGATTTATGTTTGATATAAATTTCGTTTTCAAAAAGAATGATTCGCAGATGTAAGTTGAAAAAAAGTTACAGGAATCAAGCATGATGCGGCGGGGTATTGTTGCAATGCAATACTGTGACCACTTCTAAGTATCTATAAAAAAAAAGTAGCAACGTGATAATATAGAAGCTATTATAGGTTTTATTTGTTACAAAACACTACACTAAAAACAAAAATATTGCACAAAATAATCGTATTTTGTACAGTTGCAAAGAGTCTCGCGGGCCACAAAATTATTTAAAGGTATCCAACTGATTGCGACAACTTTTTTTTTTTTTTTAAAAATGGAGGTATGTGGATTTTTTGTTGTTTTTAGATTTTTTTAGTACATTTAAAGAAAATTATGCCAAAATTAAGAAGAGAGAAAAAAAATTATTATAACTAAAATGGGAAAAAATGGGTAAAAATTGACAAAAAATAACATAAACGCGGTAAATTCTGTACCAAAGGTTTATGAACAAATTTTCAATTTTTCAATTCTGATGTGTTGCTATGTTATTCATTGTCGAAATGACCTTCAAGATAAGAGATATTTTAATTTTTACAAAAACTAGAGGAATTTATCTCAGTTACTATATGAAATTTCTTAAAAAAACTGTGATTATATTAACATAAGGGACTGTAAATTTTGTGATAAAACAGTGATTGATAAATCTGACGGTTAAAACAATTCTACTATTATACAGAACATATACAAAAAATTTCAGTTAATTATGTTCAAAACTGTTTGAGCAATCGCTGTCCCCGTTTGAGCATTCTCAAAAAAAAAAAAAAAAAAAAAAAAAACATTTTGTGAGTGAAAGCGCATTTACAGTATGACATCTAGCTGAAAGTAATGGCATCTGCTTTTACTAAAATACTTGTAGTTTTTTGTCCTATTGAACAGAAATAAACTTGGTATTTTTATAAAGCTAATAAGATGGCCTATAAAATAAAAGCATAAAAAAAATTTGGCAATTTTTGGCAAAATTCATAATTTTAGGGTAGTTGGATACTTTAAGGCGGTTCACGTGGTGGCCACCCCTGACCTAACCCTTCGCCGCGATGAATTTCGTGGACCTCGATCTGACCCGGTCAGACAGACGGCATTAGTAACAACAAAACCAACGAAATCCAAATGTGAAGAGAAAAAGTAAATAAAAATATATTTCTTAAAAATATAATTTTTTGTTATCAGTAGAGAGAGGCAAAATTTTTTCGTCGAGATTTATATGACAGATAAGAAGAAATCTTGTTTTACATCTAAATTACCAATTTTAACTTTTTTAAACTGAAAAATGTTGAAATCGAATCTTTTTAAATGATATTTAAGTGAACATCATTAAAATGTTTCTAACTATTGTGTGTTTATAGTGTTCTGTTGTGAAATTCTTAAACATCATTAATGAAACAGTTTTCGAAGCAAGTAAAAAACAAGTAACTCTCATAATTATGATAGATGACTATCGGCTCATTTCTAGATAAATGAGAAATAACATGAAATAGCGGATTTGGCAATGAAAGAACAAAAAACCCAGTAAGCAAAAATAACTTTGAATTGCACATAGTTACAAAAGAAGTTCAACATTTTACGAAGATATTCTAGCAAAATATCAAGAATGGATATCTGTTAAATAATAATTAATATAGAAAAATAAGTACGCATAAGTTTTTCTTTTAAGGAAATTGAATTTTGTTATATCTTTGTTACAAATTTTAATAAGCACGTTTGTTTTTTATTTACATTATAATTTATGTTCCTCTTCGCAAGTTTAACAATAAATCTGTGGCCAGACAAAGTAGATGAATCTGGCTTACACAAACGTACTAAGACAAATATATCGCGTTGAAGATTTATATATATATTTATGGAGTCTTACGTAATATTCTAAAATGCCAACTTTTTGACATTATATTTTATTACAGAAAGTTCATTTGACTAAAGATATCTTCTTCCTTCAATAAATATTCCTTCTGTAATCCATCTCTATATATTTCATTTGTCCAGTTGATGAATGTGCACGCTAAACCGGAACCACGGTCAAACTATGAAGTTTTTTACGTTTCTTTTTCCTTTCAAGTTTGCAAAAAAATACTAAGTTTTAAGTTTATATTTAGCGTATATAAGTGTGTTAAACAGAAAAAGTATAAAACAGGTGGGTTTCGAATAAGCTCATGTTTTGTAGATGAAGTCCTATTTTTTAAAAATTTCAATATTTGTAACGGGTCTATTCGAAAAGTTTCTATTAATCCTCTTGGGGTAAAATTATTATTTTTAACTGTATGTTCAATTGAAAACTATCTCTTGAAGAAGAAGACTTGGTTTATTCAAATGAGTTGTTCTATTTAAGCGTTGACATTTAGGTACGCGATGTTTGTCGAAGGATAGTCGCTAGAGGGTCGATTATTGATGATTGGAAAATAAGTGATAAAATTGTACTTAAGATTAACGAACGGAGGTTCCACAACTAAGAGAGATAATTACGATGAATCCAAGCGTAGAAGTCCAGAGTGCTCCAAGAGTAAATTATACTTATATGTTAAGTAGCCTTAAGCCGTACGATTGCTCTTCTAATTAATTAATTACTAAGTGCATTGCCTACCTTTAGTTGTGCAGATTAAGTAAAAGGGAGAAATAAATTTGAATTTAAAACTTTTTTAATACTGATTTTTACTCGAACCCCAAACACTAACAACCGCTAGTCAGTTGTTACATATTGATTTGTTACATTAAATTATAAGTATTAACTAATGTTACTCATGTGTCTGTAGCAATCAAAACTTCAATAAATCGTTAATAAATTGTTACAATTTTTAAGTCAGATTCACATAATTATGGAAACTCAAATTGTTACTGTAGATTTTTAAAAAGTTCCTTAAGCAATTAAAACATTTCTCCATTTAGTATTGGTTGAAACTAAAGATCTCTAGAATATGAAAAATATTGAAATTCTCTAGAAAATTGTACATATTTTTAAACATTATATTAAAAATTCTAATAAGAATTCTTATTTCATCTGAAAATAGGAGAAAAGCGACTCACTCTCACTCATGCCGAGATCTCCAGAACTATCAGACCTACAGACTTGGAATTTTGCAGGTAGGTTTCTCTTGCTGATTAAAGATCGTTAAGAAAGGATTTTGGGAAAATCCACTCACAAAGAAGAAAGATGGGCCCATAAAAGTTAAATATATTTCTGTTTCAGAAATTTAATTCCTGTGCTTTTTAAATCGAGAGGATTGTAGGAATGTTTTTCAATACAAACTGAAGCATAATACTAGAATTTAGGTATGAATAACTTTAAAAAACAGTATATAGTAAAAAAAAACATTAGGACATTCCCAATGAAGTGGGTGGGTGACGATTATTTTCCGTAAAATCCGGCGTATAACGCTTACTTTTAACACAAAAAATAAGATCGAAATTTACAGCTGCGCCGTAATACGCCGGGTATAATAAAAATGAGAGCTTTAAAAATTTTAAAAAATAATTAGACATCTAAATAGATCGAAATGCTGTTTGTTTAAAAGAAATGACATTCTTTATGAACTTGAAGGGTTGAATTTCTAGAAGTATGCTATTTTCTTAAAAACTTGCGATAATACCTCGAATAAATGATTTCAAAACACAAGGGGTCTCAGGGGTTTTAATTTTGTCTCGAGAAATGAAAGTATTAGCAATTTTCAAACGGGTATACTTCTTTTAAATTTAAATTAAATAATTTGAATTTCTTACGCATTATTTCCAAAGGATTATAATTTCAAAAAAGCACAAAATGTTTGAAATATAATGATAATTTAAAAAATTATAAGCATATGCAAATAAGAAACAATTTTGTAACAAATATTAAGTAATTTTTTCGTTGCGCATGCTATTTTCTAAAATAGTAATTTTTGATACATAAAACTTTATAGAATTACAAAAAATGTATCATACTCTTTAAACCCTAGTAATTTAAGAATACTATATCTTTTGTATTTCAAAAAATATTTGAAAAATATTGAAATTTTTAAAAAATTTCTGAATATAATTTTTTTATTTTTTTAAAATATAACTTATTATTCAATTTGTTTAAAAATACTACGGTGTAATAAGGATACATTTAACTATATAAATCAACTTATTGCTAGTAATTAAAGCTACTACTTTAGAAAATAGCATGCATAACGTAAAACTTATTTCTTATAGAAATATTTCTTATTTTCATATGCTTATAATTTAAAAATCATGACTATATTTTAAACATTTTACACTTTTCTGAAGCCCCATTCCTTTATAATTAATGTGTAAGAGATTCGAATTATTTGATTTTAATTTCAAAGGAGTTATATGCATTTGAATATTGTTTATATTTTCAGCTCTCTAGAGAAAGTTAACGCCTCTAAGACCCCATAAGAGAATTGCACCCGTACTTATTTCAGGTTTTTTCATAAAAAAGGGAAAGTTTGTTATACTGCGAATGTATCTAAAAATTTTTAAAAAAAATTCAGCTTGAAAGTATAGGTACGCTTTATACGCCGGATTTTACGGTATATATAAATCAGTGCAATCTTGTCAGATTACTTATCTGATTTCGCATTTTAATAAAAGAAGACCCCCGCCCCTGTTTATACCATAAAAACTGATATTGCTTGAAAATTTCAAAATGTTGTTCAAGTGGAAATATATTGTGTTATGCAACATGGCGTAATTAGCCACTATAGAGCTAACACACGTGTATAATTAATTATGTCTATTAATATATTTCATAACTATTTCACTCAAATATATAAACTCAGTTTTTTTCTAAAATATCAATACTTTTCGAATTATTAAATTAACTTTCGAAATTTAATTTGTATCACAAGCAAATTTCTTCTTAAAATAATTACAAGGGGTAGTAATGAATGGACGCGAGTGTAGCAAAAAATAAACTCATATAAAATAAGTATATAAAATTTTAGAAATAATATCCATTTATAAACACAATATGTTTCATTTTTATAGAATTTAAATACATTAAAAACTCTCTGCTAAATATCTTATTAAAAATTCTTTTAATATGTGTGTGTGTGTAAAAGAATTGCGAGGAGCCCTTGAGCAATACCAATCGCATCATTGTTAATAAATAAGCTGAACTTTGAAACAAAGTTATTCGCTTCTATCTTTAGGGCAAAACTATTGTCTTGGGTTAATTAAAGTACAGAGAAGTGTCAGGTGCTTATTTGATTCTATTAACCAGTATTGGATAAAAATTATGTTTCTGAATAAAATGATTAAAAGTAGTAGACTATTAAAAGGCCCTTAGAAAGTATTTGAAAAAAAAAAATCTGGTAAATTTAAAAATATTTTCGTTAAAATCTTTTAAAACTTGGATATCAAAACTTAATTATCGTTCACACATTTGATCCCTTGCGTAACTCTCACAAAATCATAGTTATTAATAAATACTGTGAGAAACTTAAGACATTAAATATGCAAACTATTGGAAAATTTCTTCAAAGTAGTCTAATATATTAGTGAAATTCTATGTAAATTCTCTTAAGTCAGCAGAGTTTAAGGCGATATGGGACCCTAAAAATCATTAAACTGTCGAAAAAAAATTTTATTGGCTTATTTGATACCCCGAATCTTTATAAATATGCCTGCAAAATTTCAAAGCTTTACCTGCATTTTTCATTAAGTAATGGAGCAATGTTTGATGCTAAACAGCAACTACCACGCCTACATTTCAGATTATCGGCTAAAAAAGAGCCTGATTAAAAGTAAATTAATTATTTTTCTAATGCGCATCAATGAGATTGACATTACACATGCAGTAATAAATCATTTTAAGAAAGAATTGTGCAATTCATGCAAAAATTCTAGTTTGTGAATTATTTACTGGAAGATCAAATGAATTTGGTCAAAATTTAAAAGTTGTGCGTGCTTTTTATGATATTATTATGAATTAAATTAAAACTACAAAACGGATTCTCCCAAAGCACAAATACTATATCTTATTTTGATAACTCAGATAATTGAAAATCTAATTCGCAAGAATAGAAAAACTCTCCCATTTATATATATTTGTTTTTGGTGATATATATATATATATCCCATGTGTGCGAGATTCAACACTTTTATTATTAAAATATTTTAAGATATTTATTTAAACAAATGCACATATACAGTTCTTAGATTTTGATGAATTTTACCTATAAATTGTTATTTGATTGTGGTTTTATTCGTGTACAATATTTAACATGCGAAGGCTTTTAAAATCATGGAAATAAAAAAATAAAGGCATAAACATCTTTTGTACATGTTGTGCATTAGCTCTGAGCATGGAATTAGCTCTGAAATGTGTGTATTTATTTTTGTTATAATTATTAAGATAAAGTTTTAGGAAATATTGATCTTTCATTCGTTTTTTTCTATATATTCGTTATGGCAGTGTATTGTTTAATTGTTCTACATTTGTGCAATTTTTTATGATAAGTAGTTTTAAATAGGCTAATTAACATTTCATAAAAGTTTCAGACTATTCGATGAATATTATATCATGCTATTCATGGAATAAAAACTTAAACTCATATTTCTCCATGTTGAATTTTTGTACATATACTGTTATTCAAAACCCTAAGGCTTTTTTGATAATTGAAGTATGGGTTTGAAATTTTTTATACATGTTCTGAATTGTACGTTTTGTAAAACAGTCCATGGAATTAGCTCTAACATGTTTAGTACTTTTTCTAAAAAATTTCAAAATCAAAATTAATGTTTTTTTTAGGAATTTTTAGAAGTTTAACTATAAAAAAATTAATAAAAAATTAAAGAGCAGCAGCAGAAAAAATCCATCGACAGTTTTATGTAGTATATTATAAAATATTTGGAAAAAATTTTTTGAAAGAAAAAAGACATATTTAGAAAAGGCTTAGGGATTTAAAAAATGCTTAAAAAAGCTAAAAAAATTTTAATTTTACAAACATTTTGCAACAAATTAAAAATTTTTTGTATAGAATTATTATTAAATATTAACTTTCATGAAATACAATTAAAACCGAACATTAAATATTAAAAAAAAAAAAAGATTGTGAAGATGGTACCATATCGCCTTAAGATATAATCATAGTAATTTTAAATAGTTCGCGCATTGGTAAACAAGGAATATTTTAAAATTCTCTCTAACCAGGAAATAATAATTGATATCTTTTTCATTTATTTATTTATTATTTTCCCCCTCTTCGTTTTAGATTCGACAAGTCATGCAGTTAAAATCTTCGCATACACATGAAATTTAATCCTTTATTTTAACAAAATCTAAGATTACTAGCATGATCATGTTCTTATTCGTATAAATGAATATTTTTTTTATATTTAGTTTCAGTTGAATTAGAGTATACATGTACAATTGTCTTAAGGGTATTATTATAAGAAAAATATTATTTAAATACAAATTTTGGTACAAAAAAAACATGAAAAAAAATATTTTCAAAACATTTTTTTTATGAAAAATGCTTTTATAACAATAATATTTTGGCTATCAACAGTTACGACTTCTATACAGGGACTGAAATATGATTTTTGAAATATATTACTTAAAAGTGGATGCATTCACATATTTTAAGGTATCCGATCACATTGCAAATGACCAAATTCGGTCAGGACAGATATTTTATTTTTAATTTTATTAAATAGAACTATCTTTTGGCTTTACAAAACTTCCTTTTTTGTTTTTACACTACCTAGAAGCCATGTTACAATCAACCGGAAAAACTGCATTAAAATTGTGCATTTAAATTGCTCAAAATCTATCATGGCGAGTCTGATAACTCAAAATGTTGTAAATGTATTTCAATAAAACTTTTTGAACCTGAGATTTATGTGTTATTTTCTAGAGAAGTACTAAAATATTTCTTATTGTAAGAATACACTTTTTTAGTTATGGCTTGTTATTTAAATAATAGTTTCATAAAGAGAATGTCACATTTCTTATAATGTTTACTCAATCAGCTCGAAAATGTTCATATTTTAATAAAACATTAAAAGTTTAGTACATTTCTTAGATAAATGCATCTAATTTGCTTTAATAATACTTTTCTTAAGAAGTTTATTACTTTTTTTCTCTAATGGCTTTGATGTTTTTCAAAAATATTGTTAAAATTTCACTTATAATTGTGATTTTTTGTAAAATGTAGGCAATTTATTTTGAATATCGTTAGTTGAATATTACTTATTGGTATTGAGTCCTAAAAAAAGCATTTATAATGTTTAAATAGGCAATTTTGTTAAAAAGTTCATCGAATGTGTTCGGATACCTTTATATGTCAGAGTAAAGAAATCTTAACAACAAAAAAAAAAGAAAAAACACTGATTATTATTTTAATTGATCGTAATTCTGAAAATAATGTGAATTTTTCAAACATCTTAGTTCAGCCACGGTATAGAAGACTTAGATATTGTTACTAATTTTGTGTAAGTAGTGTAAATAATTTTTAATTGAATGTGTAATGCATTTATGTTACTCTAAGTTGTATTTATTGAAAAATTCGCAAGCAACGCTGTCCCTTACGTTGTACTGGCGATTCAATGGGATCTTGGCAAAATCGTGGTGCTAGAGCCGAGTTGGCATAATTTTTGGCGACCAATTTGGTGAGTTTGGGACTCTCTGGATTCTTCTAGAAATTAGTGGAGAAATCCACTAATTAGACAATCTATGACGCAAGCAGATCTTTCTCGAAGTTTCCATCATGGCTAAAAAATTGAGCGATACTCGCTGCAACGCGTCAGTCTTAATTCAACCAGCGATTAGTGAGCATTGTTTTGACTAGCGATTAGTAAACTTGCCTTGGCCGTGATTAGCTCGGCTGTGATTGTGAATAATCTTTTACATGCGTGTATTTTAGATACTGATAATTGTGTCTGAGTGCTGTTGAAGGTGTGAAGAACTTCTGAGATTAATTCTGTGAATATTGCTGCTTTCATCCTGTATTTCGAGGATTGTTTTCGCGACAATAAATTCTCATCGCTCTTAAAGAACTGTCTTGTTGTTTGCGACTGATTTGTATAAAATCCTCGAACCCCGATCAACGTAACAATATATGCAGGCAAAATATTATTATTATTATTATTATTATAGAACCTATCTTCTTCTATAATAATGATAATTATTATTATAGAAGAATTGTTATTAAGAAAATTATTTATTGCCAAAAAATTGCCACTAAATAATTTTATTTTGCAATAATATTTTTAAATAATTTTATATGTATATTCTTATTCAACTAACACTAAATATAAAAAAATTATTCATTTACACGTTTTTTGAAAAAAAAATCGCGGTTTCGAACTTAGTCACCGAGAAGTATCGAAGTTTTATTTAGAGAAATATCTCCACTACAAGTTCGTACTTATTTTTCAAGCGGAATTTTATTTTTTTAACACAACAACTCAGACATTAAACCAGAAACTCTAAAAAATATTATTAAAAATGGATATTATAAAAAAGCCAAACCACAACATTCTGTACAATAAAAGCACGATTTTTCTCACACTTTTTGCAATGGCTCACAAGCTTTCCTTTCTAGGAGTGATGCAATTGACCCAAAATCCCATCCATCATTTTTCAGTTAACAGCGATTCGAAATACATTCACCAGACAAAAAAGTGGGTAGTATGATGAAGTGAATTCGACGCCAATTGAATAAATCTATAAAAATCATTACCAGACAATGGAAAATTGGAAAATAGCACTTCAAGATTCGCCCACTCATTGTTGGGAATTTTCAGAGGTATTTCGCATCGTAGGAGTTAACTCGAGTGCTTTTGACGTTGAAATTGTTGCATTAAAGATTACCGTTCATGGAAATATATATAACCGATTAATTTTTTTCCTTTTGATTTATATAATTAAAAATGGATTCTAGTTTTTATAGAGATCTAAATTATTTAAAACAATTTTTCAACTTAAGATTTAGTTCTAAATTAGGATTGTATTTAAAATAGGTTTATAAGAAACGAGGAATCTATGGTAAGAGATTTAAGAGGCTAAATGAATTTTGCCACTTAAGATTGATTTTTTTATTTAAAGCGGATTCGAGAATGAAAATCCAGATTCTCATTTTTATTTCCACATGACTATTTTTTTGTGCCTGTTGAGAAATTTCAAGAGCAAATAAATTGCAAACAGAAAATCTAAATTTTTCAATACAATGATTACGTGAATGGTCCCTGTGCTTCTGTGGACACATTAGAATCTAGATTTGATTTAGTAATATTAAAGTAATTTTTTTTGTTTATTCTTATCAGTGCCACCCACAGGAATTTTCCAAGGGGGAGGGGACCAAAGTCGAAAGTTCACCCTTCTCGTATACATATTCTTTTAATTTTGTCGATTTTCGGGAACAAAAAACAGTAAAAATTATTTATTGAATAAATAATTAGCATTCATTAATAAAATTAATTATTAATAATAAATACTAAATTAAATTTTGCGTACGATTTACATAGAATTATAATGAATAGGGGGAAAAAATCAAGGGCTTTGGGAGCGGCCCGTCGCCTTGCGTGCGCCACTGTTTCTTATAGATGTATATTTTAATCCCAATC
This sequence comes from Trichonephila clavata, assembly GCA_019973975.1. NCBI lineage: Eukaryota > Metazoa > Arthropoda > Arachnida > Araneae > Nephilidae > Trichonephila > Trichonephila clavata. Next base: position 506,655 of record BMAO01032936.1, read on the forward strand.
ATTAAATTGGGTGCTTCGCGCAGGGTTAGTGTAGAGATGTAACATTCATCGACAGCCATATGTTAATCGATATATTATTCGATATATATTAACCGTAATATTATTCGAAACTAGCTTGCTTCTGTGGCCTAATGAATAAGGCGTTGCCCTTCAGAGCCAAGTCCCACCAATGGCGGCTGAAGTTTTCGTCATTCTGTTCAGTATTATGTTTTCACAGATCCATTTTAGATAGCCATGTTTTAATTTAATTAAATTTCTTTCTTTTTTGTTTATTTCCATTTAATCTTAATTTTATAAATTCAATTTACTTAACGATAAACTCCCAATACGCAATTTTACTTGTTTAAACTGTTATCTACTCAATGTGTGATTGGTCTAGATTCTCTTCCCGAAAAATAGTTGACTTCTAGTCAACCAATCACAGAAGCTCCTCTCGACGCTCATGCACACATCCTAACTTTTTTCATATAAAATTTTTCACTCTCTTACACGGACTGCATTGCTGAAACCGGATTGGCTAGGACTCTCTTTGCCACTCCTAAACATGGGAAATTTTCTAAAAAAAAAAAAAAAGTCCAGATTTCTTCGTCCATTTTTATCTTCTAATAAAACAGTAAATTTTTGGTAAAATTAAGTAATTTTTCTTCATTATTAAAATACAGTAATTTTTTTATTACACTTAATTATCTTATTTTAAAAATGGACAATTTGAAAATTTTTGAAGTCACCCAAACTGTTAGCGATGGGATATAAAGATCTGATAGAACCAAGTACTCCTACACGCAAATCAGTTCCAGTTCCAAGCTAGTATTTCCATCAGATATAAAAATAAGTTTAACAAATAATACACAATACTCGCGATCTCGTGATTGTTTCTAAAATGTAAGTTGTGAATGGATTTTGTTCTGAAAATGCTGCAGAACATAATATTTGTATCTTTTTAAAAATTTAACTATTTATTTTCAATATTTATTTTTAAATATCTAAATATTCCACCATTTTTATTATACTATGCTTCATTCTTTTTCTGAATAATTTGTAAGAAATTTAAAAACCATTCACTGATCTATGAGCCATTTTGCAATATTCTCTGCTTGTTGGCTTTTCGGATGGTTTGGAATATAGATTCATTCTCCTGAGGTTTCTTCGTGCGCCTTTCAGTGAGTACAGACTCTTGAACATTTCCGATGCCTACTCGCTCCCTAACAATAGACTTCCTGAGAAATTTTCGTTCACGATGGCTTGTTAAGTGCTCTAGGGACCGTCCGGATACAACAGCATTAACTCCTATACTTTGTCAGGAACTTGGATCTTGATAGCGATTGGAAGGGTATTACTCTGTAAACAAAAATGACTCCTTTTTCTTCTAGCTAGCTGAACGTGAATCTCCTGCTTCATTAAAGATTTTGAAGATACTCTATAAACCCGGTGTGGGCATTAAGTCGATCGTGATTGACCGGTGGACCGCCAAACCATTTTGGGGTGACCGCCTTCACTAACAATAAAACCTTTTTATCGTTCCATCATACGAAGGTCAGGAAATACCATATTTATTCGAATCCAAGCCGCCATCGATTCTAAGCCGCATCCCCCAAGTTCTCAATAAGATTTTGTGAAAATTGAAACAATCTTAAATGTGTGTAATTTATCGATATCTCTAATTTTACGAAATTAAAATAAATTTAAACAGAAAATTAAAAGAAGTAAATATATATAATTAGTTATTTTATCAGTATTAAAACTTTTAAATACATGAATGAACTTATATATATATAATTGCTCTAAATACCCATCCAACACATTTTCCCCCTTCGATTCTAAGCCACGTCCAATTTTCTGTAGTATTAACATTGGGGGAAAAGTGCGGCTTAGATTCGAGTAAATACGGTATTTTAAAAAGTACGGAGGGAAAAAATCGAATGATAAGAGTAAAGTTTCGTTGAATAGAAAACGAAAATTCGCTATTTGGAGGCTATTTTACGAAAAAAATCGTAAAATGTTCTCGGTTCCGCGAAAAAGTTCGCGAAGTAGAGAAATTCATAAAAAAAAGAGGTTCGTAAAATGGAGGTCCGATTGTATTGGATACTTTATTTTAACTCACTACACCAACGCCACTGAGTGAACCGCAACACCTTGAAAAAATTAGAAGTAACCCTGGAAAAGTCTGCCCACCTCTGCTATAAACTTACACGGGATTCAACATATTTTATATAACTTCACTGATCATATTTGTACATTATGACGCAAAAATACCTATATTTTATCGAGACGCAGGGCCATATTCTTAAGAATTTCTCGAGAAGCTTTCCCAATTCCACAATGTATTTTAAATATAGTAAAAACTCAACTTTTAACACACGGAGATTTTAATACCATATATGGGAATTAAAATCCCGGTCTCTACGAGGAAGTAGGAGGTGTTATAGGTATTTGGTTATTTAGTAAACAAATAATATTAATAGTATTAAAACATTTGCTCTTTTTGTGTGTTTTTATATACTTATTTCTATTTCGAAATGGTATACATTGTGGTGATTAAATATTAAATATATTTTAAGATTTACTTAAATAATGATCATACCGAAAAGTTCTCGCGGTGTTTGCGTTAGTCATTTTAATGATGAGAAAGAATTAAGAAATTGGATTCCTATTGAATAACCTTTTTGTAAAAAGAGTTTACACTAACTTATATTCTTTTTCTTGTAAAACTTCAGCAAGAGAAATATTCTTTAAAAAATACCATAATACCAAAAGTATCATAAAAATAAATATTTTAAATTTCTAAAAATAAAAATAAATTATTAAAAAAGCTGATTTTCAAATCTATTTAAAATTTATGTTTTAGAAAAAGAAGCTTAAAATAACTTATTTCTCGTGAAATTAGATGATAGATAACATGAGATTTAGATACAAACTTATGAAGACATTTTATAATTGGACTCAATATTATGGCATATATATTTAACATTTTAAAAAAACATTATAATTTTTATGTAATATATGCAACAAAATTTTAAACAGGCCCCCGTTTCAAACATAAATCCTAAAATCAATAGACACTTTCATTGTTATCAAGACACAAATTAAGAGAAAGAAATCTTCCTTTGCTCCTTGGTATCAAATGTAAACAAAAGTTTATTTGACGATAATACAAATAAAATGTATTTGTTTGCCTCGCGACTTTATACAAGTATACATTTAACAATAGCATTTAAAATAAAAGAATTTTAAAAGAACTTTTATAGCACACATCTTGAGCTTACTCCCTTTATAAGTTGTTTACAAAATACTAAACATAATTGACTCGAAATCTCTAAGTTATTGAAATCTTTTAATTCTAGCTCATCAACATCGGATTACATAAGCCCACAGCATCCTTGATTACAGCTTTCAACATTTGCTAAATAAGACTATTTATCAATATCTAAGAAGTTTAAAATTATTGCTTAAAAGTAACAGCTGCAAATTTGTTTTCTATAAAGTACTAAATACGTCTATAGTGAAATGAAGAATTCGCGCCTAATTCATCCTTTTTCAGATAACTGAATTTAAAAAATTAAGTTGAATAATTTAAAAATTATGTATATGTATAAATTCTATGTTGTATCATAAATATTGTATATAATCAGCATTAACGCTAAATACATGTTAGAACGCTTAATAAATATTTTCAAAATATGTCGACGCACGTACTTATTCGTCTTTCATATACTTAATAATTCTTTTTTATTATTAAGTTGCCTAAAAGTGCTATTTCTTGTTTCTTTTTGAATTAATCATAATATAAAATCATATGATTGTGCTTTAATTTAATTCGCACAAAGTAAAACACAACATAACAACAAGTCGTGTTAAAAATATTCCTCAACCACCAGCGTTCCTATTGGCAAACAAATCAACCCATCCTTACTTCTAAATGGTAAACATAAACAGAACGTTACCTCATTCTGAGAGATCGTCTGCTACTGGTTCTCCGAAGAGGGTCGGTCGACCCTTCACACAAGGACAGTCGTTTTTCCATATTGCTCATCATCGAACTAATCTTCATTTAGTGTCATCATGTGTTTTTTTTCGGTAAAGAGCGAGAACAGCCCCTTGACGACCGCGGAAGAAAGAGACGTCTGAGCGTCAAGACTGCCACACACACTTCTTACTCAGACTGTCCAAGAGAGCATTCAAGCAACCAATTACTTAATCAAGGGAGGGAGAGGATCGGCCAGAAATAACAATGCTGGCTCTGGCTGTTTTCTTTTGCCAGTTAAAACCCTGCCGCATTTGGAAGAGAAGGACTAAGTGCTCAGTTCGTTCGCTATGCAAATTAAGATTTCCGCTGACGCTTTTAAAAGAGAGAGTTTTAATGGTGGGAGAGACATTAGCGACGAGAGATGGTTTTTGTGATGTTGGCAGGTAACCTCTGGGTAACTTGGCAACTATGTATAAATGTGGGAATACGGATACGAGATAGCTGAATAATTAAAGGATAATTTCTATCTGGGAAATTAGGAATGGGAGCTGAGGTTTAAAAGGTTTGGTTTTAATTTATCAAATGTGCAATTCTGGCTCAATCTAATTTTGTCTACTCTACTCCAGTTTTACGTCAGGGCTTCTCAAACTTTCAATATTTGTGACTCAATATTCAATCATTATTTTCATCGCCCCCCTCCATAAAATAATGTATTGAGTTCAATAATTATATACTTTGATGCTAAAGCTACAATACAACTTTAACCTTTTTAAGTGCCCCCCGGCGTATATAAACGTCTCGTGCTCAACTAGTGCGTTAATTATAACGGAAGTATATACATACGTCTTTCCGAAGTACGATCTTTTCTGTGCATTGCTATTCATAAAACAATTCCGAAGGCTTTGGAATGCAATAAATTGACCTTGAGAGGGTTTGCGATAGATTTACTTATTTCAGAATATTTGCTTATTTATTCCTTTCTAGCCCTCCCCCCAAATACACACCATACGCTCGCCTACGTGTTCAAAACGGTGGCATAGGGGATGTGAATCGCGTAATTTTTAATCAGCATTTAAGATATTAATTATAAACCGTACAAATTATCAAGATAATGATTCCTTTCTGTATATAATTTTGTATATGACAAGCCCATGGGGTCATAGTAGATATTAAACTTGTTCTTAACTTAGTATCCTTAACATAGTTCTTAAATTAATTATAAAATACGTTGCGCAGTACTGATATATTTATAAGTGTATTACATCAGTGTAAATGTGTATTTTAATTTTTATAATGTCAGATTATATTTTATTTATTTAATGGCAAATTAATAATTTTAAATAATATTGTTTTCGACTTCCCATTTATGCTCTGCACCCCTCGGGTGCGCCCTATTGCCATAAATGCTGTTCTACGAATCATAAATTTAATGATTATAACGACTGATGTCAGTCAAGGGCGATGAAATGTCAGTTTATATTGCTGTTACCCTTCCACAAACGTTTTAAGCTCACACTAAACAACCTATAGATCTAAAACTAAATTTTTATCATATTTTTCAATAATGACGGTAATGAATGATGGTGCTAACCTATCATAAATGAGATCAAAGTCTCAAGCAACTTCATGAGGAGGTTTACTGGTACAAGGCAACCCAGGCTTCTGTTATGAATATAACGCACCACCAGCCACACGGAGTTGGTGTGGTGGTAGTTAGAGAGGGGTGCCAGCTCAGGTGTCACCACGCCACTTGACCCTGTCTGGGGTACCATGCGTCCGTCCCCAAAGCCCTCGTAGCTGAACAGTGCACGTTAATATTCACGAACACCGAAACGGAACTTGAGCTCTCACAGGTTTAACGTATCGCTCCCTAAACGGCGGATCAGTGGTACTGAACCTCACAGACATGCCTGCTAAGATCCGATACCTTGACTACTGTGACTCGTGAGCCCCAGGATTCCAAGTAGAATACAGTTTGTTACTACTGTATGTAGTATTAACTATGACATACCTATAAAGATGTATAATTGCCCAGGAAAAGAGGTAAAACATATATTTTCAATTTCGAGTAAAATTGATTACCGTAAGGATAATCAATTTACTCCCGTACTATGAAATAAAACGATAATCCTTATTTAACTATAAAGCACTAAAATTTTAAAAATTATAATTTGGAACTCTTGGGAGCAATTTTTTAGCTTTGGAATTTAAAAACTAAATTTTTTAAAATAAATAGACATAATTATACTATAATATTAGGTCTACCGGAAAGTTCTGTCCGTTTTTAGAATAAAACAAAAGAATAAATTTTACATGACTTGAATAAACTTTATTGAATAATATAATTGCGACCATTATTTATGACTTCTTGACAGCGTGAGGGCAATTTGTATATCCCATTCGTAAAAAATGTCTTATCTCCAGAGGCAAAATTTGAACAGTGCTTGTCTGATCTCTTCTTCGTTCTTGAATTTTTTTCCCTGCAAAATTTTTTATAAGGACAGAAACAAGGATACTCAGAGGCAGGTCCGGGAGGTGGTAGAGGCAACAGAATTTCTGTGCCTAGCTCTTGCGACTTCTCTGACGAGTCCCCAAAGCAGCATGTGGCCTGGCTTTGTCATGAAGCAGTATGATGTCCTTCCTATTGAACATTGCCGGACTCTTTTCTTGGAGTACTGTTTTTAGTTTATCCAATTGATGACAGTACCTCTCCAGATTTAGCCTTACATTTTAAACCGTTGAAACCAAATGAATTAGTCCTCGCATGTCCCACCATATCAACATTCTTTGTTCAGGCTCAACTTTGGTTTATGGTGAAGGCAGGTTTTTGGTTCATAATATGCCCTTTTCCTATGATGTTACTCTAAACCATTTTTCATCTCAGTTATGATCCCGTCCAAGTAGGGTTCGATTTGTTGGTGCCTAATATGATGTGTGCCCGCATCTGATCATTCAAATTCTCACTTAACTTATGTGGGCACCCATTCCGGAATTTTCCACAAACCTCCCAGTTTCCGAATAGATCTGAAAATCGTTTGCTCATCGCAATCTTTGATGTTGTCAAAAGGATTTGCCTAACATGATCTGACAGTATGGTCGATCGAAGATACGCCCAGAGCGTGGCTTATCAGAGCTTGAAATTTTGAACCATCTTCTGCATGTTTTATTAGAAACTGTACCTTCACCAAACACTTAAATAAATTTCTACACGCTTCTGTAAGCATTTCTTCCTGTTGAATTCATACAAAGTACAGACGTAAATGAACTTCATCACCAGCCGTAGGTAAACGACTCATCTCACTTAATAACATGAACCATCTATGTTTTAGTTCATTTGCTAGGTCAGTATGTAGACGTTCAGTGATAAAAAAAAGAGGACTAAATATGCGTCAAATGAATATGCGCTATACTTGTTAAAACTGATTGTAACCGGAACGGACAGCACTTTTCGGTAGACCTAATCGTATTCATAGAATTAATATAAGAATTTGTAGCACATATTCCTAATTTAATTCTCCATTTTAAAATTAAAAAACTCAATTTTTTCGAATTCGATACTTTTTAAGGAAAAAAAAACTCAATTGCATTTGTGCTTTTGGTGACGGACCTCAAGATTTCAACCATGGTCAAGTGACAAAGACGACACCAGAGCTGGCACCCCTTCTCCTGACTACCATACCACACCAATGGGGGAACGTTTGAGCTCTCGACAGATTTAACGTTCATCGCTCCCTTACACGGGTTTTCAGTGGGGTACACGGGTTTTCAGTGCTGATTGGGCCTCGTAATTTTGAGCCACAGTCAAGTGACAGTAAGGACACCTGATTTGTCAGTCTCCAAACATCGTGCATCAACTCTTCAAATCTTCAGTGGCACTCGAGCTCGAACCCGCGACTGAACAACGCCAACCACAATTTACTGACCATGATCACTCGGATACCGCGATCACGTGATAACAGAGTATCTATAGATTATCCTTAATATCTTGTGTGATTACTTTAATTATAATTAAATATTAATTAAGCATCATAAAAATTTGTCATATTGTAGATGACTCAGAGGCGTTACTGATTGCAATTATTTTTATGTACATGTTTCAAACACTTCATAAATATTTATAATGTTCTCCAGTAAGTGAATATTAACGACACGCTATTCAGCTACTCGAGGGCTTTTGGCGATAGACCTCGTAATTTTGAACCATGGTCAAGTGACGAAGACGACATCTGAGCTGGTCCCCCCCTCCCAACTTCCACATCACAACAACGGGAGGACGTTTAAGCTTCAACAGATTTTTCGTGCATCACCCCCTTCACGGCGGATCTTATAATGTTCTCCAAATATCATTTAAAGGACATATACCGTAAAATTCGGCGTATAATGCGCACCTCCTCCCGTATAACGATTTCCATACTTTCAAGTTGCATTGCTCAATTTTTGTTATATTCGGCGTTTAACGCGCATCCCCTATTTTACGAAGAAACCTAAAATATACGTTTGTAATGCTCCTATGTTTTTAAGTCAATTATTCGAGGTATTGTTGCAGACTTTAGAAAAATTAGTATAATCTAACCCTTTTCATAAGGAATGTCATTTCTTTTAAATAAATAATATTTCGATATATGTAGGAGACGTCTTACGGCAAGGGCCAACTGGACCCTGGCCCAGGGCCTCACCCTCGGCGGGGGGGGGCATCATTTCATTCTCGACTCTGTCTTAACAAGATCACGATCCGAATAATTTTAATGGTTAAAATTATTCTGGTACATATTCTCCGAAAAACAGGGAATTTCAAACAGCATGTCAACTGGCAAAAGTGGTTAACTGTATTATTATATGAGGACCATTGTCTACGTCTAGGCTTAGGCCTAATACCATAAAAAATCAATCAACTCATTGAGTCGAAATGCGGCCATCGGTCGAGCCGGTTTGTGCCTAGATTTTTGAGCTTGAAACAAATTAATGTGCACGAATGACAAATGACCGTTTGAACGAGTCTGCATGCTATAGACTGTATACTTTTAAAGATTTCCGGTAGGGCCAACTTTTGCATAGGGGCCCAGGGCCTCAAAGAGTCTTAAGACAACCCTGTGTAGAAGTCGAATTTTTTTCTATAACATCTCTATTTTTAATTTTAAAGCTCTCTCTGTTATACCCAGCATACAACGCTCACCCGTAATTTTCGCTTATATTTTTTCTGTGTTAAAAGTGTGCGTTATACTCTGAATTTTACGGAAAGTTGAACCATTTAAAGATAAATATATTTACTATTCGCTTAAAATGTATAACATTTACATTGGTGCACAAAATAAATCTAGAGAGAGAGAGAAATTATCTTTGTTTAAAATTCCATTTTTCTTGATTAAAGGGGGTTCACCCATGTGACGGCCTGTTTTCTAAGCATTTTTAGATAATGTTTTTTTAATGACCAGTAAAAAGATAGAACTTTAAGTTTTTTTATCATTTATTTGCATGTGTTTTAAGAGTATGTATATAAATGTCTAGCCAAAAATATCCAATAGAAAGTGAGTTATAGCTCTCCGAACACACCCACTTCGAAAAAATGGACGCTCATTTCCTCCACGATTCCGGCGAATTGGCTTATCAGAAATAAAAAAAAGTTAACGGCGTTTTAATCTATAAACGTAAATGCACAGAATGGGCTATACTCAATTGAAAATATCAAAAATTTGACTTTTTATAGACCTCTGAAGAAACAGTTTCGAAAATCATGGTGTTCTTTTTGTTATGTTTTTGTTATAAAAATAAAAATATTTCGAATTTTGGAATGATCGCACTCCATTTGGAGCGTATATATGTGCTGAGTCTACCCTATAAATTTGAAGTCATTCGGTCAAACCTCTTTTAAAATATTTGATGGAGGAAAGTTTGAAAAACACAGTTTTGAGAGAGTTTCAAAAGTTCAATTAAAACAATGAAAATCTTAACTTAGTCTCATTCAGGTGATGCCTGGTGGCGAAGACTAAAACAAGTTCGACGAAGTATGCAATAACTATAGATATTTCATTTTAAACCTCTACAAACTTGTATGAACGTATATTTGCATAGAAGGGTCAATGGTATCAAGCCGAATGTACACATAAGCACTCCGAACAGCTGATCTTGTAACACTTGCTTCTTTCTAACGACTTCGATCACTTTATCCTTCACCGAATTGTAGACATGTTGAGAAAACAATTTATGGAAAAAAGAATTTTGATTTTTTTTAACCTATCACATGGGTGAACCCCCTTAATGTCTATCTTTAAAGATACATGTTTCTGATATTTGGCTGATGGGTCGATTTTACTCACGCTATATTGATAAAAAAAATCACTTGTTTGCCTACTAAAAGAATCACTTCTTCTACATAGTGGGCTTTGCTGAATTTTACAGGCATCATCTCATCTTCACAGCGAATCGATAGTGGCATTATGATTCGAACCATTGACCCCCAACAGGAATGGAGTCATTGAGCTCGAAACCATGATCATTTGGCTACAACATATGCAGAAGAGGCTCACCGATAGATTTTGAGGCGATCACTCTAGAAAGAAGCCATAGGTAGCGATGGAAATTATAATTGTTCAGTAATTTTTTGAAAATGTGTTCTTTTTCATTTATTCAAAAAAGCGACCAGAACTTACTGGTAGATTTAATATTATAAATATTAAATTCTGCAAAGCGTCAATAAACTTTTTTCAAGGTTCATATACATTTAAATGTCACTGTAGCTTTTAAATAAAATTGATCAATCTAAACAATAAAGTGCAAAGTAACAAAGGATTTTTAACTCAATTATGTAAAATAATTATAAAAATAAACCGTATTATCACAAAATACAAACAGGATTTCTTCGTATAGCAGAGTTTCTTGAACTGTTGGGAGCTCTTCCCTCCCCTCGGGGGGGGGCTTGATAACCTACGTTTGGGCACAAGCATACTAAAATGTCGAAAATAATAGATTATTTTTAAAAAATTATTAATTTACAGAATATAAGCAAAACAAAATACCTTCTGATACATTAACACTGATATAATATACTTATAAATGTATCAGTACTGCACATTAAAATTGATCATTAATTTATTAATATTAAATTAGAAATAGGTTTAATAACTACTAGTGACTTCCATGGGCTTGTCATATACAAAGCTTAATATTTATCTTAATAATTTTTACGGTTTATATTTCAAGTCGTATTGTAGCTTTAGAGCATCATAGAACATTATTATTGCGTTAAATACATTGTTTTTACACGAAGGGGGGGGGGCGAGATAAAAATTATGATTGAAAATTGGGTCATGAACATTGAAATTTTCAGAAGCACTGTCGTACAGAATATTACTTTTTTACTGTATTGAGTAATCTTTGAAATTATTCAATCACATATGATTATAAAATTTGAATAATAGAACAATAAAATTTGTTTCGTGTTTCTAAAATTTCTATGATTTCACAATTTAAAGAATGTAGCTCATTGGGAAATTTTCAGCATAAAATATGCGAATAGATATCATGTATTTATCAGACGTATTATTGAATGTATTCTCTTGAAGAAAATTGATTTTTCAAGGGAAATTGAAACTTTAAATTTCTTAAAAGCTCTACTGCCATATAAACAAAAGTTATGCATATATTTTTAGACCTATAATTTCAAATATTTAGTATTATTTTAAGTGATAGACTGAAACGGAACCTGTATTTCCACGTAAAGCCTCTTCTTTGCCTTGAATGTATCTCGAAGAAGCTAAAAATTTAATTAAAATTATTCATACACAAAGAGCGCCAGATAAGTCACTCACAAAAGAGACTGTAAAAGTTGCCATTTCTTTGATACAAATATCTGGCAACGTTTTAGAAATGATAATTTTACTGTTGCATTATCTTTTAGATCTTTAAGAAGTGGAATGTTTAAAAGTCTTAATAAAATAGGCGAATCGTAAAAGTTGCCTTATCTCATGAAAGAGGTTTTAGTGCTCCAGAATTCTCATTACAGACACGCTGACTTCGAAGTAAGAGTTGTTATTGAAGCTCTGGAATCTACTTAAAACGCAAAGCGTAATTAGAATCCGACGCATAAAGAACGAAAATGCTATTGTTGTTTTCGTAAATCACCTCGGATACAATACTTTATTAATGAAATGGAAAGGTGGATCGACTTGAATATTTTAGTTACACGCAAGAGACTAGAATGATTGTTTTAAAGTTTTAGGCTAATTGTTTTTTATTAAAATGTTCAATAATTGTAAAGTCACATGAAATTTTAGAAACAAGTAATATAAAAAAAAAATTTTAAGTCAATTTCTACTTAGGGCAACCAAAAAAATTATTTTGGATGCTTTTTATTAAATAGTTACAAGCACTAGCTAAATATGTACATACAAATGACAGAATCACAATAATAAGTGACAAAATAGAAAGCGATTTTCCATTTTCCTTTCTACATAGGGTGTTGGAATATTTTTTGTTTTTGTTACTATTTAGTTCATTCATTAAATTTAATTATTCTAATAAAATAGTATAGTAAAAAAGAAATCATATTCTCAGAAATTAGGTCACCGCAGGTGGGATTCGAACCCACGCCCCCTTGATAAAAATTCCAACTCGCTATCTATCCAACGCTATAGAGACACAACGAAGGGTTTTCCTTTCTATATGTGCTGTTGGGCTATTGTTTCTGTGTGTTTGTTACTATTTATTCATTTTTTAATTTAATTAATGAATTAATATGTGAAAAACTATATTAACATCCAGTGTCATCTACTATAAGTTTTAAAAAAATGTATTTGAACTTGAATGGATGAATAGAAAGTATTTTATTGTGATGATTGAAAATTTGAACAAGATTATATATATGGGCTGCGGTAGCCCAGTGGTCAAGGTAGCGGATCATGGCTGGCGTGTCAAGAGTTCGAGCCCAGTACCACTAAAACACCCACCGTATAGGGGAGAGATGCACATTAAATCTGTCGAGAGCTCAAACGTCCTCCCTTTGGTATGGTAGTTAGGAGAGGGGGTGCCAGCTCAGGTGTCGTCCTCATCGCTTGACCATGGATCAAAATTACGTGATCCGTCACCAAAAGCCCTCGTGTAGCTGAACAGTGTGCGACGTTAATATTCACTCACTCATTCATATATATGGGGAGGAGTGAACTAATAGTAGGATTTAAAAAAAGAAACAAATGCAATTTTGTGGGGTTTTTTTCCTTAAAAATGATCAAATTCGAAAAAATGAAGTTTTTTATATTTTAAAATGGGGAATTATATTAGGAATATGTGCGCACAAATTCTTATATTGATAGTATGATTACTCTATTATTGTATTATTATGTCTATTTATTTTAAAATATTTTAATTTTTAAATCTCAACACCAATTGCTCCCTAGAGTTCCAGATTATAAATTTTAAAGAATTTTAGAGTTCTTTTTTTAAGTTAAATAGGGGATGGTCGTTCTATTTCATAATTACGTGAGTAAATTGGAATTATCCCTTACAAGTAAATCAATTTTTTGCCTCGAAATTTTAAGAAAGAAGGTTTTACCTCTTTTCGCATAGATAAATCATACATCTTTAGCAAGTATGTCATTAGTTAATACTATATACCAGTGGTATTCAAACTGTATTCCATGGAACCCTGGGGGCCTACGAGTCACAAGTGGTCAAGGTATCGGATCATGGCAGGCATGTCATGAGTTCGAGCCCAGTACCACTAAAGACCTGCCATGTAGGGGAGCGATGTACGTTAAATCTGTGAGAGCTCAAACGTCCTCACGTTGGTGTGGTATGATAGTTAGGAGAGGGGGTGCAGGCTCAGGTGTCGTCCTCGTCACTTGACCATGGATCAAAATTACGAGGTCCGTCACCGATAGCCCTCGAGTAGCTAAGCAGTGCGACGTTAAAATTCACTCATTCACTAACTCACCCACGAGTCACAATAAAAATTTGAAAGGAAAATTGTTCATATGTAAGCAAAATGGATTCATGATCTCTATGAAGTTTGTATAACCACAAGTATCTATAAGCTCATCCCAGTCATTAAAGCTGAAAATTTTATTTACACACAATATAACTTTGTTTTAGAATATTTTGAGGTTTTTCTATAATAATAAAAGAATATTAAAACATTTTTTCTTTATATGTATTACCTCTACTAGATTGCGATTACTCTATTACTTACATTATCAGATTCCACGAAACAATTTTATACTCGTTAGTACAATGTTTTGCGAAACAAAGTAGTTTTCTAATGAAAAATGAAACTTTTTTCATTTGTAGGGAATAAAATACCTGTTATAAAGAAAGGGAACAACTTACCGACGCATTAACAAATTCGAAGTTAAAATCTAAATTTCAGCAATAACAGTCCCTAATTTTCAGATTGCAAATTCATAGAAAATATACAAGATTTCTCACATATAAACATTTCGGCATTCAGAACTATGTATTTAAGGGAAAAATATTTCTAAACGTGAGTTACTACAAAAGCAAAATATAAAAACAAATTAAAAACAGGATATGAAATAAGACTGTGGATAATTTCAATAGACCTAGGCTTCGACAGTTCGCGTAAAAAAAATGCAAGCATTAAAAAATGCAAGCCCAGTCACTAAATATAATTCATGGGTGGGTCAAAATTGAATCACACATCAATATTATAATTGAGAAAATTATATTAAAATTAGATTAGTGATTTTTTAATAAGAAAAAACCAAAAAAATTTAAGATCATTGAAACTTTAATATTTTTTCAGCCACATGTGCTCTTAAAAGACCTTATGAAATTAGTGTATTCCATGCTAAAAAGATATAGGGATGTAATGAAAGCAAATGGCTAGCTCATAAAGTTTTGATTTTCAAACATGTAACAATTATGCAATTTTCAAAATTCATGTTAAATATATCGTACTTGTAAAGAGGTTTTGTTTTTTCTCTACTACGTATATGTTTTTCTAAATTGTGTTATTATGTACAAACTGCACATTCTTGTGTTCTTGCAGCTTTACTGCAAAAAATATTTGTCATATTGAAAAACTAGTAACATATTTGAAACTAGCATAAAAAATACATTAGAAACAATAAAAGTAGTTAAGATAATATAATATCATAACGAAAACTTAAGTCAAACACAAAAATTTGAGAAAAAAAATGACTGTGTTCAGGACTTTCTGCTACCATTGTATATTTTGAAAATTGAGTTCATTACTGGTAAAAGCAGGCAGAAATAGAAAGACAAACACACAGACACTTACTACTTTATATATTAGATTATTTAAATACTTTCTACATACCTATATTCTATGCAAAAGGATGACTTGTGTTTCAAGAGATAGATTGTTATATAACCTGTTCATAAATCTTAATCTTGTTTATTATATTAAGGAAATATTTATGAAGCATATATTTTACCATTTTAATTTGTTTCTTTTTTCAACTTTTCCGAACTTTTAAAATTACACTAAAAAATGTGTAATACTTAGAAAAATGTATATAACATTAGATTTAACTCTAATTTTCTGCTTCAATGTTCTAATTCGAGAACTTTTGCATGCATTCTTCGTTCTGACGAAATTTTTTCTGAGAAATGATAATTTGATGAAAAGTTGTTTATCAACGTCATGCATTCCTTACGTTGTATTAGAGTTAAAAAAAATTCTTTTTTTACATTCTTTAATACATTTTATTGTTTATTTTTTACTCCTTGCATTATTTTTATCCGTATTTGGTTATCGGTAGTATATTATTTTAAATAATATTTATGTATTTGTTTGGACCATTTGTGATTGATGTATTAAAATATTCTCAACAAATTCTTTGAAAATGTTTAACCGTGGAAATGTCAGAGAATCAGATGTATAAAAGGCAGTGGAAATACTTTTTTCAAAAATGGTTGGATATTTTTTGGGGTACGATAAAAGCAAAGGAACAGTAAAACATGTTTTTTTTTTAAAGAAATGCCAAACTAAAAATGCACTTCTGGCATATTTTAAGCGATTTATGAGGCTTTAAGCAGTGGCATACGGATGCGAATCACCTCTTCAGAAAAAAAATCCCAGAATATATGTTGACAGAAAATAATAAAACATGAAATCGAATCCACGCTGTGTCGAATTTTCCAAATAGAAACGAAATTTATCGTATGCGTATATTTTTAACCCTTTCCATTTTTGAAGAGTGGCTTATTTAGGAATATGGAAGAACAATATATCGAATTCTTGAAGGTAGTATATTTAATGCATTTTCTTTCAGAAAAAGAAAAGATATTTTATTAGTAACGGTACAATTTTCTGCTGATTGTAACAAATTTTGAGTTTATTTTAAATTTTTTCAAAAAATATGGTTATAAATAGTTGTGTTTAATCTACATAACGTGTATCAAAATGTGGATTAAGGATTACATTTGATGCAAACATGCTTTTATACTTACTTGAGTAGAGAATTACACCATTTGATTTCAATTACAAAATGTAAATTTAACCTAATTTAAACTAACATTGCTACTCTCGTAAAGAACTCGTGTGACGTATTTTCGTAGTTTTTATGTAATAAACGTGCCGTTTGCAACGAATAAACGCACCCAAAATATTGCCATTATATGGCTCTTCCCATTACGGGAGTGTCTGGGGCATTGTGTATATGTCACTAACGTTCGCGCCAGAATCGCTACGGATAGCGTCTTGTAAACAAACACAGTGACTTCTGTGAGTGATGCATTAAGTTTATATTATTAATTTTTATTTCCATTGAATTAAAATTAATTCTGGTCAGAATGCCTAGAACAAATGCAAAAAGAGGAAAAGAGTTTCGTGAAAGGAAAAAAAAAGGAAAACTAGCAGCAAGTCCAGGTGAAAGTCTATATATCACCAGATAGTTCTGTCGCAGCTTTTTTATCATCTTTATCCATAAAGTTTTAGTGCTGTACACATCAGAGACTGCTGCAATCATCGGATCCAATGATGATTAAAAGCCAATTATCTTAACTGGAGACTTTAATGTCAATTTTGCTTCAGAAGAAGCAAAGCTACTCATTGAATTCTTGAAACGGACACTGAATTTGACAATGAATACTGATTCTAGAGAAGGAAAAACAATATACGGAACCACGATTGATGCAGTTTTCTCACATTTTCTTGATTGACTACAATCGAGGATTTTTATATCCTACTTTAGTTACCACAGACCTATTGTATCTTTCTTGGAAAATGATGATGTCGAAAATTGAATAAAAATATTTTAATACAATAAATGAAGTTGAAATTTTATTTGATTAAAGTAAATTCTCTCAGCAGTTCAATATCATTAGATGTATTCCTGCATTTACGGCCAACGTCGCCAAAGAAGTTTCACTTCTATCGCGTGGCTTTCCACGTTCTTCTTTTTTTTTTTTATCAAGAGTGTTCCAAGTATTTTCAATAAAATTATAATCCATATAAAATGAAAATACAATCTAAAGTATCGATCCTAATTCCAAGTGCGCATGCGTCAATATAGCGCGTGGGAAAAAATAGAGAGGTGAAAATTATCTGTTTCAAGATAGATAAAAAAAAATTTTGAGCTAAATAACATGCAACAAAAACATTTTTGATAGGCAATAATAAATCTCCTTTCAATATTCGTTATATATTTAAATTGAAGATATATATGTCGTTTTTCACGTGCTTTCTTTGGATTGGTTTACAGAAATTAGATATGACCAGCACGTTCAAATGATAAATAATTCTTTATTCAGATTTTAAAGAGAAATTGTGTTATTTTTCGTTTTAATTTCTGTTTCTACATATTAAACTCTTGAATAAAACGAGATAACGTAGACGTTACTGAAACTAAAATATTAGCCTGTTTTGTATCAGAGGTGGAGTCTATTATGTATTCAGATGGAATCCCACAAATATTATCTTTTACATTAAAGTAAATGTATTTTTTCCCGTCAGACACTTAAATTTTTTTCCATCGTGTACTTTCACAGCTAGCGCATTAAAATTTTATTTCGATACACGTTTTTTTTAAAGAAGTTTTAGAACTGTGTAAAGGAGTCTTAAAAACTGAAAAGGTGCTGGAATACTAACGCGCAATCACATTTCCTCCAATAATCACGTCCGCTTAGTCTGAAACAGTCTTCTCCAGTTTTATAAAGCCTTTCACCAAACCCAGTCTATAAAAACTTTTTATGAAAAATTAAAGTGAAGCTTATGAAAGTAGTAAAATAAACCACGGAACACACTGAATTACGTCTTTTTCCTCGCCTCCGGTTTATTCTAATCTTATTTCTTTCCTGTGGATTCCTCCTAAAAGTGAGACCGACGAAGTGGCAAAAGCTTTTTGCTTTAAGTGTGTTTCAAGTACAGTCGTTGCTTAGTCTACTCCAGTTATTGCTCTTTTTAGAACATTTTACGTAAATATGTAGAATGTTCTAAAAATTATAACGAGATTTATTAAGGAAAAGGCTTTGAGATTTAAATTATTGAATCATCATGGGAAAAAAAGTAGTGTAGAGGCTTTTTACTCAAGGAATTCAAAATTGAATTTTAGTTTTTAAATCAATTGTAAATACAAAATTATTATTTGGGTCGTTTTATTAAAAGATGAGTGAACGATAAGATGGGTAAGATAGGATAGTTTATTCAAAGTTACAGAATGCATACTTAAGGTATACAATTACCCTAATATTGTGAATTTTGCAAAAAATTGACAGTTTTTTATGATTTTATTTTATTGGCTATCTTATTAGCTTTATAAAAATACCAAGTTTATTACATATTTCCCGTTCACTATAACAAAAAAGTACAAGTGTTTTAGTAAACGCAGATGTCATTATTTTAAGCAAGATATGTCATACTTTAAAACTCGTTTTACCCGATATGTGTTTTTTTTAAATGCTCAAAGGAGACAGCGATTGCTAAAAAGGGTTTGAAAATAATTAACTGAAATTTGCTGCATGTGTTCTGTATAATAGTAGAAGTGTTTTAACATTCAGATGTATCAATTGCTGTTTTATTGCAAAATTTACAGTCCCTTATGTAAATATAGTCACTGCGTTTTTTAAAGCAATTTCATATAATAATTAAAATAAATTGCTCTAATTTTTATAAAAATTAAAATCTCTCTTATTCTAAGGGTCATTTCAAAAATGAATAATAAAACAACACATCAGAATCGAAAAAATGAAAATTTGTCCATAAACTTTTAATACAAAAGGAGCCTCGTTTGTTATTTTTTGCAAATTTTTACCCATTTTTCCTATTTTAGTGATAATAATTTCTTTTTATCTTCTTAATTTTGGCATATTTTTTCTTAAAATGTACAAAAAAAAAAAATCTAAAAACCACAAAAGAATCCCTTATATCTCCATTTTTCTAAAAAAGTAGTCGCAAGTATATATATATATATAGTCGGATACCTTAATTATTTATCACGAATGTGTATATTAAAAGAGTGGTGCGGCAGATCAGGTGTCGTCCTCGTCACTTGACTGTGGCTCAAAATTGTGAGGTTCATCGCCAATGGTCCTTGTGTTGCTTCCATTAATTTGATTTTAAGTTACATCACACTTTGAAGCTACACGAGGGCTTTTGGCGATGGACCTCCTAATTTTCAACCATGGTCAAGGGACAAGGATCATATTTAAGCTGGCACCACCCTCTACGAACTACCACACCACTCCAAAGGGAGGATTTTGAGCCTTGACAGATTTATCGTGCATCAGTCTCTACACGGCGAGTCTTCAGTTGCACGGATGCAGGAATTAATGACACATCGAACACGAATCAGTGACCGTAACTGCTGGGCTACCGCGACCACCGTATTGCTTCGAAGTTCGACGTTAATTGACCAATCAATGATAATCAGAACTTATAGTCATAAAATATTCCAAGAATAAACCTTGCAAATTAATATTCTTCTAACTTCTCTTGTCAATAAAAACAGTAACTAACACTCCAAACCAGCAGATGCTCCTCCACCCTGCGACCACACATCTTCAATAGAGAGAAAGTTTGTCGCTAGAAACACCACGCCCTACAAGCTTAAAAATATTTATTTTCATGTACAAAATTAATGAAAATTCATCGAAACTTTGAGACATTCATACGTACACTCACACACGCGCGCATACATACACATTTCAACACTTATACTACAAATCCTAAAATTCTTCATTCAAATGTTCCTACTTATATAGGGGATTTTCAATGAATGCTATGCTGTCATCTTTTGCCTATTAAAGTTTTTAGAAGTTTTAAAAGTTCAATAAGTTTATATTTAAAAAAACTGGACGTGCATATTTTTCTGATGCAGAGGTTTTTACGTTAATAGACCAACTTTAAGCTTCCTAAACAACTTGAATACTATGTTTAAGGAATGGAGTACGTATGTTTAAAAACATTATGAAGAACTCAAACTAAGTGGTTCTGAAAGAAAAATAAATATTCCAGCAAATTAAATATTCAGATATTTAACTTTTTCCGGAGTATATTAAGTTTCAACTCATTTTTTTGCGTTTTAACTTAAATCCTTTTGAGTGGTTGTCCATTTCTCCTTCAATTCTAGAAATATATGAATAGCAAAAAAGGACATTTTTCCGGCTGTAATTTATCACAGGAATCAGAAATATTTCAAAAATGAGCGTAAATATGCAGCTGAGTTAAGTGAATTTAAAACGATTGTGGGTGTATTTCCGATTGGTCAGCTGCCAGAAAATTTGAATTTAAATCGAGTGAAAGATTTTATGATCCCATCTATTTAAAAAAAAACACAATTTTGAATTGGATATGGGAAAAATTTCACCGTTTGCGTAAGATCGAAAAATACAAATTCCCAGAAGTATAAAAAACACGTAAATTAAGTTTTCGAATGATGAATAGCTCACTTGTTCGCTTCTAGTTCTCTTCCAAGGAGCCCATAGTCATTTCTCAAAATTTACGAAAATACTATGAGCGGTTAAGAGAGGACATGTTGTTTTCAAATTTAAAATTTAACAGCATTCTTGTATGCACTTGAGAGGAGATATTGATGTTTTGAAAAGATTTCCTTTTAAATAAAAATATTCTCAACCTTATTTATCGATAGTTACGCGAATTTAACTTGGAATATATTAAAAATTTTAAATTAATTTCCAACTTCATTAGTTATTTAGCACAACTCTTTTTCAATATCACCATTTTCACACACACACACACAGTCTAATATATTATATGTGTGTGAATGCATGTGTTATGGAACGTTTCGTTCAATAACGTTAAAGTATGTAAATTTGCGAAAAGAATTCGAAGAATAATATTTATTCCATTAGGCTTAGCTGCGCTCACATCAAAACATTGCAACTAGTTTGATGCCAAAATACCGACTGTTGCCGATCCGGTAAACTGATGAATGTTACAAGGAAATTGCTTCCAGATTTACAATATAAATACACAGTATAAATATAAATATTAGTTTACATAAAATACAAATTTCTAATATTACAAATGCATAAATATAAAATTATAAAATTCATTTTAAAAATTATAATTATTTTACAAACTATAATGTTTTATACTTTTATTAAATTTCTGTTTGTTTATTAACTCACTTGGTGTGAGCGGCCCTTAGTTGGCAACGAGTTGAATAATATTTGTCTCAACACATGCATATACCTGTGTGTATGTAATAAAGTTGTCAGATTGCCGCGGTGAGTGTTAAATGTTTTTAAACGTCGCACATAAGATAACACTAAGGCTATTAGTCATGGGTCTTGTACTTTTCAACCACAGTGAGGTAACTAGGATGACACTGAACAGGTAACCAATCTCAAAACTACCACTCCACACCAACAGAACTTTAAGCCTCGACAGATTTAGCGTGTATCCGCCCCTCTCACCTCGGGTAATTAATAATTAATTACGATAGTTCTGAATTTAAATTATCAATTTTTTTCTTAAGTATTAAGATTGAATCTAAAGTCTTAATATGTATTGTTCTTTGAAACCCACGGCCATTACTATTTTTTAAAGTTATTTTCTAAAATTATCTAAGGAATTTTGTATATTAGCAACAATTAATTTAAATTTTATTTCTAAATCTATATAGCCTCTAATTATTATCAACTTTTTCTATTATCTGAGCATATTGTTACAAATTTTGTATAAAATAGTGCAAATAATCTGTATTTGGATGTGTAAGGCATTTATATTACTCTATGTTATAATTAATTTATATTAAAATTGTAATATTGGCAAGCAACGCCGTCCCTTACGTTACAATGACGATTCAATGGAAACTTGGCGATCAAGTTGGCGACTTTCGTGACCATTTTGGTGACCATGTTGGCGAGTTCGGTACCCTCTGGACTCTTCTGGAAATTTGTGGAAAAATTCACTATTTTCAAGACCTATGACGCAAGCGAATCTTTCTCAAATGATCCGCAAGGCCTATAAATAAAAAGAAACTCACCGACTAGCGATTTGTGAGTATTGTTTTGACTAGCGATTAGTAGTCTTGCCTTGACCGTTGAAGCTATTAGTGTTTACTTCGGCTGTTGAACGATCGTTTGCTTGTGAATAACCTTTCACATACTTGTATTTAAGAAACTGATAATTGTGTCTGAGGGATGTTGAAAGCGTGAAGTCCTTCTAATACTTATTCTGCAAATTTTGCTCCTGAATTCTGAATTTCATGGATGGATTTTGACAATAAATTCTCATCGTTCTTAAAGAACTGTCTTGTTTCTTGCAACAGATTTGCATTCAATCCTCGAACCCCGATCAACGTATCAATATTATACAATGCAAATACTAATTTCTTTTACTTCACGAACTCAGTTTCATAGCTGAAAAATCCATTTGGGTATTGAATCGGTAAACAGTCAGAATCCTGATATCTTAGTCCATAAAAATAAATGCCTCTGGAAGTAGAATTAAACAATGACGGAGATCATAAAACAAAATATTTTTCGGCAGACACGCCGTCCGCGCGATTTTCTTTGTGGACCTAGGAAGCTCAGTAAGCTCTGTGGGTGGTAATAATTGCAATTCTTAATAATTTGTTCCAAAATTTGGCCCTTGTCCAAGTGACAGTCGCCCATGCTCTTCTCACTGTCGTGTCGTTTGTATCTCCCTCATTCAAAATAATGTAATATCTTCGTTTGAAATAAATGAGAGTAAAATTGGGTAATTTTTTCTTCTTTTTCCTTATTTCTACTTCACTCATTATGGAAATCTCAAGCATTATTTTGAATCTTTACTTAATGACTGGATATTTTTCGAAATGTATTTAATGATGATATTTATATAATATATTACGAAGTGTACGGTGTAATTTGTATTTTTAACAATGGTTTGCTGTTTGTATTTGATTTTAAATGTAACACAGGCATTTATTTTAAAAGAACTAAATGTGATTTTTGAAAGGAAGAAGATAAATTTGGGGGGAAATTAATTAGAAGTAATAAGAGTTTATTATATCATAAAAAATATTTTATAAAATGAAATTAATGCTATATTACACAAATTCTATGACAGGGAATATGTATGTTATGTTTTTTTTTTAGTGAAACATTTTAGTATTCTTAATAAATGAAAAACAAATATCTATCGAAGAACATTTTTGAAAACTGATATGAGAACTGAATCAGCATTATTTTAGACCTATTCGGCAGAATTCTTGTAATATTTTTAAGAATTAATGTAAGTTGGACATTAATCAATTTTTTGCAATCAATTTTTTTTACAGAACGCATAATTAAATAATTATATTATTTATTTTTAAAAATGATGTTGCCTTAGATATATAAAGATAAAAAATTTTTAAATATTGGCTGCTGATTTCTTTAAAAAATATCATTCTTTAGTAAATTAAGGTAATAAACAAAGAATTTTATCATTCTGTACAAGTAGAAACATGTAAAAAAGAATTTATAATTCAAATTCCGTGTCGAAATATCTGTTCATTAAAAAAATAACCTTCTAATATTTCAAAAGAATATTCATTAAAAAATTGTGGAGCATAAAAAATATTTCAGTTTTCCTTAACTGTAATCAATGGAGATATTAAAATAACTTTTTTAACATTAAATCCTTTTAAAAATAGTGCAACGTTAAAAAATTGTTCAAATTTATATCAACTATAATCAGTGAAAAATATTTTAAAAACTATTAAATTCTTCAAAAAAGCAACATACATCAAAACTTTCGAACGCTTTAAGAATATTCAATTTTATTTTTCTGTATAAAAACAACTCAACTCTTTGAAATTAAAAGAACACAAAACAAAGTGAACCAATTGAAGACTACAAATAACTAAGAAAATCAAGTTTGTCCAGTTTGTAAGCTTATTTTTTTATTAATTACAAGAAAACTTGGAAATGGTTTCTGGCAACTGATCTAATTAGTCTAAGATAAAAATGGCCAATACAGTCAGTAAATGTTGACTTTTTTTATTGATTGCTTGAAGGTTTATTTAGTTACTTCTTTGTTATTTAGTTGTTAAAAAGAAGATGCCGTACTTAGTTAATCTTTAACTCTCCTCATCGTAATTCATTAAACAAATATTTGTATAATTCAGTAACACACATTTTAATTGCCACTTTAGTTGTGGATTATTTTTACAGAATGATTAATAAGAATAAAAAGATACGGTTAATTGTGATTAATTTTCTATTTAGAACTTTCCGCTGATGCTCTAGTTTTTAAATTTTAAATTCAACAGCATCCTATTTAACACTTTTTGATTATTTGATTCATAAACTTTCTTTGGTATAAAATAAATTTCATTTATTTTAAAAAGTTTCATCTGTTTAAACAAAGCTGTATATTCCTTTACTTTATAATCCTGCAGTAGAATAATCTTTCAGAAAAATAGTTCTAACAGCTTAGTATGACTTTAAAATGTAATTAGTACATCAAAAATAATCATGAGCCGCTTTCCTTTATAAATTTAAAAGGTATAAATATTTTCTTTTAGTTTCATAGTTTTTATTTACCTTAAGATTTATTTTTAATCTCAATATATATTTGCTCTCTCAGCATTAAAAAATATCTAAATTTACGTTCTTTCACAAATAAATTTCGAAATTTATGTATACTCATTTTTATTCCAAACTTATCAGTATCTTATTTTATTCTTCCTTCAGTATTAATATTCTAGACAAATTTATATATGAACGAAATCATAAAAATCCTCACGTGAATTTTAGAATCTGAATATTAAATACTTAAGATTATATCAAAGAAAAGAGTGAGAAACTTTTTTTTTAAATCTTCGTCACGCTTTTGGACTATTGAAGATTAAATTCTTTATTGGGAAAAAAAGGAACAAAAGCATCAAAGAACTTTCTCGGCGTTGTGTGAACACCATTTTATCCTATTCTAAATCCCAACAATTCGATTGCCATGCTAGAACGCCTCGAAATCACAAACAACTCCCAATGCCAATAAACATAACTAATACTTCTCCCACGAAATTCAATAAAAAAAAAAATTAGGAACTTCGTGACTGCTGTTCGAAACATCCTTCAAATAAAGCAGCTGTTCCATTTTTGAGCACAAAACCAAAAGGGGATCAGCCGCGGTTACAGGATCATCATACGGTTCAATGGAAAAAGTAATCAGATAATTCGCTTTCACAGAATGGCAACGCGAAGTTGGAAGCCATATCTAAAGTGCAAAAGTCGTTTGCTATTTCGGAAGAAAACAATGGCGCTGAACTTGAGATGCGATTGAGAAGGCTTTACGATAAATAATTAAATAAATTTGTTTTTTACGATCTGTTTATTAAGAATGTACCAGCAACGATGTGTTATTGTGCGATGCGAAAGGAAATGTAATCCGAACTGCTTTATTATAGTCTTCTAGAAACAATAGACTCTAAAAGTACTATTTATAGATTCTGCGTATATTCAATTCGGTAATTTAATTATAGATTTGATAGGGACAAATTGATGAGATAACTATCGATTATCATTTGATTATCATCATGCTGGATATTTGAGTGACGTATTAGAACATTTAAAACCGTATTGATGCATCACTTCAATGAGTAATGATATATCAAAAGAATAATACTAATTAGTTCGGAATGTTAAAGTATAGGTCAAAGCATCAGAAGATGCTCTTTCAATAGTTTCTGAGATAAACTATCCTTATTGTAAAATTTGATGTTATTTATTGGGATTGTAAAACAATTTAAATTTCTTAATACCTTTAAAAAACTAAATGAAAAAGAAATTTTTAATTTGATATTTTTATAAATTAATTACTTTTGAGCAATTAATGATCACTTCCTGTTTGGTCTTACATTAATACAGGGTTTAGTGGATTTTTTTTTAAACAACAGCATTAAATTTCTTGAAATAAATTATCCCATTTACATATGACAGTACCATATTCAGTGATCTCAAAATTATGTTACAAAACTGGAAATTGTAGAAATATATATATATTGGAAAAGGAAAATTAACTCACAATGAGCTATAAATATAAAAAATAGACATCCAATTTTTTTAATACGATTTTGAAAAAAAGCATGATTTTAGAGAGAGAAAGAGTGTTTTTTTCCCTAAGCGGCGGGATTTTGTTTAATACGATTTAGAATCATTGATTGTAATGATCACTGATGTGTTTGCAGCGGCCTTTTTTATTGAAAATGAGACCATATAGAACTTGGTTTATCTAATATAGTAATTTGCAAGGGAATACGGTCCCTAACAAGCCATTCATTCACGTAATGTTTTCAAATACTTCATGACATAATCAATTCATAATTGAAATATCAGTAAATCATATTTTTTTCATAAAGGCGGAAAATTAGTTTTTTTTTAAATAAATTTTTGGTGCTTTTATTCAAGTTTTTACTCCAAATTAAGAGTAAAAATGTCTAAAATTTCAAAACACAGAGGAACAATTCAATTATTTGAATTAAAAATAAAAATATAGGAAAGTTTAAAAAGAAGTAATAACTCTTAAGCTGTTGGCAGAAACTTTGGCTTGAACGAAGAAACTATCAGATCTATTAATAGAAATGAAAAATCTGTGCAAAATATTGTTTTAAATATATAAATGTGTTGTATTAAATATGAAAGAATGTATATCCTATTATGTATAAATGTATAAATGCTTAACATTACAAAGTTAAGTACATAAATGTTAAATGTATGGATGTCATAACGTTGTATGTTACTTGTATAAATATTGTAATGTTAGATATAAAATATATAATTGTAAATACACAGAGATTTAAAATTTATAAACATCAGCACTTTCTTTCATCATGGCTTACATGGTATTTCAAATTAAATATAGTTCTATATTTCATTTTACACAAACTATAGATTCAAGTCTTGTTGTTACTAAAGATTCATTGCACAGAGATAATGATGCATATGCTCCGAGGTGTAAAGTCACGTTGGTATGGTGTGGAATTTAGGAGACTGAAATGCTAGCTCATGTGCCGGCTTTATCACTTGACTGAGGTTCAAAATTACGAGTTCTTTTGTCAGTAGCCCTCATATTGCTGTGAAGTGAGACGTTGAAAAAAATTAATTCATTTTATATCATAATGTGTGAAATATGCCTTGTTCTTTTTTTATATTAAAACCACATCTTCTTTCGCACGATTTTTATACTGTTTTTCTAGAATACTACGTGAAAATATAGAGTTATATGTAATCGTATCGAACTTAAATACAAACATTTAAAAAAATATATAATTATTGGTGAATATTATATTTTATTATGTATGCAATCGACAAAATTATAATAATCATGTTACACAGACTCAGACAGAAGCAATGAATTTTGATAATTGTTTTTTGGGGGAAAGACTCTAATTTTCTTATTTAACTAGATTAAGTTAAATAAGAAATGTATCTTAATTATGTTACATATATGAAATATGGCTGAGTAATAAACATTACTCATATGTATGAAGATGAGAAAAGTGTAATCAAATAAAAACGAGTACAAACATGTAAACATAAAAACAAGAATACTTCCTTAATTGTACTATGCGTC
The DNA here is from genome assembly GCA_019973975.1 of Trichonephila clavata. Taxonomy (NCBI): domain Eukaryota; kingdom Metazoa; phylum Arthropoda; class Arachnida; order Araneae; family Nephilidae; genus Trichonephila; species Trichonephila clavata. The sequence goes on from BMAO01032936.1 coordinate 534,599, forward strand.
TCAGTTGTAGAATATTTTTTAATTTTTTTTGCTTCTTTCATCCATTGAATGGATTGTTTTGGCCGAAAACCAAAATACTCATAGTAGTTTGGAAGAACTTATTTCGTACATTAAAAAGGGAAAGAGAATTATCATACAATATTGAAAATCTAGAATCTATATAGCAAGTATTATCTTTTTATCTGCCGATCTAAGAGCGAAATAATATTCAAATGTGAAATATTCAATGCACATATTTTGTGCAGAATTTAATAACCAAGACATATTATTTATTTCCGCCATCTTCTCACAATCACATCAATTCTAAATTATAAACATTCTATATATATATAATATTTTTTTTTTTTTTTTTTTTTTTTTTTTTTTTTTTTTTTTTTTTTTTTTTTTTTTTTTTTTTTTTTTTTTTTTTTTTTTTTTTTTTTTTTTTTTTTTTTTTTTTTTTTTTTTTTTTTTTTATATATATATTATTATCATATAAAACGAGGCATATAGCCAATTCAATTACATTTAACCTCGTTCTTTTATCGAAGAATAGTTGAGTAATTCTAGAAAGCTAGATGGGTACGAGACTGACCTGAGGTACTGCGCCAGCGCAAGTGACACACCAGAGTACAATAATACCCCAAACTTACGCGACAGGTGGAGGAGTGGGTGAATATTAACGTCGCACTATTCAGCTACACGAGGGCTTTTGGCGACGGACCTCGTAATTTTGAGCCATGGTCAAGTAACGAGGACGACATCTGAGCTAGTACCCCCTCTCCTAACTACCACACCACACCAACCAGAAGACGTTTGAGCTCTCGGCAGATTTAACGTGCATCGCTCCCCTACATGGTGGGTTTTTAGTGATACTGGGCTCGAACTCATGACATGCTAGCCACGATTCCATGCCACCTTGACCATTAGGCTACCGCGGCCACATACGACAGGTAGGGCTGGGTGACAACCGCTTAAGCCAAATTCGCGTAAGTCAGGCATATAAATATAGAAATTAGTTTTAGCTGGGGCCGGAGACGAAAGAAGATAATAATTTAGAAAAATGAATGTTTAACAAAATATTAGATAACCCAAATATATACAAAATCACAAACCGAAGTTATTTAGATGTGTAGAAGGTTTCGTAAAATATAACAAATTAGTTTGCCGACTCAAAGATTTTTTTTCTCACGCAATATTTCCTCGTAGCAAGCTAATAATTTTTTTAAAAAAATTTTTGTTTTTTTGAAAATTATGCCCTTTGTTGGAGCCTGTATTTTCTAAAATTTGTAACTGTTTTTCAATTAAATTCAGGCCTTCTGTCAAAGTTCTGAACTTTATTCGATATTCTGATGAACTGGGTCTTCAGACTCAAGTTCTTCAATGTCTCTTGATCATACATCTATGAGCTACTCAATGTTCAGCTCTTGATTGTGGGAATGCAGCAGTGCTTGAACGTCATCACTATCCACTTTTAAATTTATTTTCCAGGCAAGATCGGCAACTAACATTACCAATATCAACAGGCTCAGATACTGATTCCCTCTGAGTTACAGAGACGAAAGGAAAAAAAAACGTTCAAGGGGACTCGGCACCTTTTTTCAATTTTTTTTAATTTAAGAGTTTTAAAATATCCTTTGTGTATATATTATAAACAGTTACTATTAAACAAAGAAATTTTACCATGAAAAATAAAACTAAATTTAATTAAAATTTTAAAAATTAAAATTTTTTAAAAAATTTCAATGTTTTTCAAATTTTTTCTTTTTTTACAATTATTGTTGTTTTTACACCAAATTTTTTTAGGCTTATAAGACTATTAGTAATAACTTTAGGGATCTATTTTGCAATAAACAAATTAGTTTTGGAAAAAAAATTTAAATGTATACAACAACGGAAAAAAGGCGGAAAAAAACATGATTTATGCTACATTTTCTTTTATAAAATTTTTTCTAATCAAAATATTCAAAAATGGATCCCTAATTTTATCAAGCACATTGTAATAAACATACAGACCAAAATTCAAGTGGTTTAATAAATATCTGTAGAAGTTTTGAACTTTTAAAAATCGTGTTTTCATGAAAAAACGCAATTTGAAGAATACAAATCAGTAAATAAATATCAAAACAATATCTAAATTTCGTAATAAGTTGTTAATATATTGTATAGATATATACCTTTAAAATAAAGCATAAAACAAATCATTTTTAAAACATTAAACAAAAATATAAGCTTTTTATAAAAGGCCTGTCTTACCCCAAAATTACGAAAAATAGAAAATATCATTATCTGACTTATTTTTGCAAGAAACATATATTAAATATATTAAAAAATAAATAAAATGAAAGTATATGAAATGACAATAGAAAATTTTTTAAAATTTTTTAAATTAATGTGCTATGTAATTCAATATTTAATATAAAATAAAGTAAAACATGCTAAATCTAAAATTCACTATTTTTCCTAAACAGCTTTGTTTTAAAATTGGCCTGCGCCATAAGTCATTCCTTCTCTTCGCTTAGCTAATAATTCTTTTCTATATATAGCTTTTTTAATAAGCTTAAGAGCCGGCTTATTACTGGCATTTTGACGACGTTTTCTAAATTGTCGTTTTCGACAATCTAATATAGTAGCAAGTTGTTTGGTAGAACCTCCAGTAGCTATACCTAATGCTTTCTGTGTTTCTACTATGGTACGTACCGTACGTACCCTTACTGAATTCACAGACAGCTTCTGTTACTGCCCGGTTAACACGTCTTTTATTCACAAAAGTTTCTTTTCGACACTTTGCCCAAATCATGCTATGCAAACTTTGTTTGCATTTTGGGTTCCGCATCGAATACACCTTTCTAACAATTCATTAGATGCAAGTCTTTGGTAAATTGGATAAATTTTTGGAAGGAACTTTTCATTTATTGGTGTTCCTACATTTAATTTATGAATCACTGTAACACCTACCTCTTTTACAATTTTAACATAGGAAAGACCACTTTGTAGTCACACATTTCCTTCTAGGTGTTCAATCTACTCTTGCTTCTTGACTAAATGGCATCGTTGTCCTGTCCAGAAAACAGTCCTGACCTCAATCCTGTCGAAAACTTGTGACACCATTTAAAAACTTTTATCCGAATAAGATATCCATAAAAGAAAAGAGAACTAATTGAGGGTGTAATTGTTTCCTACTAAGTACTTAAAATCCACTGCTATCATCAGTATATAATGCACTGAAGTGCCACTGAATTAGGAATAACTACATAGTAACGAGTTAGGCCTGCCTCATCTGGCTTTGAAAACGGCTGCCACATGACGAGGCATAGATTAAACAAATTTCTGGAAACGTTACACGGGAATGACTTGCCAAATAATGGCTAAAACTGACCATAATTCAGTAAGGTTCGTTGGTGCTGTGTGATGGCCTTTCACGCTTTGCTCCAAAACATCCCAAAGATGCTCAATTGAATGTAAGTCTGACCTTCTAGGTAGCCAATTTATGCCAGAAAAGTCAGAGGAATGCTCATCTAACAATCCAATAGCCACCCGGGGCTTGTGAGAGGTACAGTTGTTTTGCTGGGAAACTCCATTTTAATCACGATAACAGAACAGCATAAGCGGATGGAGGTGATCACCCGGCAACTCTGCGTACCGAATTGCATTGAGGGAGGTGGGTACACGCCCCAGAGATCCCAGATTGTACCACGAAAAAACACTCCAGACCACGATTGAACCACTATGCCCTTGTAGAGTTCCAACCTGGTATGCAGGACCCATAGCTTCATGAGCCTGACGCCATATTCTTAGTCTCCCGTCGGAGTTAAGCAGTCGGAATCAAGACTCATCACTTCATGCTACTCGTTCCCAGTTCTCTACACTCCAGTCTCTGTACTCTCTTGCCCAAGCAAGACGTGCAGCCCGATGGCGAGCATTGAGCACTGGTACTTTCGTAGGTCTACAGCTCCCGAAACCCATACGGTGAAACGAGCGTTACACAATCCGTTTACTGACTGTATGACTGGTACATCATTCAACTGGGTGGTAATTTGAGCTAATGTTTGACTTAGCTGACTACGTACAATACTCCTGACCGTCTCTCACCACGCACTGTCAAGACTAATTGTCCTTTGCAGTTTTCCTGATCGTTAGTTTTTTGTCCACCATCCATGGACTCTTGGTATACTCTTAAACTGTCGACCTTGAAAATCCTAGCTGCCTGACGATTTCGGAAATTGAATGTCCCAAACATCGCGCACCTACGATTTGTCCGCGATCAAAGGCGTCTAAATCAGGCAGTTTATCGATACTGGCAATTCCAACAACTAATTCAGAACAGCAACAGTACGCGCTATATATGTAGTTACCACAGCACTCTCACTTGCTCATAAATAATGCACAGCGCTACACAATTTGCACACAGCCCTTGCTATTCCTAATTCAATGGCACTTCAATGGATATATGGATAGTTATTGCAGCTTAAGGCGATATGGTACCATCTCCACAATTTTTTTTATTTTTAATATTTGAAATTCAGTTTAATTGTATTTTATGAAGGTTAATATTAAAAACAATTCCATACAAAAAAATTTTAATATGTTGTAAAATTAAAAATTTTTGAGGTTTTTTTTAACATTTTTAAAAGTTTTAAGGCTTTTTTAAATATGTTTCTTTTCTTTCAAAAAAAATTTTTAAGTACTTTATGATAGACTACATAAAACTGTGCATGGGTTTTTTTCTGCTGCTGCTCTATAGTTTTTTATTAATTTTTTTATAGTTAAACTTCCAAAAATTCTCAAAAAAACATAAACTTTGATTTTGAATTTTTTTAAAAAAAATACTTAAGATATTAGAGTTAATTCCACATGCACAGTTTTATAAAACATACATTTCAGAATATGTATAAAAAATTTCAAATCCATGCTTCAATTATCAAAAAAGCCTTAGGGTTTTGAATAATAGTATATGTACAAAAATTCAACATGGAGAAATATGAGTTTGAAATTTTCATTCCATGAATAGCATGATATAATATTCATCGAATAGCCTAAAACTTTTGTGAAATGCTAATTAGATTATTTAAAACTGCTTACCATAAGAAATTGCAAAGATGTAGAATAATTAAACAGTATACTGCCATAATGAATTTATGGAAGAAAATGAATGAAAGATCAATATTTCATAAGGCTTTATCTTAATAATTATAAAAAAATAAACACACACACTTCAGAGCTAATTCCACGTTCAGTTGGACAACTCAAATAATGCACACCATATACAAAAGATATTTATGCCTTTATTTTTTTATTTCCATGATTTTAAAAGACTTCGCATGTTAAATATTGTACACGAATGAAAGCAAAATAAAATAACAATTTATAGGTAAAATATATCAAAATCTAAGAACTGCATCTGCGCATTTGTTTAAATAAATATCTTAAAATATCTTATTAATAATAGTGTTGAATTTCACACACAATTGAAAATATATATATAACTAAAAACAAATGTATAAAAACGGGAGAGTTTTCCTATTCTTGCGAATTAAATTGTTAATTATATGGGTTTTCAAAATGAGATTTAGTATTTGTGCTTTGGGAGAATCCGTTTTGAAGTTTTAATTTCATTCATAATAATATCATAAAAAGCACACAAAACTTTTAAATCTTGACCAAATCTGTTTGCACTTCAACGAACAATACACAAATAGAATTTTTGCATGAATTACACAATTCTTTATTGAAATGATTTGTTACTGCATATATATTGTCAGTCACATTGGTGCGCAGTAGAAAAATAATTAATTCATTTTTCTCAGGCTTTTTTTCTAGCGAATGATCTGAAATGTGGGCGTAGTAGTTGCTGTCTAGCATCAAATATTGCTCCATAACTTGATAAAAAAATGCAAGTGAAGCTTTGAAATTTTGCAGGCATGTTTATAAAGATTCGAGGTATCAAATAAGCCGAAAAATTTTCTATGGTTTGGTTTATTTTTGGGTACCATATCGTCTTAACTTTTTTTGCAATAGCAATTATTTATTTTTAGTTTTTTTTATTGAATTCAGTATTAAATTCTCTTTAAAATGATACATATGATTTTGTATTTGTGAAAGGCAGCATTTTCTGTATGCGTACAAATTTTAAAAAAATCTAAAAATTTTCAAAAGTGTCCACAATTTTTAGCTACCCTATATATATGATTATTATGTTGGTTTTATTATTTGAGGTTTATTTATTTGAAGGTGAAAAGGTAACTCCCATAATTATACACCACAGACATCTGCTATATATGTACTGGAAACTTTTCAAGAAGTCTTTTTGGGGGATGAGTTCAAAAGCTGCATCACATTCGTTGGATTTAGAATCTCAGTCAATGAAGACACGTTTTTCACCCAAAATTCAGACAGATATTGTCGCACGATTCACGGTTAATCTGCAGTTCATCAGCTATATGCGACAGTTAATTGACGATCTTTAGTGATTAATTTCCTCAACTTCAATATTTTTGCGTCTCTGACGGTCACGCAGTCTTCCGCTACGGTGGTTGTCAAGCTCCTCCTGCTTTTTGAAAACAAACTGAACCACTCATAACACACCTGTATGACGTGCTTGATCTTCATAAACGCACCACTCTTAATTTCTAGATGTCTTGCCAAGCCTTAACAAAACTTTAAATTGATCTTTGTTCATTCATTTTCCTGTTCTATTAGAACCAACATACTAAGCACTTTGTAAAACAAGTCTTAACGGAACACAAATAGATATCAACTGAAATCGGTGGAAGCAAATGGTCAAAGCTAGCTACACGATAATGCAGCGTTTCTAAGAACAGTGTGCCAGATTGTCATCGTTTCTGACTTTTCACAGAGTTTATGTCAAGTTGTATAATATAATTTGAATGAAAAATAAGATTAATTAAGCACGATTATTAATAATTTTAATGTGATGCATTTATTACACATGATATATATTATTTTTTCTTTTGTGTCAATTCAACTTTTTTCTTTTACTTTCACATAAATAGTTCTACGAACAGTTTCAGAAGTGAAATTTCATGAGCTCAAAAATAACTTATTATATACTTAAAAGGAATCTTCGTAAAAAAATTATCATTAATTTAAAGTTAACTTCTTTTTTGAGAAATCAATATCATCGTGACACACAGTATTCCTAATAATTTAACCTAATTTTCTAGAATAAATATTTTAATGAGAGAAAAGACAAAAATAAAACAAAAAAAATCCATTTTGTTCTCCCTATAATGAAGTTATAAATTCCTTGAGTATTTCGCATTTTGTATTAATTTTTTTTAAAGTTTTTCTCGGAAAATTTAATAGTAACATCTGCTTTTCATAAAACAGATACGAAGGAAGGAAAAAGAACTTTTGTGTTATGCATGGAAGAATTTAATGTTCATTAGTGAATTTAATAACAAGGAAGCGGAAAAATAATTGGTAAGTTAACTCTACCAGGACGGACAGGTTAAAAACGTTGAGTGAATTTATGAAGCTTCGTAATGATTTTTTTCAACATCAAGAAGTATTCAATACATATTATTATGTAGCTTCATTTAGAACAAAAGCATTGTTTTAACTTTATATCTACTTGTCAGATTATCTAGTAATAATAATATCAAGTTTTAAAGAATTATTTAGAGAGTACTGCCTTCTAAACTTTACTAAATTAGAGAAGATTCCATGTCTTTACTTGCCTGGCTACTTTCATTTAATTTAAAAGCAATGTGATAGGCTGAATTCAGTTTTGAAAACATTAGAAACGTCAAATCCAGAGCAAACACATACACAAACACGTATATATTTTTGTAAAATTTTACAGTATTATTTTAAAAATAAACCGATGCTTTTAAATTTAAATATTGATGAAAACAGAATTCAGCTTGAACCTTGTTAGAGATAATAATGCATTATAAAGATAGCCATCAGTACGGTGGTTGAGGACATGACTACTGTCCCAGGAGCCTGGGTTCGAGTCCCAAAGAAGGCATGGATGATTGTAAGCGAAGAGTACCTTTTCGGGATGGGGGTGCTGTAAAAAGTCGTTGAGTCACAAGTCCTCTCTTGAGGTTGGAAGATGGTGAGCACTCAGCTTAGCCAAGTGTTCTCTTTTTAAACTGGGATAGAACTGAGCCAAATCACACTTTCACCTGTATGGTGATCAAAGCTATTGCTAACGACAGGGTAAGAAACTACTCTTTATCCATATGTATTTCGTCGGACTCGTCACTATGGTTAGGTGAGATGGAATCAGATAACAAAAAGATAGTTGAAAATTTTATTTAATTCACGGGTAGGTTTTATATAGAGGAGTACCAAGATATTAAAATGTTAAAATGTATGTTTTAAAATATCTTGTGCTTTTGCTTAAATCATCAGGTTTCAACGTGGAGCGATAACTGCCTGCCGGCTTTAGGAGCTTCAAGAGGCAAGGACCCAACGAAAATTAGAGGCGTGTAGATGGCACGGGAGGGCTGGGCAGATTGACCGATTAGTCAAAAGACTGAAAATACGCTGATTATGTACTAACACATGTATATCTTGTAGCCTGTTTACCTTCTGTTGATTGTATTAAAAATCATCTCTATATCACATGTACAATTGCGTTTTCGATGAGTTTGGAAAATGATTGAGAAAACTTAAGATTACATTACATGCAGACCACGATTAAATTGAATGATACAGGTGCATTTTGTTTCTGTAATTGCAGTGTTGTCTTTGTCTGTAGACAATAGAAACATGTTTCATCCACTGAAATTTCACTATGCATATTATCAAGAAACATAATTAAATATGTGTAACAGAATTCACGTGATTAACTACAGTAAAACTGTCAATTTATATTTATTTTAAAACAATAATTGTATGAATTAGCTTCTTATCTTAAACCTCTCCTGCTTTATACACGATAGATAAAACTTTATTCCATCTTTAAATGAAGATTCAGTAGTTTCAATTCAATCTTCCTCTGTGACTAAATATATTTACATTTAAATATATTTGTGCAATAGATATTCAGATTCGAAAGTAAAAATTAGGGACTTTAGAATAAAAAATGAAATTAAATATATATTCTTTAATAGGATTTTTAAACTATTCTTGTCACATTTATTATGCACTCTTATTTCTCTTAGGTGGGGAGGGCAGATATCAAATATTTATATAGAAGGGGCACCAGTTAAAGGTTAGGAACACAAACTAGAATCATGAAAATTCTAAAATCTTTGCTATCATATGATAACTATATTATAAATTTTAGTTTTGTCATCACTATAATTAATTTTCATTGAAAATGGTACTTGTAGAAAATACAAAACTTGTCTGGAAAATAAAGATTATGAGTACAATTGGGTTTTTTTAACTTATGTGCTCATGAATAATTCATATGTTTAACTCTATTGTTCCGAGTTCCTATGAAATTTATAAAAATATTTTTATTCACAGTAAAAAATAAACTCTTAAGTAATTAACAGTTAAAACATTCAATTAAATTTATTAAACTACGATTATAATAATATGAATTCTGATATATATTATAACATTATATAAATAAATTCTCTTTGTTCTTAATTACTGTTGTTTGAAAAGCTTCATAAATTCATAATAGTTGACTCTTTCAGAGGAATTAACTAGCTTTATGGAAAAGTGTAAGGAAAAGCTAAATTTAATTTTACGTTTTGATTATGCAATTCTATTAAGTAGTAATTCAGAATTCATACCTTCCAAACATTTTATGTTCGAAATTTTATATTAAATTATAATTATTCCTTCTAAATCTAGATTAAAGCATTTAGAGTTTATTTTAACAAAAATAACATATCAAAATTTTTGTACAACAATCACTTTTCCCTCCAATTTTAAATAGTACCTAGACATGCTCAATGGGGTGCGAGATTATTAAAATCCAATTATAAAAATAATCGTAAGAAATACTTTAAGAAGCTACTAAAATAGGGGTCATACTAAACTTTCTCTTTTTTCTTCGTGCTCTCAAATTCCTTACAATGCAGTAAATATATTTAATAATTTGTATTCTACAAATGTTGTTAGAATATCATAGAATAGAAACTATATTCAAGATAGAAAGTTAACGAAAACCGTAGAATACATCAAATATGATATGATACGTTGATCTGTTAGTGTTTACACGTTTGTATTTATATATAATTACGAGTCAGATGGAAAGTGTCATCAATGCGAGAGATTAAAAGTTGCAGAAAGCCAAGCGAACAAGACAGAAGGAACTAGGTATTTTCTCTCGAAGAAAATTCATGTGTATCTCGTAATATTGAGGAATAATACTATAATTGAATAAGTAATCGAATATATTCGTTTTAAAGATTATGTATAGATCTTGGAAAAACACATTATAATTTGAAGCATGATCATAAAGGTAGAGAAAGACATTTATTGTTTTTTAAAAAAGACTAACGGCGGACAACCACCATTTTACAAATTGTGCAACTATTTATACTGGATATCTGGATGTTTAGTACGTTGATATTACTTTCTATTTTATTTATTTTGTGATAGAAATTATGATATTCGCAAGCAACGCCATCTTTTACATTATAATGGGGTTGCAATGGAAACTTGGCGATATAGCCAAGTTGGCATCATTTTTGGCGAGTATATGGATGCTTCTGGAAATTACTGGAGAAATCTATAACATCACGATCTCTAACGTAAGCGGATTTTTCGAGAAAGCGCTAGAAGGTAGAGGGGGTGGGAACCCTAGTCAAATTGTTTTCTTGGCGCTCTTCTTCAGTTAAATTCAACTTTTTACGACCCATTTTTATCAACTATACCTTTTGTATAAATAAATTTACTACAGCATCAACAAATTTTTTTTATATATATAAAGAGAAAAGTATTAAGAAAACAGAAGCGCAATATGTTCAAGGAATAACTTCTAATACTTAATTGAAGAAAAAAATTTTAAAAAATCGTAAAAAACCTTGCATATTAAGCGATTTAACAAATTTTGAGTAAAATTTTACTGCCTATGCTAACTGTTAATTCCATAATATTTCACCACACTGAGAAGATAATATCATCAACGTAAACCAAATCTGATGGTTGATAACTTTAGCTTAAATAAAAGTGCATTAATAACATAAAAAGCGGTGATCTTTTTTCTTGCTTTTCCATTTTCAGGTATGTATCATCAAAAGTAACTCATTTTTTTAATTTTAAATTTACTGAAAAGCCTTTTTCAAAACAAATGGAAAGTTTTGTCACCGGTTATCATGATAGGCCTTTTTGATTCCAATCTGAGATTAACTCAAGTTGTTGTTTTTTATTACAACTTTTATTTATATAGAAATTTAGAAATTTTTTGAAAGTAGTGTGTTAACGAATACTTTATAATCGAACTGAATGATACCTTATTCCAAGGCTTAGTAGACCTTTTATTACAAGTATCGTAAAATCCGGCGAATAACGCGTATTTTTAACACAATAAATTATAGTTTAAAAAAACACGCTTTTGTAGTAAATTGAACTAAAGAGTAAAAACTAATTCTAAAATTAAGAATAAAATGATAAACGGGAAAATTAATGCCACTGTGGTAGAAGCGTGGGGGGGGGCGCTCGATATCAATTGTTATAATTTCTTACTAGTTCTATTTCGAAATGAGGAGTTCATGTAAAAGTGTTGTACAAAGCACTCCGGGGCTTTTACCCCAATTACATTAATTTTCTCGTTTGTCGTTTTAGTCTTATATTACGAATTGTTTTTTTACTTTTTAGTTCGATTAACAATAAAAGCGTGTTTCTTAGTTTTTTTAAACTATAATTTATTTTTAATTTTTTTAGTTCAATCTACAATAAAAGCCTGTTTTTTTAGTTTTTTAAACTATCATTTATTCATTGATGTATTAATTTTAAATGTGTCATTTTTTAGAATCGGTAATACCCATTGGCATCCTATCAGTGCATCGATACGGCCTGGTTTGCACAATGTAGGATCAACAAACTGAAGGAAATCTGGAAGAACTAAGTTTGAAATATTTAATGCGGAAGAAAGTATAAAAAGTAAGGTGTGAAGTTAATGATATGTTTCACTATAAAGAGCTCAATATGCTCTCTGAAACTTGCATCAGCATTAGACATAAAAGTATACTTTTGAATCGAAGAGTTTGTGAGAAATTATTTAATCTGGGGACCTCTGAATCAATTTTCAGATGTTTTGGTAAAATGAAGAAAGGAATGATGTTTCATTCCACAGATCCGACAAGAGAATTTAGAAAAACAGACTTTATGTCTGAGTTTATTATTTTTTAGGGTTGTAACTTAATCTTTTAGTCGCCAAATCTGAAAATGGTATATGGAATTAGTCGCCAAATCTGGAAATAGTTAATCCTGATGATCTTGACTAGAACAATGGAACAAAATTAATTATGAAATTATTCTATTGCCATTGGTCCTTGACAAGAATGCAAAATTTCGAATTAATCTGACCTCTTACAGTAGGTAAAAATCGCGTTCCAAAGATTCCGTTACATACAAGTGAAGCTTATAAAAGCGTGTAAGATAGGGGAGCACGTTATACGGCGATTATACCTAAAAATTAAAAAATGCAGCTTGAAAGTATAGGTACACGTTATGCGCCGGATTTTACGTAATGTCAAAATTAGAAAATAACGCGGATCAATTAACTGTAGATCATAATTTATGAGTAAAAAAAATGTAAAATCATTTCGTAAATTAACTAAATAATAGTAGCGTTCGTGAGTGAGTGAATATTAACGTCGCAGTGTTCAGCTACACGAGGGCTTTTGGCGATGGACCTCGTAGTGAAGTAACGAGGACGACACTTGAGCAGGCAACACCTCTCTTAACTACCACACCAACGGGAGGACGTTTGAGCTCTCGACTGATTTAACGTGCATCGCATCGTTACACGGCGGGTCTTCACTGGTACTGGGCTCGAACTCATGACACGCCAGTCATGATCCGATACCTTGACCACTTGGCTACCACGGCCACGTAGTAGCGTTCGTACAAAGGAGATTAGTTGCAGTATTTGGTCAATGACGAATATGAAATATTACGCAATGAAATTCCATAGCTAATTTGTTTTTAATAATTCCGCATAACTAAAAATAACTAAAATCAAGCCTTTGATTTTTTTAAAAAAATATTTCGTGTATACCTGGGGTGGGCATTACATCGGCCGCGATCAACTGGTGGACCGCCAAGACAATTTGGGATGACCGCCTGAATATTAGCAGATAATAATTATATACGGAAATATTCAAAATTGGCAGTCAATTCTACTGATTATTATTTCGAAAACTAATCTAATTCTTTAATTTTTTAATGCATTTTGAATTGTTTGTTGATAAATGCATCATCACACACAAATATTAATATATTTGTCGCTATTACTGTTATGTTTGTATTTTGCGTTTTGCTTTAAACGCGGTTTCAAAAAGTCAGTTTTTTTTATTTTATTCACGTAGGTAAGTAGATATTCCGTATTTATTATTAAGTTTCAATAAATATTGTTGATCTTTTGCTTACCTCACCACACCTACGACACTGGGCAGTGTGGGTGTCTTTGCGGATTTTTCAAAGGGGGCGCGATGCGGTGGCGATGTGGTAGGCTCATATCCTACCACAATACGTAGCCAAATATATATTTTTTTCATTTTGCAGATTGTCGAGAACAAAGAACAGTAAAAAAAATTATTGAATAAATAATTCGCATTAATTAATAAAAAAAAATCTTTAATAACAAATACTTTATTAAATTTTACGTTCTTTTTACATGGAATAATAATCAATCGGGAAAAAATCAAGGGCTCTGGAGGAGGGTCCGAAACCTTGGAGCCCCCCCCCTTTATGTGTGCCACAGAAACTGGGTGGACCGCAACACCTTGAAAAAATTAGAAGTAGCTCCTACCCTGGAAAAGTCTGTCCACCCTTGCTGTTACTGTTACTAATTTACAGGGGGAGGGGAGCAGCAGTTGACGATTCCAATTATTTGAATAATAACAAATTTATTACTAGACGTGGACAAACAGATGGCTACATGAAGATAAATCGACGTATATACACAAAGAAATATCATAACAGATTATTTACAATAGCGCAAAATGTACTCGTTATACTCGCTTTACGACGTTCTTTAAACGGCTCCTTAGAACAGTTCCTCAAGCAGAAACTCAGACAGATAAAGTCTCTCTCTTTCTTATCGCTGTCAACACAGATTCTAATCTTGACCGCACTCTTTTTTTTCTGAACTAATATGGTCTTTCATATAGCCTCATGGAAATTTCTAGAAAGTCTATCCTACAGCCTTCTTGATGATTCCTTGGATATATCATATGTTTGTGAAATTTGTCACCAAGGGCGACAAGGTTTACGATTTGTTACCCTGGAAATATCTTCAACAAAAATTATTTTTCCAAATTCGTGCTGGAAAGCGAGATTTGTCTATAAAACTCGATTTACTCTCAAGGAGATTACTACTGCAGGGAAAATAGCCAACAGGGCGTGTTTCAACATGATTATATTTTTGCGATTACAAAAATGTTCCCTATCGACAACGAAATCGGCATGCTTGTCTTATATCTATATGCATAAAGGCTCTTCATAAATAAACTGAACTATTAATTGTTCTTATTATTAAAAATCATTCGAAATTTCTTGAATCTAAGTGCAGTAGAACGTCGTTTATCTGAATCAATTGGGACCAGACACCGTTCGAATACGTGATTGTTCGGATAACCGAAAACCGAATGCGATGCATGCAGTATATGAAACCGGACACTATACGAATATTGAAAATCATCACATGCGGGAAACGTGCTTGAAATAAAAGCAAAATAGGTGCAAAATGTCGCAATTTTACCTTGATTGTGGAAAATAATCACTTATTTTTCGCTGTACCATTCACCGTACACCATAGTTTTTTAGCTGCAATTTCTCTGATTCTCTTGAGCAGCAGTAGTTGACTAGGACAGATCTCTGATTGTTGTTCGTACCACTCCATAGCTGTCTCTAACGCAGAAAAACGCGTCAGCATTTAATGGACCCTTGCTACTTTCATTATTGCTGTTCTCGTCTTCATCCGTTTCATCGTTTATAGGGTCGGATTCTTCTTGCACGGAAGTCATCATTGAGCATTTGAAATCCACAGTCTTCTGCATCTCATGCCATCCAGGTTTCTAAATCAACAAAACTCAGCAAAAGAGCACGTGTACACCCCCTCACTTAGAAACAAACTGACCTAATATTCCGCGCAGATGTTTACTAAACCACACAACTGAAATTCCCCAAATCTTGGGTTTTCCCGTCCCTTTTGACCTCACGCACAACTATTTAGCATTTCACTGTTCGAAACGTATCCAGACTTTGGTTCGGATATTTGACGCTCCGGATAATAAACGTTCGGATAAACGACGTTCTACTGTATTAATTATAAAAATGAATCGTAATTTATTTTAGATCTAATAAAGAAAAGTGCTAATGCAGATAATATTTGATCGTAGTTCTCAGTTCAATACTAATAATACTTTACGCACCCAGTGAGATGATTGTCAAACAGAACAACCATTTTTTTCGACCATTTCCTTTGTTCCAACTTTTCAATGCATTATTTATTGCGAAATGCCGAAAAGACTTTCCAACAAGACGACAGTGGAAAGAAAAAAGGCGTTCATTCTTCACAACACGACTGGGGTGATAGTGCCCCTAAATCTTCGACACACGATTCCTTGACGAATTGCTCCGGAGCCAGATGGCGGAGGTCGTTAAGCTCGTAATGAGTCATTAAATGGGGTGATGTAAATGTCAGAAGTATTATTTGAACCATCTGGTTCTAAGCGATTCTTCAGTAAAGACTTCTGTACGCCTTTGTTTATTGTTAGATTTGAATATTTAGCGTGTTAACTAAAACAGGTAAATAAAATAAGTCAATTAGTATGTTGCTCATTTAAATTTGTGTAGCACTGTGATTAAAATTTGTTTGTACTTCTGTTTTGTTAAATACACTGTTTGTTAATGGTAATATCAGTGAACTTTGTTTCAGGTAAATTTAAGTACTATACAATTATCATTAAAGATTAAGTTTCTGTTTATGTTCCGCGAAAAACGATTAAGTGAAGATACATGCTGCTTTGAATGTAAATGTTCTATCAATATTGCAAATGGAAAGAAAAAAAAAACGATAATACTTTAAATTAACTAAAAGTATATCCTTTCTCACTTTTTGGGCTTCAGTAACCAAATGTTTATAGTCATGGAGGGGGTGGGGTGTAAGAGAGTGGATATAAGTTTGATTTGGCGATGAATCTCGTAATTTTTGAACCACTGGTTAAGCGACGAGGACGACATCTAATCTGGTATCCCACTTTCTAAACTTCCCCTCCACGTCAACGGGAAGACTTTGAGCCACGATAGGTGTTACTTGCATCAACCCTTCTATACGGTAGATTTTACGTAAAATGGTAACTGTATAAATATAAGTAACACATCAGTAATAAATAATCTTAAATAATTGATAATAATACTTTCTCTTGATGAAGACATCCTGTAATTTTTTTTACTGCTAACCTGTTTCAGATTTTGCAAGCTAAAATGAAATAGAAATAATTTATTTTACAAATCCACAAAGATTTGCCCTTACGATAATATTTTCTTTTTGTGAAATAAACAGAAAAAATTTAATTTTACGAAGTGTCAAAATTTGCGCCAAAAAGGAAAAAAATAATTGAAAAAGGTTGAAAATTTTTCTAACTTTGAGTGTAACTTTTTGTATAAATCTTATTAGGTCACAATGATTCAAATGATATCGGAGTAATTTGTCCAGTGACTTTTTCAACAGGTCATCGCAGACAAATATCAGAAGATTAATTTCAATTTCAATTCAATCAAAGAACAGTAAAAGGTTAATTTAAGTTTCATAGTAATTGGAGTGCGTCTGCACTCGTTCACGTACAGAAGATCTCTGATCAAAACAAAGAAGCTTTTTACAATCAGCGCCCTCTATAGTGAGGGTTTCTACCAAATCTTTTTATAAAATGAAATTTATAAAATCAGTTTCTTTTAAAATAGTTTGACTTTTTTCCCCAGCAATCATTAAAAATACAACCATAATTTGCATATTAAGAACAATAATACCTGTTTCTTTTTCAAACAAAGTATAAATATTAAAAAATTGTAAGTCGACGGCTCTTTGTTGGCGAAAAAAATTGTTTGATTTAAACTGTACTCTAAGAAACATTAAAATATATAACATTATTTCTTATTTATTTAACGCCGCTAAACTAAGATTTATTGATACACAGAGACAAAACCATTCCCATTCTTTGCTTGTGTGTAAAAATAAACTTGACAAAAGAATTCCACTGTTTCACAGATGAATGTGTACAGAACCAACATCGCGAATTCGCAGAAGAGGCGTCACTGTCTACCTGACAGCCGGTCATCTGTACAACCTCGAATGTTTCGAACACCTGCAGGAGTGAATCAGCTGTTTGCTGAGGAAGCGGGTACCATGGACCTTTTTACATGTCATATTTTCTTTCTTTTTGGGTCGGATTAATTAGGTTTGGTCTAGGTAACGTTTGTTACAACATCGCATGGAGAAGTTTTTGGGTTGCGTCGTGTGTGGGAGTGTAAAAATCTAATTGTGAAGGTCATTTCTTACAGAAAAACAAATATTTGTGTCTACTGCCCCTACTTATATTTGACTGATCTCTTATAAAAGACGTTGAGCTTCCAGTATTATTTGAATTGATGTTGAAATATGAATCTTTTAAATGTTTATAAAGTAAGGGAATTCAGTGTATGAGCTTTCTACAGAAATTGTGTACATATATATATTTATATCATGACTTAGAGTACTTTTAAGTTGACGTGTTTGAGATGGAAAGGAGAAATGAAAAATGCAGCCATTTATCATACGATAGTTTATGCCATAAAGTTAACGAATTTTTCTGTACCCCAAGCCATGACTAAAGTGGAGTCCTAATTTAAGCGTCGATCGTGAGATAGAACCGTTCGTCTACGAGTTTGAAGTAAGTCAATCGAAGTCAAAGTAGTTATGCGGCAGGTGTGTTTAGTTGTTACTGGGCAGGAAATTTACACCATCTGACATATAAAGGGCTGAAGATTCATCAAATATAAATGGGAGAAAGGCGACTCCTCACTAGTTTCCCGTTTTTGAACTATCAAACTAGTGATTCTCAACTTTTTTTTTTGGTTGCGGTGTACAAATTAATTTCAAAATTTGGCGGTACACTAGCAATAAAATAAATTTAAAAGAATTTTACTTATATGCAATACATTTCCATCTATCCACAAAAGAATAAGTTAAATATACAACGAAATACCCTTAGTTTATTTCTATAAAACAGCCGAATGAATCGGTTACGGATTTGATTTTTTTCTCAAGAGTATAACTGATTTTTTTTTAAAAAAAATTGGCGATATTTCGAGTTAAGCGTTTTCGCATTAAACGTATTTTCACTGTATGTCAAATAGTGTATGTCTTTATAATAATAGAACAATGAAAACTATGATCGATTGCCATAATGTATCTTCGAACCTTTGTTTCTAATCCCTAAATGAGAGATAATTTCGAATTTTAAACCACAGTTAACCATTCAACATCCTACAACTATATATAAAATGAGAAATACCAAACAAACAAAAATGTCTGACGGAGACAAAAAAAACAACGAATTCCGACAGTAAAAAGAAAAACAAAATGGCGAATGCGAAGGAAATATAAATCCATACAGACACAAAGTGTCTGGGGACACATATTCAGATTCTCCCAGGTAATTCGATGGCATGCATCACCAGATCTTTTCGAAGAAAAGCTCCATTCAAAACATTCGGGAAAAAGCCGAAATGTCATACGTTATCGGAAATCTCCAAATGCCTTTCTTTCCGAAGATCGTACGTGACTTTCGCCTCTTTTTATTCGTCATTTATGTTGTTCAACTTTCGGGGAGTGGGAATAAGACCAGTCAAAACAGTTCCGAACGTGACTGTCATCTATGGCAGTAGGAATCGGAATAAATAAAATGATAGGAGAGCTTTTCTTGTACATATATATATGAAATATAAGTTATTAGGAACTCTTTATTTTGCATTAGATGTAAAAGAACTTGCTATCAAATATTCTTGCATAATGTTTCAGTTTTGAAGTGCGTGATCTTGGAAGATGGTGGAGTTATAGCATTTTTTCCCCATTTAAAATAAAGCTGTCTTTATTTGATGTTAAGGGGTCCGACTGGCTGCGACAACTTTTTTTTTAAAAAAAAGGAAATATGAGAATTTTTTTGTTATTTTTAGATTTACTTAGTGCATTTTAAGAAAAATGTGCTAAAATTAAGAAGAGAAAAAGAAATTATTATGACTAAAATGGGAAAAAATACGTAAAAATTGACAAAAAATAGCATAAACGCGGCCCATTCTGCACCAAAGGTTTATAAACAAATTTCCAATTTTTTTAATCTAATGTGTTGCTATATTATTCAATTTTGAAATGGCCTTCAGGATAAGTGATATTTTCTTTTTTACAAAAACTAGAGCACTTTATCTCGGTTACTATATGAAAATGCTTAAAAAGACAGTGATTATATTCACGTAAAGGACTGTAAAATTCTTAATAAAACAGTGATTCATAAATCTGAAAGTTAAAACAATTCTACTATTATACAGAACTTACAGAAAAAATTTCAGTTAATTTTGTTCAAAACTTTTTTAGCAATCGCGCTGACCCCGTTTGATTATTTACAAAAAATCACATTTCGATTAAAACGCGTTTTAAAGTATGACATCTTGCTTAAAGTAATGGCATTTGCTTTTACTAAAACACTTGTACTTTTTGTTCTAAGTGAACGGTAAATACTAAACTTGGTATTTTTATAAAGCTAATAAGATGGCCCATAAAATAAAATCATTAAAAAATGTGTCAATTTTTGGCAAAATTCACAGTTTTAGGGTAGTCGGATACCTTGAAGACCTACGGCTACAGAAAAATGTCCTAATTTTAATATGAGTTGTATCGTTATTTGTTCTTTTTTCACATTATTATTCTATTCCACGTTCTTATAATAAATTGGTTGGAATTAAAAAATAAATTTTGTTTTAAAAGTATATTAAGTGAATTACGGGACATACGTAATGATAGAAAGAGAGAAATAATTTTTAAACAGTACAGTCCAGAAAACTCGACCTAATGCGGACCGAAGGATAGCCGAGTTTGTGAAGATGCTGTGTTATCCAGAATAGGATTTAAAAAAAGAATATGTTCAAGTGTTTCCTCAGAAAAATATTGTTCTTCACTTGTATGTATTGTTTGTTTGAGAACACAACAGAAAATAAATTGCTCTAATACTCTTAAACAAGGGTAAAGTGCGTACTTTTTATAAAGGCATGGGTGTCTAAAACTATGATCGCTTGTGGGCCGTATTGCAAAAATAATTTTTTTTCTGGGCCGTACATACAATATTTTTTTAAACAAATTGAAATAAAAAATTTATATATATATATAAAACTCTCTATGTAGTTTTATTAAAATAAATTAACTCATTTTTATTATAATTTTTTAAAATTTGAATAAGTAATGAATAGGTACACATTTATTTTAAATTTGTAAAAGTTTCATTTCATTTAGTTTGGATTTTATAAAAATGGAAAAAAATCAAGTTAATGAGATGAATGAATTTGCGTTTGTGTTGAACAAGCAAATCGATATCGGGTTCAATAGACGAAGTTGGAATTCTTAATGCATTTTCAAGTTGTTTGTCAGTGATCTTCGTCCTATTTTTGTTTTTTGTATACTTCATTCTTGGAAAATAACTGTTCACAAACATAAGTACTGTCAAAAGCTGAAGACATTGATAAAGCATGAGTGTGAAAATGAGGATATTTATCGCGGTGTAGGTAATCTTTACAAAACTCCAGTATAGAAACATTCCCAAATTTTTCTTTCAGTTGAATGTCACTTTGTAGTTCAATGCATTCCATTTGAAGGTAATTTATTTATTTCTAGAGAAAAAGATAGAAAATATATTGAAATATTCTTCATTTTTTCGAAAATCTTGTAATCTTTTTTCAAACTCTTCAATTAAATCGAAAATTAATGCAGCATATTTTGTGCATAAATTTATTTTTTTTAATAAAAATGTGCAAATTGAAATATTTTCATAATTTGCGTTTGGGCCGCAATTTAGACAAGCATGGTATAGAACATTGCTACATGAAAAAGAAAATTAATAAATACGTTGCATAACAATAATTTATCCAATCAGACATCAAAAAAATATTTTATGAAAGCATAAAGCTGTCTATAATGAAAATTAAGTTGATGACTTTGCAAAAATAGGTTATTTTTTTAAAGAAATGCGCCATGTCCTGTTGTCACCTGCAAGCATGTGACCGAGTTATCGAGACTCTACTGTGTTTAATTATTCTTCTCTCTGTAGGCAGAAAAATCAGATTAGGATATTAGTACTGTTCCAAATTTGTGTAGTGGAAAAGCAGCTGACGATTCCCATTATTCGAATAATTAGCAGATCTATTAATGGAAAAAGACAAACAGGTGACTACACGAAAACAAATCCATGTACATGCACAAAGAAACATTATAGCAGATTATTTACAATACTACAACACGCACTTGTTATAAGCAAACTTTACAACGTTCCACAAAAGTCTCTTCGAACAGTTCCAACAGCAGGAACTCAGAGATAAAGTCTCTCTTTATAAAAGTCAACGCACATGGTTTAACTCTCATTTGCCCTGAGTCTCCCTTTATTTCAAAGATCCTTTATATAGCCTCATAGAGATTTCAAAAAGGATCGATCACAGAGCCCTCTCTTGGTGATATCGTACTTTTCTCTAAATTTGTCACCAATCTGAAAACAGTAGTCACGTTTTCTATGGTTGCCATAAGCTTATTTTTTAAGTTCACGAGGGGATCGAACTTTGCCTGTAAAACCCAATCTTCCTACATGGAGATAATCGCTGTAGGGTAGACAACACGCATGGCATGTTTCAGTTTTCTAATATTTTTTTAACTAATAAATTTGACGTTTAAATCGTATTTTTTAAGAACAAACAAAAAAGGTTTTATTATTTATCAATTTATTTTAATAATCGCGAGTCGTGGATTCGAGTTCTGGAGGTTATCTGGAGGCTGATACACGTCAAATTAGACGATGCTCGAAGTTGTCATATGACGTTATAATGGGTCTATTTGCGAGCCTCCTGCTAATCATCCGGGTAAAATCTATTTCTTTAAATATCGTTCTATTGAAAACTTTCTCCCGAAGGAAGATGATGTGGTTTAGGTAAATCAGGGATAAAATTTAAGCATTAACTTTTAGGTTCGAGAGAGAGGTTAGGATTTAGATGAGAGAAGTTAGTGATTAACATAAATTAGCAGAAAGCTACTTTATGTTAATCACTAACTTCTAGTGACTCGCCGATTAATTACTTAATATTTAACATTGATAATTGACGATTTAGTCAATGAAATATATTTGAACTAGAATAATATCGACAAGAAGTTGAATAGCTAAGAAAGGAATTACGATGATTTAGAACATATATTACCAAAACGTTCCTAAAGTAAGTGATTCAATTCATAATTAAATATAAAATATCCCGTCTACCTCGCTTTTGCTCCAATACTTAAATATAGGTGCATTTCCTAGCCTGGGTTGTTGAGACTTATTAAAGGATTAATTAACTATATTTGTTTTGATTATATCTGATTTTCATTCTAACTCCCAAACACTGATGGATGTGAGGGGACATCCGTCTCAATGTGGTGTGGAAGTTTGGACGAATAGGGACCAAATCATTGTCGCTTGACCATGGTTCTAAACGTCTGAGGATTTCACCAGTAGTCCACGTGTTGTTTCTCAGTATGACCTTAAACAATCAGTAATGATATCTGAAAAGTATTCTGCCCTTCAGAGCTTTTCTTTAACAACTATAGAAGAAACCGTCCCCCACTCTTTGCTTTTTTCAATTTATTTCTTTGCGCGTGAGAGAAAAATATTTTTTTCTGCTCGACATTTCACCCTCAGTCAGCATCTTCACAGCCGATGAATGGCGTTTCATCAATCACATGTATTATGATAGCGTTGCTGCTTCAATCTAACCATTCATCGTAAGTCAATTGACTTTGGTGTTACTCCGTATGAGTTGTGAAAGGACTTCCAGAATGAGTCCTTATGAGGAAATTCACTGCCCATTCATGCCTAATCTACGAAGTCGTATCACGTTGCCATTCATAAATATTACAGTAAGGTCAAGTAAATATTCTTTAAATGCTGCTATCGTAATTTTACGAACTGCACAGGAAGAGATTTATGGCGGAGTGTTTGGTTATCAGTTAAAATTTAAATAGTCTAGAATCATCGTCCTTTTAAAAAGAGCTCTTAAGAACAGTGAAAGACTTGGTTGTAAATTAGATTCCTTTTCTTTTTCTTTGCAGAGTTGCAGTGTCATATTGATAAGTCGTTTTAAATAGTGTCTTAAGTGACGTAATAATTTTTATCTGAAAAAAAAAAAGAATTGTGCTCAGAGTATCAGATGTGTGACCTTGTAGAAAAGCCTTCAAAAACTTTAGATATTAATATTTCTTTTAATCTTCAGTTCTAAGTTTAATATGTAGGTTTACATGTTTGTGTATTATTTTTGATAATTTTAAATATTAGTAAGAATATTAGTTAAGTGTAAAAACGTTTTTTTTTTTAAAAAAAATTATGTAATTATTGCCAAAGCTGAGGTAATTGGGGCCTAAAACCACATGCTGAAAATGAGAAATTAATTGGTTTACAGCATAGGAAAATATTATTTGAAAGGGTTTCAAAATTATCTAAAAATAATGATACGCTTAATGAAATGTAAAGATAATGAAAATTCAGTATCGGATTATAAATTCTTCCGAGAATTAAAATAGATAAAAGTGCATATTATGACTATTACAGATGATGCTTCAATTATTTTAAAATCATTTATGAAATTCATATTTTTTAACTCGTACACGAGTGAGAAGTCTCGAATAGACAAAAATTAATTACAATTAGCTTTAATCTTTATATATTGCTTAAGGTACTGCATATAACTTTAAAAACTTCAAAATTTGTTACAGCAACGAAGAGATTTTCAAAATTTAGGAATAACTCTTAAAAATACTCTCAAAATTACTGAAAAAAGCAGCAGTAAAGAAATTTAAAATATTAATGAATCTAAACATCTTTAAAATTATCCGAATTAATGGGCTGTGCGATTAAATGTATAATTAAATAATGACATGAAACGAAGAATGAGGGTGTCTAATAATTTTATTTTTAGTTATTACTGTTTATTTTACACGGTTTTGTTTAAGCTTTTTGTCACTGACAATAATTAATGCCAAAATGCTCAAGACGAAATATCGGTTAACACGAAATAACACAACGGTCCCGACAAACTACTGTGTATTTTCATGTTTTTCTCTTAAAACGAAACGAAAATCGCTTAACACGAAAGGATTCTTCTTTTGAGAATGAACAAAATACGGAAAACATCGGCCGGATGGAACTGTCCAAATGTATTATCGGAAGAATTCATTGCAGTCAATGTGTGTCCAGCCCCAATTGTGGCAGACAAAGACATTTTGGAGTTTGTTCAAACCTCAAAAAATATCATTAACTCAGAAAATATAATTAACTGATTAAAAACTTCTTTATCCTTCAATCTGTAATGTTTAATTTTTCAATTCACCCGTGCGAAGAGCGGGTGAATTGAGCTAGTTATTCAAATAATTGGAGTCATCAGTTGTTTTTCCCACACGCAAAATTTGTAACAATACTTTTGAAATTTAAAATATCCGGATCAAACAATCACCAATTCATGCGCGTTACTACTTCTAAAAAATGGCAGAAAATGTTATAAATAAACTAATGCTAAAACATGTCATTTCATCTTGTTTTTTTTTTAAATGTTATTAAATATCTTTCAAAATAATATTTACTTAGAACCTTTGTATATTAAAAAAAAAATGTGGAGTCGTGTAGCAATGGAACATATATGAGTTTGCATTTGATTAATATTAGACTAAACTGCAGAATGTTTGCAGTGTACGATGTACGCGATAAATGGATTGAAATGACAAAAAAAAAAAGTTGAATGCAATTCCGTAACAAAAACTTGGCGAGGCAGTTTAAATAATTGAATAAAAGCCAATGTATTCTCGAAAACAAAGAGGCTGTCACGCTGGGTTTCACTAAGCAAATCAATCTAAGTGATTGAATATATTTTTAAAAAATGGCCGACAAGTTGAAGGTTAAAATAAAAGCGCACTGTACAAGAGAAAATGTTTCACAAATCTGCGCAATTGCATTGAGGGTAGCAGACCATTTCTCTCATCTTTAGAGGTGTCTGTGTAAACCAAGTGTGACCCATTTGGATTTTTTTTTCTAGAAATGCGGGGGGGGGGGGGGGTGAGTGATGGTAAACTCCATAATGTGGCATGAAGTTTATTCTGAGGATCCCACTGTGTTTGCTGATTTGAATGAAAAGTTAATACATGGAATAAGAAATATTTGAGAAATACACTTTCAAAATAAAGCGAATTTGTTTATGAAATAAATATTCGTTTGAAGTCGTTGATTAAATTTTTTTCCAGCGTTTGTTACTCAGAATGGTAAGCAGCTCATAATGAAATTACAGAAGAACGTCGTTTATCCGAACGTTTATTATCCGGAGCGTCAAATATCTGAACCAAAGTCCGGAAACGTTTTCGAACAGTACTATGCTCAACAGTTGTTTCCTGTGAGGCCAAAAGTGACGGGAAAACTCAAGGAGAGGGACATTTGGGGGATTTCAGCTATGTGTGATTTGGTTAACATCTGCGTGGAATATTAAGTCAGTTTGTTTCCAAGTGAGGGGGTGTATACGTGCTATTTTGTTGAGTTTTGTTGATGTAGAAACCTAGATGGCATGTGATGCAGAAGACTGTGAATTTCAAATGCTAATTGATGACGAGATTGTGACTTCCGTGAAAGAAGAATCCGACCCGTCGACGATGAAACTGATGAAGACGAGGACAACAACAACGGAAGTATCAAATCTTGACGCGTTTCTGCGTTAGAGACAGCTATGGAGTGATATGAAAAACAATCCGAGTGCTGTCCTACTCAACTACAGTCGTTGAAGAGAATCAGATATCTTGCATTGAAAAAACGAAGGTGTAAAATGGTACAACGAAAAAATAAGTGTTTATTTTCCACCATCAAGGTAAAATTGCGACATTTTACACCTATTTTGCTTTTTCTTCAAGCACGTTTCCCCGCATGTGATGATTTTCAATGTTTGTATAGTGTCCAGTATCATGTACTGCATGGAGCGCATTCGGTTTTCGGTTATCCCAACAATCGCGTATCCGAACGGTGTCCGGTCCCAATTGATTCGAGTAAACGACGTTCTACTGTATGTGAAATAATTCACCACTTAAATTTTCGTTCGAAGGATTTTATTTGATTGATAATGCTTCTTAAGTCCTCCAAGATAATTAATTTTTAATTTACTAGCCTAATGTAAAATAACCACAAACTTTATTTCCTAAGAAACTGTCCCGTTTGCGTTTTTCTTAACAAAATATGCAATATTGCATCACCCACGTAATCCGAACAATTACAGAAGTTATTAACGGAAATCAGATTATATTCTAAACGCTTCTGTTGAGGAAGCTATGAAAGCTGAGATCCCCGTGGCGAAAAAGGAACGCTTTTATGTAATGTCCTAAATCAGCGGTTCTTAAACTTTCGATCGCCGCGGCCCCCTTTTATGTACCAGCCTGGCATCACGGACCTCAAGACTTTGTTCATTTTCCCTTGACTACCTACACATGGCTGAGTGATTTAAAAATTCCTCAATAATCCTCGCTATCTGCCACTGCTACTTACACTGCTATTTGTAAAAAATGCAATACCGTGAAAGAATCATCAGAATTAAATGAACTTTGCAGCAAATATCAATTATAGGATGTTAAATAAAATAGTAAAGTTTCAGAGACACCGCGCGTGCGTGGTTCAGCATCAGTTCAGCGCCCTCTGAACTGATGCTGGAAGCGTATAAATAGAGGGCTGTAGCGGGACGTTGAAAATAATTAATGATTATTTGTTTGTGGCGTACGTTTAGTGAGACCTAAGTGGGCCTCCATGACGAAATAAGGAGAAATTCCAACAACTTACAGAGTTTGAACGGGGGAGGATTATCGACCTTCGAGAAGGAGGATTTCCCTACCGCGCAATAGGAGCTCTTGTGCAGCTTAACAGTTCCACAGTGATGCGAGTTTGGAAGCAGTGGGCCGACGAGCACCGAACAACTCGAAAAACTGGCAGTGGACGATGGAAGGTGACGTCAGCGCTCGACGATCGACACCTGCTCCGCATGGTGGTGAATGACCGTACAGCTTCCCCCAGGCAGTTGGTCTACTGCTACAGGTGTGCTAATGTCAGCTTCGTCAATTCGTCGACGTCTGCTGCACCGTGGATTGCGTGCAAGGGTGCCTTTATACAGAATCCCGCTTACGGCAAACCATTGACGGCTGCGTCTGCAATGGGCTCATGAGCACAGAGCCTGGCAAGCTGATTGGCACCAAGTTGTCTTTTCAGATGAATAACGCTTCAATTTGTGGGACCATGCGGGCAGCATTCATGTTAGATGCTATGCCAGCGAACGCTGCCTTCCAGAGTGCGTTATCGAGCGACATAGTGGCCTAACACCCGGAGTTATGGTTTTGAGTGAGATTTCGTATCAAGGACGATCCAATTTGCTACGAATTGAGAGTAATCTCAATAGCAACAGGTACGTCCGTGCAGTGCAATAGCCCGAAGTCGTTCCCTTCCTTCAAGGCAACCCTGGAGCTATCTTTCAACAGGATAATGCACGGCCACATGTTGCAAAGACTGTTCGAGACTTCTGCTCAGCCCAACACATACAACTGCTTCCTTACCTTGCTTATTCACCGGATATGTCGTCTATTGAGCACGTGTAGGATTTGGTTGGTCGGCGTCTCGCTCGTGATCTGCGTCCTGCAGCTTCAAAGATGAACTTTTGCTACGCATACAAGCAATATGGAATTCTCTTCCACAAGCAGACATTCAAAATCTGTGTGACTCCATGGCACGTCGTATAGCAGCACTCATTGCAGCGCGTGGTGGCTACACCAAATACTAATTTCGGATACTTAAATTGTTTTTTTTTTTTGCTTTGAAAATTTCGTCTTTCATTTTTCTAATACAAGTCGTTTGTGCATTAAATTTCATTTAATTCTGAAGATTCCTTCATGGTGTTGCATTTCTTACAAACAGCAGTTTATTTGCAGACAATTTAACATTTCTCTTTTTTCCTTTTAGAAAACAGAAACATCTAATTAAGGTATCCGATCACTCGCTATAACTTTATTTTTTTAAAAATGGAGATATGGGAATTTTTCTTGTTTTTAAATTTGTTTAGTACATTTTAAGAAAAATATGCTAAAAATAAGAAAAGAAAAAGAAATTATTATTACTAAAGTGTAGAAAAGAATGGGTAAAAATTTATAAAAAATAACATAAACAGAGCCCATTTCTGTACAGTCTATGAACAAAGTTTCAATTCTGATGAATTGTTATGTTATTCATTTTTGAATTGACATTCGGGATAAGAGATATTTTAATTTTTACAAAAACTAGAGCACTTTATCATAAAAATCTTTATCTTTAAAATTGCTTTAAAAAAAGTGATTTTATTAACATAAGGGACTATAACTTTTGTAATAAAACAGTGACTGAAGGTTAAAACTCTTCTACTATTATACAGAACATACACAAGAAATTTCAGTTAATTATTTTCAAAACTTTTTGAGAAATCGCTGTGCCCGTTTGAGCATTTTTTTAAAAAAAAACATATTTGGAGTAAAACGTATTTTAATGTATGACATCTTGCTTAAAGTAATGGCATCTCCTTTTACTAAAACACTTGTAGTTCTTGTTCTAGTGAACGGA
Source organism: Trichonephila clavata (assembly GCA_019973975.1). Lineage (NCBI taxonomy): Eukaryota > Metazoa > Arthropoda > Arachnida > Araneae > Nephilidae > Trichonephila > Trichonephila clavata. The sequence continues at coordinate 563,596 of BMAO01032936.1, forward strand.
AAATAATAAACTTAGTATACTTAAAAATTGACAGATTATCTTAACGGTACTATAAAATTTGTAATTCCTTGTATTGATCTCATTTATATCACAACAAATTATATATATAATTATAAAATTAACTGGAATATAGATGTGTTAATTTCTCTTATTTAAAATATATTATCAATTGGCATGAATTTTGAGAAAGATGCTGGTAATTGTAATAATTGTTACCCATCCAGAGAATAAACACGGAAGTTCATCCACGCTACTGATATTTTTATTCCCTTTAAGCAAATAAGGGATATATATTAATATTCAAAATGCTATAAATTACATTCCCAGAAAATTAGGAACAAGATAACAAACACTGCAGTATAAATATATGACTTTCAGCCGTAATGTACCTCATGATAAATGATGAACTTAACAAAACAACAATTCATAGTAGAAAGTAGCCTTCGTTATTCTTCTATTTAGGATAATTTTATATAGTTTTCCTTTTATTGTTTTTATAATTTAAATAAAGCCGAAGAGTATCGAAGTAAAATTACTTCATTTTTAAGAAAAACAAAAACTCTGGCACACAATATCCAAAAGTGATGCCAATTTTCGTCATACAGTCCGACTAGCTTCTTTCATAATCATTCAATGATTTTCAATCAGTGCACCTCTCACGTTGGTGTAAAAAACATCTCAAGGAATTTAATATATGCAACTATTACATTCAAAGCAAGTGATAAAAATTTCCTCATAAAATATTTACCCTGTCTGTTCTGATGCTTCAAAAAAGGAACATAGAGGTTGAAAAGGTAACTCAAGAATTCGAGAAAAAAAATCAATTTTGCAGTTAAGTTTTTTATTTGGGATTTATGAATAATGATTTTATATAGAAAAAGGATTACAGGACAACATTAAAATTGACTATTATTTTGCACTTTTCTTACTGAGGAAAAGCGTAAGTAAATGCTGAAGTATATATGAAGTTAAGGATTTTATTTAATAAGACATAATACTTACGGAACCTGTTTGTTAAAGTTGAAAAAACAATAAGATTTCTCCTTAAGAAATAATAGGTAAGAATTTCCAGGATAAGTTTTAGTATAAAAAAAATAATAACATTGAAGAGAGGAAGAAAAAATAAGTAAGTTTGCAAAAAAAAAGTACCAAGAGAGAGAGAATAAGTTATTATGATCTAACTATAATTTTTATGTCTTAGAAAGTAATAATTTTGCACATAATTCGTTGATAATTATTATTACTTTACGATTGTAATCATTATTTTTACCATCATATTTTTATCAGCTTTCGTTCGAGAGAAGCAGTAATTATCGATGTAATTTCTTCAAGGAGCGATACAATTAGTGATACGTTTAATTTTCACTATTGTATTACGAAAAATATGATCATCATTTACGGGCTTTATAAAGCAAAAAAAATTGCATTCACTCTTAGGTTAGTTTTAAAAACTTATCTTTCTTCGCGTGCTTAACTTCACAAACAACTCGCTTTAAAACACGTTCAATAAAAATACACGAGGCGCATGAACGCGTATCGATTTCAAAGCTGCTTTAAACCATTTTCTTCATCTGAAGTTCAAACTCACTCCATCCGAACTAAATTATTATCTTTAAATAATAAACACAGCCCCAATTGAAAGCAATAGTTAATTAATTCCTAAGAATCAATTAAATGAAAGATATGTCTGCTACAAAAGAGAAAAAGAGCAAACCAGCTGCTGATAAATATCAAATTCGAAGATGGATTTTGAAATCCGTTGCTGAAACTACTCGCAAAACGGCTGTTACGCTGAACTCCATCAAGAAATTTTTGGAGTCCAAGCAAAAGAACGTGTCGGTCAAATCCGAAACGAAGATGATCTTGAAGCGATTGCTGGAAAGTGGCCATCTGGTTAAAGTCGATGGTAGATTCTTTGCTGGAAAGGTGAATTTGAGAAAGAAGAATGAACGGGGTCTATCTCGCAAAAGCGATGGCAAACGGAAAAGCCCTGTCAAAAGTCAGAGGGGAAAGCGAGTATGTTCATCACCTGAGAAGGAACAAGAGAAACAATTCACTTAAGCATCTATTTTCTGTTAAATTGAATATGACTGACTTTTCATATTAAATCATTATGTTTATAAAATTTAGGATGAAATTTTCGATTATAAAATTAATAATGTTGATTAAAAGTTGAAATTCAAATTTAAATTTTTAGCTTTATTTTCCGTATTAATAACCCGTATGGGTACTTACATATTATCACTATAATCACCAATGTTCAAGATAATTCGCCAAGTTGGTAAACCCAATTTCGCATGAGTAGTACGCGCTGAATTGGCAATCATGAGAACCTTGGCTTCGTTTCATATAATATCGCCAATACGGTTGCGATAATACGTAAGTACCTACGTATACATTTTCGACACTGTTTTGATATCAGTACGCTACAGATTTTTCCACTAAATAGTTGTAAGATTTCGCCGAATTGAAGCGATAACATTCGACTGGATTTATTATAGATTTATTTAAGCGTGATTTTAAAATCATGCCCAAACGAGTAGTGTATCGATATCAAATTAGTTACGCATTTTCTTTGGAACTAATCTGGTATTGGCACGTAATTAAATTTTTACCAGATAGAGATTACAGGCTCTGGCAACTTTCATTCCTTCCCTTTGGGAAGGACACGACAACAACAAGTTCTCAGGGATAACCTGCCACCTTGGATAGAAGACCACTAGCAGCCGAACATCTGTTGGACGTGATTAAATTGCGCCAAAACATGTATAGTATATCAAATTAGTCCGATTAATGTTAATGGCTCGTCATTACCTGTTTTTATATAGTCGGTAATTTTTGAAAATATTGGGCACAGATCTATTATCTATGCCAACATTAGTTACAAGAGATATATTTGGACAACATATATTGTCCTTCATGTGTGATTTTTTTTGCTATGAAAATTTTGGATGAGATTCGTTGATACTTTTCAAAGAATGCTAGGTTTCAGAAGCTACTTGGGCACTTACGTATTATCGCAATAATCGCCAACTCTATTAATTATTCGCCAAATTGGCAACTCCAATTTCTTATGATATGTAGACGCTGAATTGGCATCCATGTGCTCCGTTTCATAGAATGACACTAATAGGTTGCGATAATACGTAAGTATTGTCATTTGATGTGGTAGATTACAGGTTCTCTTTTGCTCTTCATTCCTCAAAAAATTGCAAATAGCGTTTGAATCAAGAGTTTTAGTGACATGCAATACTGAATTTTACTTTTCTCAAGCCTTTTTTACTTTTGATAACAAATGTTGGGGGAAGTGGGATTTAACTCCACTCTTGGTGACAAAGCTTTTTTTTTTTTGGCGATAAATCGCCAAATTACCCCGGTAAAATAGATAAGTAAATTATTATTATTTTATTTTTGATTGAGGCTGAGCCACATTTTTACCACTAATTTGACATCGGTTCACTCACCGATTTTAGCACAGTTTCAAAATCACGCCAAATAAATCTTTGAGAGCCAGTATATTATTGCCCCAACTTGACGAAAGTTTACGACTGTTTGGCGGGAAAATCCATTGCAGACCGATTTCAAATTAGTTCCAGCTATTGATGTAATTTTCTAGAAGTCTCCTGTGTTAGCTATATAGGAATTTTCAGAATTATGATTATGAAAAGGTGCGATATACAAAGCTCTGTGGTTGTTACCTAACAATTAAAACATATTCAAAAAGAACGAAAGAAAGAAAAAAAACTCCAAATGACCGACTTTCTTGAAAAACACCTACTTTTTTCACCCAAAGGAATTTGCTTCGTTTTTGAAAGAAAGCATGTTCTCTATGAGTATGTTTTCAGTAATGAGTTAGTCATAATAGTGATATGTGAATAGCATCATGAATAATCAAACAATGAAAAATTAGATTCTTTACTCTCGAGAAACTTAATGATATTAGTTCGAATTGCCTAAATTATCAAGAACCACATTATTCCTAAATCTGCCTGTATTTATTTTCAGTTATATATCTTTTATCAGGAAAGACTAATCCTCTCTCGTTTTTCCTTTTATTAGAAAATAATTTAAAAAGCTTTTTTCTTATGATCTTTAGGACACTGTTACATTCTCTCTCTCTCTCTCTTTTCTGCTATTTCTTCCATTAATTTGAAATATTTTTAAATGGGAGGTGACCGTTTGAATCCCTTCACATTCTGAATTTATTATCTAATACTATTAACATTAGAATCAACTTGTTTTTACTGTCTCTACGTATGCATCGCTCAAACATACATCATAGAGAGAGTGTGTTCCATTTTTAACTTAAGGAAAAAGCTCTAAATTTTTACTATGAGACACAATGAATTATTTCAACAACGATCTACCAAACATTCATTCTTAAATTTAGAAGCTTATTTCGCTCTATCATATTCACCGAGCATTTTTTACCAAGAAAGATAAAAAAAAACCCTTTTTTTCTAGTTATCATACGTAAAGTTGATGTGCAATATTAATTCAATACAAATGCATTAAATATTTTCTTAAAAATCTGATTTTTTTTAAATTAACAAAATTTTTGGGCTCAAGTGTAGTACAGGGGATGGGCCTTGGATTTGGGGATTTTTATAGATATCATGGTGAGAAAACGAATTCATTCTGGCTTCCAAACAACTAACGCTAAGTATAGCTCGGCGATCAATTTTGGTCACCAAAAGAAATTGACATTCCCAAGCCCCCCCCCCCCCCTCTATACTACACTTTAACCAAATTTTGAAAAATGATTGTCATTTAAGTACATCAGTAACGCATAGAAGGAAAACCTCATTAAAGCCAAAAATGAAAAGTTTGAATGATGTGAATTTAAAATAATAAAAATAAGCATTACAAATCTTGGTACTTAAGTATTATATCGCAACAATATCAATGTTCAAGATAACTCGCCAAGTTGCGCCAATTAATTTTATTCCTAAGATTTATTTCTTACTTTTTAGTTCGATAAAAGCATGTTTCTGTAAACTATAATTTAATAAATGGTGCTTCATGTATGTCAGACAACAAATTACGTATTATCACAACAAATACCGAATCTAATAATAACTCACCAAGTTGGCAACCCCGATTGGTACTTGCGTTTTATTGCAACCTATTAGTGACATTATATGAAATGAAGTACCTAGTGGCCAATTCAGTGTATACCACACATAGGAAATCGGGGGGGGGGGGCAACTCAGCGAGTTATTTAGAGTCAGCGATTGTTGTGAAAATAAGCAAGTACCCTCCGAGTTCCTAAGTGTTGAACATGCTGAATTGGCAAACAGGTGCTTTGTTTCATATAATGTTGCCAATTGATTGTGATAATACATAAGTACCAAGATTTCTTACGTTTTTCCACTTGTGTACAACATACCTGCATATAGGAGTTTTTGGTACACAGGCTGTATTAATTTTTGATACTTATATATTATTGCAACCATATTGAGGAAATTATATGTAATACAACACATGGTAATCAATCTGGCGCAAACGAACATGCAAAAACACCAACTTGGCGCGTTATCTTGAACACTAGCATCGTTGGGATAATATGTATCGCGGAAAATCTGGTGTATGGTGCCCACCATACACCAGAAGAATATATTTTCAATATGAAAATAAAACTAAAATTATTCCAACGTAGCAAAGGAATACTTAAATTTTTATTTGCCTAAAAGCAAGTGCCCAAAAAAATCAAACAATATGAGTTATTATGAATCAAGTAAATTTCATTACAATATGTGACTACCCAAAATTCGCAGTTTTGGTGAAAATTACTTTTGTGTTTTTAAAGCCTATACATTTCAGATTCCAAAAAACACTCTATTTTTGTTTCTACGATATTTAGAAGAAAAGTTATAGCATAATTAGTAAACTGGAATTGGAGTTAACAAAACCAGATACTGATCCCTACACAAAATATTTTTAAGATATTGAATTTAAATTTTCAGAACATGTTTTATTTCGTTCTATCTGTGTTATGAATCAAAATCTAATCTCTGTGTATATTGAGTGGACCCAAAATGTGTTCGTGCACTTGCAATTTCCTATAAAATTTATTGTTTTCAACTAATAAAAATTAATATTTTGGAATTGTAATTTTTTTATATCTGCAACTTGTCCTTGGTGGAATGACATAATTATTTTTTTAAAAATAGTATAACTATTATTTTTAAGAATAAATAATCAAAAAGCTACTGAAAAATTATGCCACAAAAGTCTTCATACACTTAACAAAAATCCCAACATAGCTTTAAATATTGTATTTCTTTCTTAATTTAGAACTTAGTTGGATATCTTTTAGTGTCCACAACAACTTTTAAACATCTTGGTATAAGATTTAATCAGTTTTTTGTAATGTCTGCATCGATTTGCCTCCATGCTTCTGTGATTATTGTTTTTACTTCCCACTGTGTGTTTATATGTCATGTTATCTTTTTATTTTAAATCTAGTTCTCCTCAAATATGCTCTGCGGGGCTAAATAAATTGATTGAGGAAGTGTTTTCAAAATTTGGGTACAGTTATAGAGACACCAGCGGTGTACATTGAGAGCAGTTCGCTTGGTGTCATTATCCTGTTAAAAAATGAAATCGTCTGAAATATCCAAATTTTGAGAGGATAATTTAAAATTTCTCTTTAAAATATTTAAATAGAGCTCCCCCTGTCTCACAGGCTATGGCAACTTTCATTCCTTCCCTTCTGGAAGGACACGACAACAACAACAAATAGAGCTCATGATTCTCAATACCATCAAAAAATACCAAACTACCTAATCCTGAAGCCTATTTACACCCCCCGCAAGAAGAATGAATGTGTTGAAGAATGGAGGTGGAGGAGCTCTTGTTCCATATAAATTCACGGGATTAAATGTTTCATTTTTTCCTTTAAAACTATTATATGCTCATCAGAACCAAAAATGTTGAATTTTCTGTCATCCCAATCACTTTCCTGTCAATTTTGAATTTTCTGAAACTTAATCTCAAGAATCTATTTGGTTGAATGAACCGTGGAAGTGCTATTGCGTGGGGGTGTAAATCAGCCACAGAATTAGGTAATTTGGTATTTTTTGATGGTATTGAGAATCATGAGCTCTAGTCAAATATTTTAAAGAGAAATTTTAAATTGTCTGTCCAAAATTTGATATTGAACACTACTTCATTTTTTAACAGGATAATGATGTCAAGCGAACTGAACTCAATGTACACCACTGGTGTCTGTCTCTATAACTGTCCCAAATTTTGAAAACACCTCCTCAATCAATTTATTTAGCCCAGCAGAGCATATTTGGGGAGAACTACATTTAAAATAAAAAGAAAACATGACATATAAACACATAATGGGAAGTAAAAACAATAATCACAGAAGCATGGAGGTAAATTGATGCAGACATTACAAAAAACTGATTAAATCTATACCAAGACGTTTAAAAGTTGTTGTGGACACTAAAAGATATCCTTCTAAATTAAGAAATCAATACAATATTTAAAGCTATGTTGAGATTTTTGTTGAGTGTGCGAAGACTTTTGTGGCATAACATTTCAATAGCTTTTTGATTATTAATTTTCAATAATAATAGTTATACTATTTTTAAAAAAATAATTATGTCATTCCATTAAGAAGTTGCAGATATAAAAAAAATTACAATTTCTATATATTAATTTTTATTAGTCGAAATCATTAAATTTTATAGGAAACTGCAAGTGTATGAACACTTTTGGGGTTCACTGTATTTATGTACTTCGTTGCTTTTAAATGGAAAAAAAATCATTAATTTTTTAAAAAAAATCGAGTTTTTGCATAAAATTTGGCATATTTAAAAAACTTTTAAAAGTATTACAAATCTTTTATTTCCTAATACATATAAAGATGTTCCATTATTTATGTACAGTATAAATATTATTTGAATACATTCATTAGAATTTTGTGTAAAAGATCCTAATTGCAATTTTTCATGAAAATTTTACTAAACTCGACAATTTTTATAATCTATAACTCTCCGGAAAACAGCAAAAGGGTTAAAAAATTAGTTAAATATGAAGCTAAAGAGAGTTTGAGCTATAAATATGGTGAGTTTAAGAAATGTACAACTAGTAGAACATTTTTCATATTGTATTTAAATCTTTAAAAGCATTGTTTGAGAAACTATGTTTTTTGGCTTCACAGTAAAGTTCACAAATGGATTTCTTTTTAAGATATTGAATTGAAATTTTCAGAAAATTTTTATTTTATTTTATTTGTATTATAGACTTTAATCTCTGTGTAGGTATTTATACATTTTATTGCACATACAATTTGTGAGAAAAAAACATGTTTTTTTTTTTAAATTGACAGATTTCAAAAATAATATAAATCTTATCACTCTAAGCACAGATAATGATGTTATTTTTTGCAGTTTTAATATTATTTGAATATATTAATTAGAATTTTCAATAGAAGGTTTACTGTAACTGCAATTTTTCACTAAAAACTCCCAATCCAAAATTAGGTTCAAGTGTAATATAGGGGGGTCCCTTTGGATTTGGTTATTTTTCTTCGGATTTGGAGATTTTTATACAGATATTATGGTGAGATAACAAATTTATTCTGGCTTCCGGACATTTATCGCTATGTAAAGTAGCTTGGCGATCGATTTTGATCACCAAAAGAAATTGACATCGCCCTATGCTACATTTAAAAAAAAATTATTTAAAATGTTGTGGAATTGTATTTTAATTCCTAGTTCTTTGCACACACTTTTTAAGGAAAAAGTTTTTATTTAGTTGAAAATTTATATGTTTCAATAAAATGCTCCGAAGGTAGCCACATACCTTAAATTTATAACACTGTCTTTTTAAGTTATCCGCCAAAAAAAGGCAAATTTTTATCACATTTTCCCGCTAAATTCCTATTATAGCCATATATTAAAAACAAAGCGCATACTTTTGTAAAACAAATAGGTGAAAGCTGTAATTCAAAAGTCAAGAAAAAGACTGTTTTGATTTAAAGTCCAACCACAAAATCAAAACAATCTAGTACTCATGTGTTCGTCCGCGGGTATAGCGTGGTAGAAATGAAAAATAGTTCGGAAGATTTATGAGAACTAAATTTGTTGTTGAACCCCAATTTTTAAAATATGCAGCCAGTATATTAAAAAGAACTTCTTTAATCCTGAATATCTTTTTTAATTTGTTTGATAGTGTTAATTAACCATTTTTTGAAATTTTGAGTACATGTAATGTTTCATATTCGAAAAGGCATGCGTTCAAATATGATACAAACAAACTCATTTCAAAATGAGGATGTCCATGTGCTCATTTTTGAGTATTTCTTTTTTCTCCGTGTACAGAATGATGAACGCCGAAGAAAAGAGCAACATCTGTGATCAGCTGTCCTGCTTCAATGCGCCCCACAGCACGCCAGTGCTCAGGATCCTCTATTCGTTTTCTGAAAGTCATAGAAACACGTATGTCTTGAAAACAAATTGTACGAAAGTTTTTAAACACCTTCTATCAGCACTTACAATCAACTTCTGTAACCCACCCTTCATAAAGATGGCTTCTTATAAAACTGCCCTTTTTGCATATTTCTTGACATGAAAGCACGATTGGCTGTTACCTAACATATTTGCATACTTCCATCTACCTCTGCAGCGAATTGCATCCTCTTCAGATCTGATTGGCTTCCGGAAATTAGCATTTTCCTCTCCATGCTTAACTTTTGGAAGTGAGTGTACTTAACCTGTTCAATATCTATCAATAAGGAATACAACTAAATAACTTTCGATCTAGAATTACAAGTTATTTTCACTAAAACTTTTTATTGGAATTTAGTTACCACACATTTAGTTACCGATCTAATTAATGATATTAAATTATACCCTTCGCTGTGTGGTCAAAATCAAATGTTTCAACTATTAAGAATTTACGGGGTTTTTTTAATCAAGTCATAAATTCTTAAATTCGTATGTCCCTTTCATCGGTATATGAGATCTCCATTTACAATTGCAGCTGCCTAGAAAGTAAAGAATGAATTTTTATTTATGTCTATATATAGCTTACTCTTTGTATTTCTAGTAAATAAGTGCTTAATATGCAGAGCATGCGCAGTTTACTTTTTAGTCACCTTTATAAAGCGATATTTGCATGACTATTTTAATTGTATCTAAATTTATTTTAGTTTTTGCTAAAATCTCTATAAGCACGAATACTTATACATTCTGACAGATATAAATACATATTTTTTATTGACATTTTTTTATTCAGTTGTTTTTGTATGTGGCAAGTAAAATCGAATTCATATATGAGCAAGCTTAAATTAAAATTTTTATTTCGGAATTACACAGTACATGCTACACAAATTATATATATATATTGTTTCTCTTATGAATTCAACAATTAAAAGTTCGGGTACTTTTCCGTTTCGCCAGGACAACTCTCGCCAAGTTGGCGTTATTGGCTACAAAACATAACATACAAATATTTTTGCGGCTAATCTCAGATTGTCTAGCAATCAATATACACAAAAAAAATTTAAATAAGTAAAAGTTATGATTGTTTGTTCATCCATTTTTGATTTTTTATGATAAAGACTTTACTGATAAGAATAGACCACGACTTGTTTTGAAAATCAAGTGAAAAAGATTACCAGCAGAAATATTCCATTTGGCTTCGGTTCTATCATTTTTGTCGACTTTATCGCCTGCACCGGCGAAACGAAAAAGTACCAAATATTGCCCAATATAATACTAAATACCTTGAACCTTTTCATGGGTTTTATTTTAGCATGTTTTCTCTAAAATTACATAATTTATCTTACGTTTTATTCAGAGACATGCAATTAACAGATTTTGGTACTTACGTGTTATCACAACAATCGCCAACTCTATTAACAACTCGCCAAGTTGGCAATCCCGATTTCCTATGTGTCTTACGCGCTGACTTGGCAACCAGGTTCTTCGTTTCATGTAATGTCGACAATAAGTTGCGATAAAACGTAAGTACCCAGATTTTATTTATTTTTGATGACTTTTAGGACATAGTGTTTCGTGTCTGTATAAATATATAAACATTTTATTTTTATTAAAGCTTTTAATTCATTTTCTATTTTTAAAAAGCTTCAAAAATATGTGAAGGTAACAAAAGCCCAACAATTATAATTGCGAATTTTGCGATCAGCAGCATGTGTACCAATTAAATCGTAGGTTCGAATCCCGAATGCCACCAAAAATCATAGTGCGAAATAAAAGAGACTACTGCTTGTAAAAATTGAACTCTGGTCTTACGTCTAATCATGGGGTGGAGTGGATGATAGGAGAGAAAAATAACTCAAATGTCATCTACTAATATCTGACTGACGGCTTAAATAATGTGATCTGGTGCTTATAGCTTTAGAGAGAAGTTAATTCATACTTAGAATGTGTACTTGTAATTTTCCAAAAGTTTATAAATGCCTTATATTAAATTACAAATAGTTCTTTTAACTGATTTTAGCGTAATTTGTTACTTTAATTTGCATCAGATATATCTTGGATTTTATTTATGCATCAAATTCATTCATATAGTCCATTGCATCAAATGCAACGCTTTTTTTCAAACCCTAGCTGAAGTTTCAAAGAAATACTAAATTACAAAAAGTTTTAAGAAAATCACATAGGAGTTCGAATTTCGTGCATCGCAGGAACTTAATCATAAGCAGACACAGTAAGTGTACCGCAATGTTACCGTGACATTCAACTTTTCTCATGAATCTTTGAACTGGCGTTTATTGTTTATCTCCTTTTATTTTGATTTGTACAAGTTAAAGTCTTTTATTTTGCACTGTCACGTGACTTATTTTGTCGTTTCTCCGATATTTTTTTAAAACAAAATTTGCCCTTTGAATCCGTCAAATAGGATTAACTTTGTGTTAGGGTTACGCCGCCATTCTTAATTTCGCTGAACCGTTCTGCATTGACTAAAATAATTATCATTGCATAAAAATCCTTCTTTTTAAAGTAAAATTATGATTTCTGTTACTGAAAGAAATAAATGCTAAAAGTTCGAGTCAATATTAAATTTTTGCCCTGTCTTTCTTTAAAAAAATAAATACATATGTAAATAAAGAATTTCAAAATACGTTACAAAGAAATAGAAGATTATTATTGAAGCAGCCGATAATTTGATTACGGTATCTCGAAAATTCGTTTCGGAATCATACACACACACGTTCGTTAAAAGTATTTGTTTAACGGAATTTTTTTAGTAGGTTCCTATTTTTTTTTTAAAGAAAATCTCACATTTAATTTTTAATGCTGCGAAATTTTTAAATGTAATCTTTTATATCCTTTCACATTCAGTTTTACAAAAATATATTTAAACTGTTTATTTTTTTAAACTTAATATCAAATTCATTAAAGAACAAAACAGCATATTGCCCCAACTATGACAAAAAAGCTTATGTGTGTACTGTTATTTTTATTCTATATTCTATAAAAAAGAAAGATGTACACATTTTTCTATATAGTATTTTTAGTAGGTCATCTAATTTTTCTTTATCGGTTTAATTTTATGCATATTAAATTTACCAAACTTATGATAATGATCATGATTAGACGAGATGAAAATGTTTTGCGATTTCTGCAAACAGGGCTATCTCGATTTCGTGTCATCTAAAAACAACCTAGTTAGATGCATAATAATAATAGTTAACATTAATAAATAGTTAGATGCAGTTATTATAACATCAGCAATTATCGAAGCAAAAAGGAGTTCTAAATTAGTATTGACTGATTATAATCTTATCTTTAGCCAATAGAATATAGTTATATCTTAATAAACTCATGCATCACTGAACAAGTCAAACTAAAACCAAAAATGATACATTGTAATTGAAACGGGATATTTATTATTTTTTCATATCTTGCGATTATAAATGAGTTCTTAATAGAAGTATATATTTTTAAGATGATAGAATCTCCAATTAAACTATCTCTTAGTTTAGTCGAAGTTGTTCTGATACATATCTAATTATAAAATTTTATTTAATATATATTGAAGCAATGGGCTATGTTTAAGCGGATAAATTTGATTTTTATATTGAATATTGTAATATAAATTAAATCATTTGAAGTGAACTCTTTAGATTAATAAATAATGTGGAAAATTATATTATTGAAATTAAAAGTGATGGATGACAGAATAAATGGAAAAAAAACTAATTAATATTGTATTTCCCTAAAACTATTAAAAGTTTTTTTAAAACTTATGGCCATGAATAACGACATGTTGAATATTCTAACTCGGTAATTCTAAACGATACTATATTTATATAATTATATATGATAATAATAACAAAGTACAAAAAGTTAAACATCTTGGAATGTCAAAAAATAACAAACAAAAAAAAAAGAATAGAATAAAAAAAAAAAAAAAAAAGAAATCAAATTTCAGAAAGAACTTTAAAACTTTGTTATGAAATTATATTTAGAAAATAAATGTTTCAACTTCAACTGAATCCTGAACACTAAATATATTCTTGTTTTAAATAAGATAATAAAAAAAGTAATTTATTGATCCAAAATGTGTGTATTAAAACATACAAAATAAATTACAAATAATAAAAAAAGCAATTTAAAGAATATATTCTAAATTATAAGAAAATATTTATTAAATATTAATTTAGTTTTATTTAAGACTATCTTCCGGTCATACAAAAAACGGATCCATTTTTTCTCTCAGTGCATTTATCAAATAAGAAATGCTTTAAAAATTAAGTTGATATTCGAACTTCGCTTCTCTTATACATAAAGTAACATATTTTAACTACACATTTCTGTAGAACCCCTCCTTTTCTGTTGTAAATATTGTTCCATATTTCCCTTTATATATTAAAGAAAAAAATGGCAGCTTTTATGGAACGTTTTCAAATTTTAAAAGCGCAGTAAATAAAATGATGCATGAGCTCACACACACAACACACACACACACAAATTTACATGAAAACT